>JARFXV010000210.1:600000-1175000 GCA_031761425.1 Cosmopolites sordidus | reverse complement strand
AAATAAAACACAAACTACTTGTTTATTCATTCAAATTTATTTCGTCTCCTTCAAAGTATTCACCAGTCACTAAAGTACACTTATTTCCATATTTTCGAAACAGTTTTTATATTAGACGCCTGGTATTTCCTTTAAAACGGCCGACGAACTTTCTTGAATAGCTTCTATGGACTCAGTCCACGGAATGGTTTTACCAATCGAGGGAAGAGAAAAAAATCACCCGGTGCCATATCTGGTATATATGGTGCTTGTCGAACGATATTTGTTTGATTTTTGCTGAAAAATTGACGACAAATAATTGTGTTTTATCGTAATGCAAAAACTATGTATTATTTAGCCACTAATCTGGGCGCGTTTTACACATACATATGACATAGCTTCATTGTCGTAATAGTTTTTGAACTTGTGCATCAGCACAAAAAATTTCGTTTTTTAGGCAATATTTATTTCAAATTCTTTGCTCCATAAATTTATCCATGTAAAAAAATCACCTACATTTTTTTTACATTTACTAATTGTTTCAGAACTAACTAAATGAAAATCTGAGTATGAAGAAAGGAGATAAGGAGTATTGGAAATTGCGTGTCCTACTAGGCGCGTAAATTAAGTAATGATACTAATGGTTTAGCGTTCGATCAGGCAACACTATTGGCTTTACCCCTTGGGAGGGGTAGCGTACCAACATCCAATACATCTTTAGTGCGAATTTGAACTCTCTAGAGTCAGGTGGTGGTCCATAACAACTTTTTTCACCAACCAATTTTTTAGTAAGTTCTGAACATAAGTAACAACAATTTTGAGCAAAAACCATTTCATCTACACAACTGCATGAATGAATTTGATGAAGAGAAGTTAACTCACGGTGTCAACGTATGCTTTTCTTTCTAACCAGAGCAAAAGTTTGAGTGATTTTTGAACCATTTAGTAATGGGTGACGAAAAGTGGTCATCTTATTACGATTCAGTACGAAAGAAAGCCAGATGTTTACCCAATGAAAAAGCCTTAGTTATTGCTAAGTCCAATATCCGACAACAAAAGAGAATGCTGTGTATTTGACAGAATCCACGAGGACTTCTCCAATATGAGTTGCTGATACCAGATAAAACTTCACTGTTGACTTCTGTAATGATCAATTGTCGAGACTGTATTCAACTAAGAGCACTGGGTTGTGACTGAAACAAACTAGGCAATAATATTCTCCCAAATCCGCCATACTCTCGCAATGATGAGCCTTCGAATTGCCATTTGTTACCAAACAATTTTTAATTTTTTAATTTCCATTCATATTATTATTCACTTAAGTATAATACCAGGCTACTCTCTCCACATGCAGTCTCGTTCAGTTGGGAATCTTCCAGAGTTTGAGTGAACTTTCTCCATCATTCGCCAGGCTGATCGAAGAAATCCCTCAGGTTTCTCGAAGAAAGATACACCTCGGTGCATCATCATCAGCCCGTGTCCATCCACTGCAGGATGAAGGCAGGCTTGTTCTTCAGCATGCTTTCAACACTCGCGGTCTTGAGCTTTTCTCTGCCATTTGGGTCTAATCTACTTGATGATGTCATCCGTCCATCGTGCTTTCATCGTTTCGCGGACTTTTGCGATCAAGCGGTATCATTCTCTGCACTCCGAGTGTAGAGTACGTGACCAGTTGAATCTAGTTTGATTAGCTCTTCTTCTTCAGTCCCATTTTTCCCGCCATTAGATCTTCGTGTTTCACATAGACTAATGATATCCCAATGTATGTAATTACATATATATATATATATATATATATATATATATATATATATATATATATATATATATATATATATAAATATATATACGTTAATAAAATAGTAAAAAAATAATAATTTTATTAATACAATAATTGATGCCTTAAATATTGACCGAAATTGTGAATATGAATTGAATATATATATATATATATATATATATATATATATATATATATATATATATATATATATATATATATATATACATATGTATATACCCCACCTATTCATCCGATCACAATTATTTTTATCATTTAAACAATCTTTAGGGAAGGGCGCATTTTGTCTCGCTTATTAGAAAAGGAGATACGACCCGCTGTAGACACATCAAGAGGGGCGTGGCCTATTTCGAGCGCAGCTGCTATTGGCCGACCGATGATCGCACTCACAAATGTTGTTTCGTTTAGAACGTGTACTGAACCTAGATCTGGACGGTAACACCTTTAAAGCATTGAGAAATATTGCATGAAAGGTGGAAAAGGAAAATAGGACAGCACGAGAGCGATAAAGGTTTAAAATAAAAATAAAATTTTATTTAAATAGACAAAAATACGAATGTTGAAATATAAAATAAAATCTAGAACTATATATGTGTATACATAATAATCAATAATTACCTATGTTGTAATAAATAAACTGAATCAAAAATAATGTAAAGCAAATTATGATTGTTTCATGACGACAAATGTTTAATGTAGTTGTTTATTTTTATAAATAAAAACAGGGCATCTCAAAATGTTGGTATTAAATAACTAATTTTTTCCTGGAAAAAGAACCATTCTTAACTTGAAATAATCAGTATCCTGGGCGTTAAATACAGTACATGAATGAAAAAATCTTTTGAGAGGCCCTGTAACTCTCACTCTTTCTCTCTCTGACAGCAAACTAGAAAAATGGACGAAACATGTTTCAATTACTCTATTTTGTTTAATGCTCTGTTTAAAACGTTCTATCACTAGAAAACCGACTAAACGGAAAGAAAATCTTCGATATCAGTCAACAAGCGAACTTTTTTTGCAATTTTTTCTATATTACTCGCGACCCTGTAAAAAATCCAAACGATTTTTTTCCCGGGACGCCTTCTACAATTAGTGATTTATATATGCGCTATTTTCGACGTAAACCTCGTCAAAATAATCATAAATATAAAGCACCCTTTAATTTTAACACACTACACATTTTTGTTTTTTTTGCAATTTTATATCTTTTTCCCTTACTCATAAATATTAATTGTATATTCCTTATTATTTTTTTTTCTAATTATTTTTTATTTAATTTACCTAGAAACGGGGATTTCGCTCTCGAAAACAGAGCGGATCTGTTCTTTACTTTAAAACAAGTAGTCAACAAATAATTTATAAATAAATTTTTTGGTCTTTATATTTTTAAAAGTTAAAAACAAAAAATACAGATTGAGCACGGACGTTTAAACGATGAAATCGTGGTGAGACAATTCGCGACAATTCATATTAAACCGTAAAATAATGGGGACTCTACACCTACATCACATTTGCACAGAAAAAATATAACTAACCCAACAAGTAACAAAAAATATATATATGTAGCCGCCACTGTTTCATCACTCAGTTAATCATTAGCGGTGCGCGCGTCATGCCCCGCCTCTTGGTAGACGAGACACACCCCGCCGTAAACACAACCATATAGAGGGGGCGGAGACTGTTGCCAGTACAACTCCGATTGGTTACAGACGACAATAGCAAACGCTATTCGTTCGGGGCCAGAGTGTCTTTGAGGCGTTTCATCATGTGACTGCCTATGTCGCATACTTCTGGCCATTGTTTTAACGTGAACACAATAGCAATAACGAAAACGAGTGTGGTGATAATCCTAACCCTGAAAAGAAGCGACTTTTTAAGTGCATGTAGCATAAAATAGCAGTTGTTATTCTAGTTATTTTAATGTTAATTTTTGGTAATAAAATACACGCTCACACACACACACGTATATTTAATATATATATATATATATATATATATATATATATATATATATATATATACCAATTCACCTGTTTGAAGTTCTCTTCAACATTGTGATCTTGGATCACATTTCGCTTTCATTTTCGTTAAAATCACATTTGCTATTTTGACGTCCTTGCGCTCTTGATAGACCTGTTCGAACTGATTTTGTCAAGAATGAAAAACTTCTTAAATGAGCCGATTGAAACCAGGAAATAGGAACAGAAGATCGGAAGATTGTTGAAACAACTCATGAAGAGAAGAACACATAGGAAAGGATAGAAGAAATATAGGATTTAAGAGAGAATGAGGAAACAGAGAAGAGAAAATTATTTGAGATTTAAACGTTCACGAAAATAGAAGAATTTGAAACTCGCTTAAAAAGAGATGGAAGATGAAGCATTTGGAAGCAAACTCATGAAAGGCTTTATAGAGAATACGCTAAAGAGATACAATGAACAGATACAAATGAAGGGCATAAAACATAAATGATAAAATTATTAAAAAAAATACTTTAAACAGTTTCGAAGAATATCCAAGATAGAATATATAGAGTCAGGCTTGACAAAAAAGAGTATACATGCATCTGCAAAAGAAAAAGGTCAAATCAGGAGAATAAGGTGAATTGCGAGAAGAATAAAGTGAGTTAATAAACAGGATTCGCCAAATCTCTTAGAGCCTCAAAATTAATGGTGGTATTTTTTTGGAGATGGTAGAAAGTAAGGACATAACGACGAAAATAATCATTTTGATTTTCCATTTAAGAAACTGCAACAAATAAACACAACCCAAAATTTTTGCTTAATAACATTCGAACGGATATTCGAAATTGTACCGAAATGCTTGTCTCGTGGAAACAGCTAGAAGTTGCACGGAGCCAAATCTGGCAAATATGGGAAGTGATCGAGCATCACTATATCTATTTAGCAAAAAACATGTACTTGTACTTTATTAACCTGATTGTGTTAAATTCTTTTAAGTAATTTAAAAATATTTATTAAATTCAAAGGCGACAACTCTTAAATCTATACGTAGAACGACATTACTTTTTAAACTGCCCAACAAATCGAAAAGGCAAGGCATACGAACAAATATTAGCGAGTTACTTGCTTGTTAGTAACATAAACCAGCGTTTCTCAATATTTTTTATCACGCCCAAGGTTTTTTTATAGCTCTTCAGGTTTTTGGTACTCCCTACCCAACAGGCTGAGAAACGCTGGTTCAAAAAGATCACCGTCAGTCTAAGTTTATTGGACTTCACCCTCAAAACAAACTAAAGCTCAAGCCTCCTCGAAAAATGCAACGCAAAACAATCATTAAAACAAAAATAAAATGAAAGAAAAACAATTACCTACTCCAAGAACGGCAGGTCAACTTTTTGACAGACCCCTGGTAAATATGGAGGGCCATTTCAAATTAGCCAGGTTGCCTAACTGCTTGTCACAGTGACCGTTCCCCTACTGGGACTATATACAGAAAAAAAAACAAAAAAAGAGAAAAACGATACCGGGGTGGAGCTGTCCGCTTAGGCCACGCCCATTGGCGGTAACCCTAGCGAGTTATAAACGTAGACTGACTGAATGTTGAACAGTAAATTAGAATGACTTACCTGGTGCGTAGAAAAGGCATTATGATACCCGCGCAAGTGGCAACTAACAGTAAAACGACTTGGAGAACTGTGAGAAGCACGTTTATTAGTTTCACAACTAAAGCGCGTGCGTTGGAATTGTCCAGACCCTCCAGCATCACGTACTGTTGTTGTTGTAACGCTTGGTGTTCCATTTTTTGCATCTGAAAGATATTACATGAAACAAGTCAGTTTTACTGAAACAAAAAGAATGCCTAAAACCAGTTTCGAAATATGAGAAACTGTAAAAATTAGACACTAGACATCATCAAGATCTAGACGGGTTAACTTAATATGCGGATTGAAAAAGACACTTCACAACTGGTGTGAAACACTAAATTCAAAGAGATTTACCACTAACTCTACCACTACACGTTTCACTAACCATTTTAGCATCATTAGGGGATGATTAAATCTAATTTTAAAACTAAACTTTGTCATACTTGCGCAATCGGTGTTAGATCGAGAACTTTTCGAAAGCCCGTCGTATATAGTGCTTCTTAGATCAGTTTTTATCTAGAATTTTCTCTACTGGAGAAAAGGATCGTTTTGAATTTTTACTAGATCATTATCACCTATCGAGATAGGACAAATACTGTGATAGTTGGTACACCATCCTTCCATACTTCGACATTCTTTGTGACAGGCAAACATTTTTTGATCGAGCCTTGTAACAAAAAAATATTTAACCTTAAACAATTCCGTGTATTTTTAACTAAATAGTTCTGTTATAATACTTATTCACGAACCTTATCTCGTTTTGATAACCACATTTACTATGATAAAAGAATACCGAATAAATATCGAATCAATCACTAATACGATAATTTTTTTATAAACTACAATGCTCCATATCTGTTATTAAATTATTGTTATTAACGAAAATGCAAGCACCATTGAAACTGCCCATATGACTATGACTAATGTCCTTCTTCTTCCTCCGTTATTGCATCAAATATTCTTCGTCTTCTTCTAAACCGTTCTAGATATTCGTTTATTCTTTCTTCGATATATGTTACTATTATTTGCCTTAGTATGTATGTGCAACATGTGTGTTGATATGGAGTGCAAAACAATGATAAGCGCAAAGATAATTTTCGCGACTAATATTCTTGGCATTCTCCAAAACCTACTAACTTCAAAGCACTTTCTTTTTCAGTTAAAAAGAAATGCTGACTGCGTTAGGATACTTTAATCACTTTATTTCCATGAAAAATCCTAATCTGTCGACTACCTAAGACACCTCTGGGTCAAGAAAGCGGGGCCAGTCATTCTCGTGTATCTTCAAAAGCCCCATCCAACTAGCCAGAAGCCACGCTCAAGCCTTGCCTTGCCTTGCCTGCCTTGTATATCTTTAACGAAAACGGCAAAGCCAAAGAGGATGAGCCAGATTGGGTTCATGTAGACCAACACGAATATAGGGTTTGAACATTTGGGCAGTAAGATCGTCAGGAGTCCGAAGATGGCCTGCAACGACAACTTTTCAAGTTCGGTCAAGCATCTAAATACAACATGAATATATCAAGCGAAAATACAAAATGAGCTGAGGCATCCAATCGACAAGACTGCTGCCATGTCAGGATGTTTAAGAGACACTTTTAAAGAAAAACAAATATGTAAGCACCGATAGCAAAGTCAGAATAAATAAAACCTGTATAAAGCCCATAAGATGTTGAAACAACATCCGACACCAACAAGACAAAAAGCATCCTAAGAACGGCATAAATAAAGACTTTGAGAGCAATTAAGGGCAACACAATTAGAGACAGGATAAAAGATCAAACTATACGAGAAAAATATAACATCGACAATGAGGTGAGATGGGGAAGACTAAGAAGACGATACTGGTACCGACACGTCAAGAGAATTCAACCCAACAGACTCATACGAGGTGGTAGGAAAATAGCAGAGTGCCGAAGACCAATAGGAAAACCTCCAAAGACAAGGAGAGATAGCTGGCAGTCTACATCACAAGAACTGCTGCAGAACAGATAAAGAAAATTTCGCGGAAGAAACAGATCATAATCTAAAAAAAGATTCAGGAAAAGACGATCTAAGAACTGTTAAGCACTTTATTAAGCCCCACATTGTAATATAAATATAACTGAATAAATTCGCCATCAATATAATTCTGCAAATATTACTCACTTTTGTTTGACACTGTTCAAGCATCTCGTGGATATCCCTCAGTCGTTCCTCGCTCTGATACTGCACTTTTTCTTCCATATCCGCCATGGCCTGTTTCAAATTCTCGACCTCGTTTTGGTGCAGTTCGGTGAGATCGTTGATCTGCTCTTCCAAACGCTCCGCCTTGAATCTTTCATCCTGCATCACCAGTTTTGTCAGTGAATATGTCCAATTTATTATTAATTTAGTACCTACCTGCAAGGCTAAGTGAAAATACTGAACCTCTGCTTGCAACGACTTGACAGCCTCTGCATTTTCCTTTAAAGCGTCCACCTGTTCCTGCAAACTTTTATTCTTTTTCATCAGCTCGGCGAAATAATGCTCCTGATTCAACTCCTGCGGATGCCCATATCTGAATCAAACAATATATTAACTCAATTGAGTCAAAATGGGACAACAATGATGCTACCTTCCTATACTATCGCTGGTGACGCTACTCTCACATTCTGACCCATCATCGCTGGGAAACCTTTTCTGTACAACCCCACCCTGCATACTGCTCTGCGATGCGGTCATTGGTAAGGTGGCGCTGCCGTGTTTTGTTGTCGTCTTGTGATTGGCGCCCGTGTCTTCTCCGACCACGCCCTCCTGGGACGGTCCGGCGCAGCTTCCCTCCGATCCGGTCGTTTGATTGGCGGATTGGGCGGCCCCTACGTACCAAGCTGCCGATGAGAGAAGAGAGGGAACAGCGTGCCGTTAGATTTAGGCGTGCAATCGGACATGGTTATTAGGAATGTATATTCTGAGGGGAGGGGATTAATTCCTGGGGGCGTAGCTTTCTTTGAAGCAGAAATATGATACAAAATATTAGATGAAAACACTATACGGGGATTGTTATTTCTACCTGCAGGAAGCGTATTTACAGAACCTTTTAAAAGGAGGCAAAAAAATATGTATATGAGTACTGCAACAATGTTGAAAATTACTTAGATTTATATCAGATAACTAAAAAAATTCTTGCAGTATCGGATGTATGTTTTTCTGCAGTGCCAAGGGATGTCTTAGTCTCTGTCTTTACTCAGCCTTGAAATGTCAGACACGTTAGATTAAGTTTATTATTCTTTTTTAGTGTTTTGTCATTTGTTTCAAATAAAAGTTAAAATATTGGAAAAGGAAAAAAGGTTAATTGGCTTTGATCAGAATATAAAACAATTATCAGTAAAGATATAATTTTTTGGGCGTCAAAATTTAGGTCATACTTATACATATATAAATAAAGTAATGATTAACGTAGCGTTCAATCTAACAATATTGTTCAATTTCCCTTTGATGGGAAGGCTGGGCAACATCTGATGCGTTTTCCGCGAAAGTTAGCGCAACTCCCTAGAGGCACTACTCTTCCTGCGTTTTGAATATGAGTGACTATTTCGAGCAATGCTTCTCTATCAAGTTTTGTTTCAGACTTGGGCAGTACCTACGTTTCTCTATCTCAGAGATAGAGAAACAAATAAAAGTATAAGATGCCAGTGTAAAATACAAGATGTACCTTATACAAGACTGTACAAGATGTAGACGAGTTTTAATGTCATTAAACCAAAAACAAAGTCTAGAATCAGAATGTAGAAAGAATGCAACCCAGAGTAGAACACCGCCTGAAAATGGCTGAATAACGATCTAACATCAACAATCACAGAAACCGAATAAGAGGTATATAAAGAGAAAAAATTCTAGTTTAAAAAAAGAAGAAAAAGAAAGAAAAGAAAAAAGAAGAAAAATATATGAAATGTTTAAATTTGTAAACGAAGCTACCTGGCATCTTTTTGATCTGTCAATTATATTTAGCATAAAAATGGAAACATTACGATGGTAACATTTACAAAATATACAAAATGAACACGAACTTTTTTAATTACCTGATATTATCTGAAATTAGAACATACACCAAGACTGCACAAAAGAAAAGATGACTGATAAAACTACTATTTATTTATATTTTAGTCTACGAATATTGAAAATTGAGAATGACCAGCAAAGCACCGATAATGGATGTCCAAAATCGAGTCCTTTCATTATCGGTTTTCAATATTGGGAGTAGCCAGAATTCGAACGGTTCCAAATCAGGCGAATATGGGGTATACATTTTATTTTTAAGCAAAACAAACTTGGTTGTGAAACCAATATTGTTGAATATTCGACGTCATCTTTTCCTTTGGGCAGACTGTGTATACAAGCAAATATATCTAAACACCAAAGATTTATTAACGTTAAATTTCTAACGGATTACCTTCATCTAGCGGGGGTAGTTAATGTCCAAATTTACGACGCAATAAAAAGTATAATTGTTGGATGTTTTCATTGTTGTAATAGGTGTACACATAAGTAAAGTCGTTTTCTATTAAGTTAACATATAAAATGGAAGAGCAAAGTGTGAATAAGTTCCGTATTAGACGTCCAAAACTAATTCATAAAAAAATAATCTAATTAATAGAATCCCCCAAGTACTTCCTCGTCCACCGTATTCGCCTGATGTTGCATCATCAGATTACCATCTTGAGTAATAATTTGAGTCTTGAGTGAAAAATGAGTTTCATTTTATAAAAAGGTAATAGAAAGTTTGTCAGATATATGGGAGAAGATTGTCGATAACGTTGGGGATTACGTTATAGATTAAAACTATCAATACTCATAAATCAAATAGAATTTCGTACAGTATCAAAAAACGACATCACTCACGGGTAGACCTAATATTGTGTAAATTGAAGATTAAAAATATTAAAAGAGCCACTTACTTGATAACTGACTAATATTGTCAGCACTGCCGAACTTGTTCTTTATTAAATGGGCAAACTCTCTTGGTTTGGCTATGACCGATCCACCAAAACCAGTGATACCGTCTCGAATGTTTCCACCAACGTTTCTAAAGTGATTTTTAAGATGAGAAAATAAGTCTGATGGTTAAATCAGAAAAAAAAACTACTTCAGTCCTTGTCCCATATCCCTGAGTACTTCTCTGGGCGGTCGGTGACTCTGAATACCATATTTTTCGAGGTCGTGGACTCTTTTCTGGTACCCGTCCAACTTCTTCTGTAATTGTGCAATGATCTGCGCACTCTTTTGATTTTTCTTCTCGAACACGGCCTTGATTCTCTGCACCTGTTGTTTGTCAGCACTTGCAGCTAATTTCAAGTACTCATTTACGTTATCTAAAAAATACTCATATTAAAAATTCTTTACTCATTAATATCGTCGTTACACACCATCGCGAAGTTTCTGTTCGGTCCTGATTAAATCTCGAACCCTCACGATCTTATTGCCCAAATGTTCCAACACTATATTCGTTTTGGAGTCTACGTGAACGCAATCTGGTTCATCCTCCTTGGCTTCGCCACTTCCGTTAGAGATGTATGAAGCAGGGTACATCTGGGACACCTCCAGATCTTGTAACGAGGTGTTTGTCGCATGCCCTACGGAATCATCTAAAGTGGTGTCGTGTTCTTGGGCGTGGCTTCTGGTTAGTTGGGTGGGGCTTTTGTGACGAGACGCACGGGAATGACCGGCCCCGCCCTCTTGACTCTGAGGTGCGTTAGATAGTCGACAAATTAGGGTTTTTCATGGAAATAAAGTGATGAGAGTACCTTAGCGCTATCAGCTGACCCATGACTGAAGGTCTTCACGTGGTGTGGGTGGTAACCTTTGTCCCGTTCTACGCTAGGCGTGTGGTCACTACTGGCGGAACCCTTATTACGACAAGGTGACGTACTACGGCTGGACGTTTTACTACTGGCTGCGGGTTGAGCAGATGCAACCTGTAGGCTATCCATTACTTCTAGCCTGAAAGTAAAAAAAAACACATATAAGCAATTAGTTTCCATTATTAATTACGGCTTTTGTCCAAAAATTAACATCTTCATTTCCAAAAAATGTTGACAGATTGTTTTTCACTTTCTCCTCCGTTTCAAAATATTTCTCATTAAAAAAATATAGAGAGATCGGATCGTAGCCCAAGCGTGCGATATCCGTTGAGTCAGGCGAATAGGGCAAAACATTCCAATTGAAGTTTAACAATTTTTGCTGGGTTCTAACTGAAATGTGGTCGTACAGTCCCGATGAAACACGACACCATTTATATTTGCCAATTCTGTCCGTCAATCAGCCCGTGTCGATCCACTGCAGGATGAAGGCCTCTTCAGCATGCTACCAACTTTCACGGTCCTGGGCTTTCCTCTGTCACTTGGGTCTCATATACTTAAGGATGTCATCAGTCCATCGTGCTTTCGGTCTTCTTCGCGGACGTTTGGGATCAAGCGGTATCCACTCCAGGATTGTTTTGATCCATCTGTTGTCCCATCGCCTCGCTATATGGTCTGCCCATCTCCATTTCAATTACTTTACTCTTCCAATGATGTTACACACTTTCGTTTGTTCTGCAGGGCTTTCTGTCTCGTTTTGTATTGCCAAGAATACAATCCATTTCCTTCTGTGCTACCCGAAGTTTTTTAATTGATTGCAATATGAGTGTACAGGTTTCACTTCCGTATGTCATAACGGGTAGGGAAGACTTTTCTTTTCAGGCAAAGTGGCAGTTTGCTCTTAAACACTATGTTGACCCTGCCAAATGCCTGCCAGCCACATTTAACACCCCTATTGAAATATTCTGCCCAATATATATAAAGTAGTCCAGAATCTCCAAATCCCTTCCTAAAACTGAAATTCTTCTGTCCACAGCGAATTTATTAAACATAACCTGACTCTTTTTCAGGTTTATTTTTAAGCCAAATGGTTCGCCAGCCCTTTGCAGCTCTTGTATACGTTTTTGCAGCTCCTCTGAGTCTTGTGAAAGGAGAACGATATCATCTGCAAATCTGAGATGGTTTAAGTTTGCGCCATTGATCTTTATACCATCCTGTTCCCAATCCAGTTTACGGAATACTTCTTCAAGGCAAGCCGAGAAAAGAATAAACGATATTGCGTCACCCTGTCATACATCTCGTTCTACATTAATTTTCACTTCAAGGTCATCAAGGCGAATTGTCGCTGTAGCTCCATCATATATCGATCCTAATAGGTTTACATATGCTTTGTCTACCCCCTGGCTAAGCAGTGCATCCATTATCGCATGCTTTGATATGCAGTCAAATGCCCATGTGTCATCCTCACGCATTAAGGCAAAAATTTGTGTTCTTTTCCCTCTCAACTTGTGCTTAGCCTTGTTAATTCTATTGTTTTCTTCCAGGGTTTTTTGCACTAGCTGCATGTTGAACCAGCGCGTGTCCCCTCTGATACGTTTTCTTATAGTTTTGGAAAGCTCAGCGTACTCGGCCCTGCCAAAAGGACTCCCTGCATTTCTCATTGTTCGTTGTTTCTTCTTTAAATCAATAATCCCACTGAAGATTTGTATCTGTTTGAGACATTTTTCTTCTGGTGCTATGAAGCAGCCATTTGAAGCACATTGTTGGTGATTTTTTCATATTGAACTGATATTTCAAAATGAATGCAATTTTAAAATCGCTACCCCTCTTCAGCAATTTCTCAGAATCCACTTTGCGCTTCTTTGGTCTTACCATTCTTTCGCGCTCTCTTCGACAGTTAATCCGAATTAATAAGTTAACTTTTAATAATAATAAGTTAACTTTTGCTCGATGGTCACTTCTTCTCCATTCGGTGGTCACTTCCAATACTAAAATTGTTAAAGACAATACAATTGCAAAATATTGTTTTATCGTTGGTCATGATGTAATCAATTTCACTTGTGAGTTCAGATGGACTTTACCATGTCCATTTTCTGCTGATATTTTTCTTATAGAAGGAATTCATAATATAAAGTTCTGGTCCTTCAGCAAAATCAACCAATCTGTCACCTCTATAGTCTCGCTCACCAGTTCCATACGGGCCAGTTACATTTTCACCAGTTTTTGTTGTTCCAATTCTGGCATTAAAATCACCTATCAGGATTTTGTACCTACATTTCTCCTGGTATAAAAGCTAGGCCACATCATCATAAAATTCCTCAATTTCCTCATCCCTATGGCTTATAGTTGATGCATAAGTTTGGGCGATTTGAAGCCTAATTTTTTATTCAGCTGAATGACGCATTGGGCTAGTCGGTCAGATGTACTTTCAAATTTTACTACTCTGTCCTTCAGCTTTCGATTGATTTGGAATTCGATTCCTCCGCATCGTCCATTCTCCGTACCTCCGGTGTAGAGTACGTGTCCAGTTGGTTCCAGTTTAATTAACTCTTAGCCCTTTCTTCGTGTTTCCCAGACCCCAATATATGTTGTCAAGTTCGATTAACAGTTTTTGCAATAGGGCCTCCGTTTTCATAGTCCGTATATTCAACATAGCAATGTCAAACGTCCAATGGTCCTGACCTAACCCGGTGATTCTTAGCACCCTCTGCCTTGGGGCAAGTCTTCCCACTATTGCCGTAGGTAGTTGCCCCTTGGCTTCCGGTGAATAAGGGTGGTGTTTGAGGTTGTACTGTCATATTGAAATACCATGTTGAAGATTTGGACCGTAATCTGCCACGCGGGTCCAATGCAGGTTGGCAGATTTGGGATCATGTTAATCTGAGGCTTCTGCCTTGGCCTGTCCGCCAGGGGTGACCCTCCCAGGAGCATAGACTACAACGGCATAGCTCAAAGCTTCATTGCCCTACTCAAACTCCTTTAACACGTCAAGGTCTGATATATATATATATATATATATATATATATATATATATATATATATATATATATATATATATATATATATAATAGTAATAGTACTTTTTCTTCTAAATAGTGACCAACCAATTTTGGAACTTTTGTGAAAGCTAGTCGTAATTTTTTCACCATTTCAGAGCTCATTTGCTGTATTTCCATGAGAAATTTGTAGAATATGGGAAGTAAATGAAGGACAATGGCAATTGCTACAATAAAATGATAATAATACTTATTAAGATTAAAGTAATTTGTACTATTATTAAATTATTTGTATATTATCATTATTATTATATTAGTATTCGTACTATTATGGTCTGTACTCTGTAGACCGTACTTAAAAGGCATGAAGAGTGACTTCCTTAAACAATTGAAACTTTTTATACTCTTCAAACCTACTGGGAAAACCATCAAAGTGATCATGATCCAAAATCTGCCAACCTACATTGGACCAGCGTGGCAGATTACGGTCCATATAGTAACAAAGTCTAACACTTCTTCACAAAGAAAATAATTATGTATAATGTGCAGATTGCACGTCCGCCCATCCAGTATGCCTTTGCCCCTACAATTCTTGACTTTTTGAATACAATTTTTACATATAAGATATTTAGTCCATCATTAGAAAGCATGGGAAACCTACGAAAAACCAAAGAGGTTCGCTCTAACGCTGCCTGTTAATATTACACCAGTTGCTAATCCAATAAAAACTGTTTCAAGATGATGATCAACTACCCCATTAGATTTTTCAGACCAATACCTAATCCTAAATTGCATTCCTTTGACCTTTTTTTTGTTTTTTTTTCAAAAACTAAAGATTCTTATGCCACAAAACTTTGCATAACGAAAAACTGAACTTAAAAGTGACTTTTTTTCTTTTTCCTTCAAGTTCGTCATTTTAGTGATACCATATGAAAGACAATTTATTGTACACATTGATTGTACACAATTTATTGTACACTAGATCTCGTACACAATATATTGAAAATGATTCCGCGCGCGACAAAGTTATCCCCTACCTAAGCGAGTTTACCGCAGTAAGCGAGTCGAGGTACAAATTTGTCCCCTATTCTAACCACTTCTGAGCTCTGAAATAGTGACAATAGTGACCAAATTTCGAAAATAGTGAGAAAAGTGACACGATTTTAAAATAGTGACTCACTGGCATCATTGGCTCAAAGGAAGTATTTGGACAGAAAGAAAAGGAACATATAAGAATCACCAACTAGGATGACGGAATATTTTGTAAAAAAGCATTACATTGTGAAACGCAAAAAATTGCGTTGAACGCCACCATTTAGCAGACATTATTTGCCGAAAGTCATTGCTTAAAAATACCAGCAACTTTACTTGAATTTACAAATTTGATAATAAATCTTCACTTTAATTTTCTTATATTTAAAAAAAAAATCAAATGGGATATTTTTGCGCAACCCTGTATTTATTTGATATTAAAAAACTTATAATAATAATTTTAAAATTTAGTAATTTGACATCAAACCTGCACAAAAAAAATGTTTTATCGTTAAAAATGTCTCGAGTAAAGAGATGACAGATTATTAATAAATAAATATTTGTTTACTTTAAGATATTATTTAGGTTAACCGTATTGAATAAAAAATTAAGAATACTTATATAATTATAGGCTTATTTAATTATTTATTTATTTAATTAATAAAAACAGAAAATATGCTTGTAGTATTTGAAAGAAGAGTACTCAGAAGAATGTTTGGTACCGTGAATCACAATATAATTTGGAAGATCCGGTGTAACGCAAGCGATTATGCAAAGATGGTATGATGGTTCAGCGACTCAGATGGGCAGAACACGTTGTGAAAATGGCAGAAAAGCTAGTACCAAGGAAAATCATTGAAGGGCCAATAGGAGATAAAAGAAAAAAGGTAAACCAAAGACACGATGGCAAAGAGCTGCTGAAAATAGATTCAATTAGAAGCAAAGGTCGAAGGAGGCCAAGGCTCACTGACAGGCTGCAGCACCACATATTTCGAAACACAGATTTCAGACAGACAGGTGTTTCGAAAAATTTATTCATGAAAATTTATAGGAAATGGAAGGATCTTCAAAAAAGGTCGAAAAACATTTTTCGATAAAATTGATAGTTTCGTCGAAAAATTGAAAAAAATACTATGTATTCAACTTTAGCCTCAAATAACTCTTGAAAAAGTAAATTTATCGAAAATGTATAAGATACCTTTTTTGAAGAACGTTCAATTTCCTACAGAGATATGTAATAGTCTTTCCACAGTAACGTTCCGCTGAAGAGCTATAAAATTTTAAAGTTTAAAAAAAATCCTATGTTATTTAAATAGGAAATTGAAATCTGCGATGCGACACCTCTTAATATTAATATTAAGAGCTCTAACTTCCACAGCATTTTTTTTTTTGTTATCTCTAACAATATTTTCGATACCTTTAAGAAAAAAAATAGTCGATGTTTTTGAAACAATCTAGCCCTTTCAATTCAATTTTAATTTATAAGAGAAACTAGTTAGGTGGAGCCACAACCGGAACTGCAACTTTTTGAAGTCATTTATATACAACTTAAATTATCCGTATAGTTTTTGAAATTAATGGTATTATTTTTTTTTATATTAATCATTTCTTTCATATTGTTTTTCGAAATATAAAATTTTTATGTAATTAAAAATTTTAAGAAAATTTTAAATTTATTAGAAACCTAGAACCAAACGTAACTGCCCTTTCAAAGCATGCCTTAGGTAATAACCACAACTTTAATATTATCATAAAACAAACATAAAAATTTTAAATTTTGAAATATAAAAGAATATAAAAGAAATGATTTATATACATCATTAAATAATAAATTTTCATTAATATATTTATATATATATATATATATATATATATATATATATATATATATATATATATATATATATATATATATATATATATATATATAGAATTGTTCTGAAGATGGTCAAGAAAATCTCGTCAAGAGAGAGAGAGCATATGTCGGTACCCTGAAGAGTCTGAAACATCAATAGACGAAACATGTGCCTTCCAATTGAAGGTGGATAGGTGGGCCCTTCCTCAATCAAGCAATCAGCAAAATATTCATTTTGCGGAGACGGAGGTTGGTGTGTGTTCCACATGAGATTGTGGAAGCCCCACCCATCCCTTACATTGGAAGGCACATGTTTCATATGTTGGTGGTTAGACTCACCAGGGTACCGACATTTGTTATCTCGCCAAGAATACCCATATTTTCGCCGATATATATATATATATATATATATATATATATATATATATATATATATATATATATATATATATATATATATATATATATATATATATATATATATATATATATATGCAGTTTTTTGTTTTCTTTGGATTGCGTCCAATAAGACAACAGTAGTCAGGGGTTATACACCCCCGACCGTTGGGTTCCACAATCTCATGTGGAACGCACAACAATCTGCGTCTCTGCCAAAATGAACATTCGTTAGTTGCTTGACTGGGAGGAAGCCCCACCCATCCTTCACATTGGAGAATACATGTCAGGGTACCGACATATGATCTCTCGTCAAGAATAGGGAGTCCCTCTCCACAATCAAACAACTCACACTCGTCGGATGGCTTGTAATTGCAGTTTTTTGATTTCTTTGGATTGCGTCCAATGGGAAAGCAGTAGCCAGGAGTTATACACCCCTGACCGTTGGGTTCCACAATCTCATGTGGAACGCACATCAACCTGCGTCTCCGCCAAAACATTCGTTAGTTGCTTGATTGGAAGCCCCACTCATCCCTCACATTGGAGGACACATGATCTGTCCTCCCAAGTATATAGTTAATATTGAAAATGACTATATTTCTTACAAATACAGTAAATAATGTTATTATTATTAAAAGTAAAAAGTTAGATTAAAACTAGTTTATTTTAACGCCCAATATCTATCCACTACTTTGCTTAAAGCAATTATATAGAATAGCCAACAATAAAGCTGAAATTTCGAAATGTCTGAACAGCCTCCCAATTTTCCAAATCTGCTCACTAGCGATATTATCCGAGCTGAAGAAACAACGAAAAAAATGTAATAACTGTCGTGACCGAGCGGTTTTTGCGGGATAGGTCAATTTTTTTCCTAGGGCATGCAAGCCCTTCGTCATTTATTAACCTGTAATGAGATGATGTTTAAAAGTAACATTGTTAGGAACAATAATTAGCACATCCCTCCGTATACACTAAAATAAATATATTTAAAAACAAATACGACTGAATTGTGAATTTGAAAGTCTTAAAAAAAACGTTAAATTTCGTTACCTGGTCATGACGTTTACCAACGGATTAAAGAACCACCGATATCGACTCGAATACAATTGTAAAAAAAAACAAAACTTGCCGAACCACACCGCGAAACAACACCGAATGAAGCGTGACAAAGACAGAGAGAACACAAAAAAAAGCAGGTACTAGCGAAAGTGACTCATTAGATCAGACTGTAGTAGGAATAGTTCGTAGTAAACTATGTAGAGCCGAGTAATGTGAATCATGAGCATTCTTTGAATAACCTCTATGATTAAAACAACCGCTTCATACGGGCTGATCTTATTGTTTTGAAAATTAACATTGGCTTACAGTGAGCAAAAAAAGTATTTGCACATCCTAAAATTAAGAGGTTTATCAGAAATTATGGCGAAAGTTAAAAAAAAAGGAAATATATCAAATGACAACATAAGATACCAACTTACTTGAAAATATTAATGAGTACTTCCATTACATTTCGAATGATTTCTCGGGAGGGGGGTCAATCAATTTTGCTGAAACTCGGGAATCTTGAAGCACTCTAAAAAGTATCTCCACAAACCAAATTCTAGGTGTTATAGGTCAGGAGAAATTGCTTTTTAAATATCTAACAAACAGCATTTTTAGCTCATTTTCAAAATTAATTTCTCAAAAACATTAAGCCGGAATCGAATTATTTGTATCAGATTTCGTTTATTATATATTCTACTATGTATAAAAACATATTTTAGGCCCCTAGACCATTTATCTTTTTTTTTAGAACGTAGTTGAGAAAAATAAAAATTTCCGTAAAATGGTCATTTTCAAGTGACTACCAAAAATGCAATTTTCCACCGATCTGCTCTCGCCATTGTGCTGCAACATTAATTAGGAAGATGGTAGATAGTATTCCCAAAGAAAGTTGGATAAATTCGATTAACCATATTATTAAAGTGATAGTAAGAGCGAAATCGAATTAAATAAATAATTAAATTTAAGTTATATTTTTTATTGTACTAATAGATACATGTAGTCATACATAATAATAATAATAATAATAATAAGACCAATCACTACTGACCGAACGGTTGATTATAACAGGCCGGATATTGTTCGAATCAACAAAAAGGACAAGAGGGCTTTTATAATTGACATCGCAGTGCCACTATCTCACAACACTAGAAAAACTGAGATAGAAAAATCCACAAAGTATGAAAATCTGGCATACGATTTGAAGAACCAGTGGAAACTGAGTAAGGTAGATGTAGTGCCCTTCGTTATATCCGCCGAAGGCCTGATAGGTAAGAGATTTTCAAAGAACCTCGAGAGCCTCGGTATCTCGAGATCGATTGCCATAGTGGGACAGCGTGCCGTGCTCTTGCAGACGTGTCACATTGTTCGTAAGATATTATGCTAGGGTGAGAGGAGCTGAATTGCTTTTTCATCTTGGCATTGGAATATCGGCCAGCATGAGCTGAGATTCTACAGTAAAGATGAGCAGAATAATAATAACACTCTCTGACAACATCAGAAAAACTGAAATGGAAAAGGTCACGAAGTAGGAAAATCTTGCATTTGATCTGAAAAAATCAATGGAAACTCTAGAGAATGGAGGTGTTACCTTTTGTTATATCCGTCAAAGGCCTAGTAACCAAAACCTTTTCCAAAAACCTGGAAATTCTTGGTGTTTCAAAATCAATTACCACAGTAGGACAACGAGCAGTTCTCTTACAAAATTGGCACATTGTTCGTAAGGTACTAAGCTGAATGGGAGGAGCTGAACTGCTTTCTCATCTTGGCATTATAAACCCAAATAGCCGAGGCTGAGATGATCGATGAATCATGTTTGTGATGAAAATAATAATAAGACAATCTAGAATATGTGTAAGACAATCTGCGGGATGTAAGCACCAACTTACCATAGATGAAATTGCCCTGAAGCACGTCCAGAGAAAAGCTTAGCATTGACTACAGTAAGGCCTTCGACTCTGTCCCTCATTATTGGCTAGTTAAAGTTTTGGAAATTTACAAAATCTGCCTTAAAATCAGAGCAATGCTTACTCACTTAATGAAGTCTTGGAAAACGAATATATGGATATCGGAAGAAAATGCTGGAAGAGTCAACGTTGAGAAGGAAATTTTCCAGGGAGACTCTTTGTCGCCAATGTGGTTTTGTCTGGCCCTAAATCCTATGTCCACGATTCTCAATCAGTCTGCAAGCGGGTTTAGGTTCCAGTTAATAAACAGCAGATGGTTATCACATCTGTTATATATGAATGGCCTAAAACGCTACGCAGAGTCCCAGAGCAAACTCCAATCGCTTATTAAAACCGTAAAAATATTCAGCGATGATATTAAGATGTCCTTTGGGCTAGATAAATGTTCTATCGTCAATATACAAAAAGGACAAGTTAAACAAAATCAGGAATCACTCTGTCAGATTCACTCATTGAAACTGGATGATGCCTATCGGTATCTGGGAATAGCACAAAATCAAATGCTAAACCATACAGTACTCAAACATTAGTTCCAAGATAAATATAAGAAAAGAATAACAAAGCTTCTGAATACAAAACTCTCAGGGGGGAATATATGTAAGGCAACCAACACATGGGCACTACCAGTGTTAACATATTCATTTAGAGTGGTCAAGTGGTCAAGCACAGAACTGGAAGAGCTAGACCGCATGACTAGACGACTTTTAACAAAATTCCGTTGTTTGCATACCAATTCTTCTGTGTTGAGATTGTACATTCCTCGAAAATATGGAGGTAGAAGGCTTATTAACATCAAATAATTGTGTCTTAGTCAGAAAAAGAAGCTTCGTCAACATTTTCTAAGTTCGCAGGATCAACTTATTAGGTTCGCAACTCAGTTTGATCACAATTATAAACCACTAAAATTGAGCCATGCAAACTACGCTATCGAAACAGGAACAATACAAAACAACATACATCTCTGGGAACATAAATCAATTCATGGTACGCCTATTTAGGAAGGCATAATCAGCTTGCTAAGGTAATCCACCAAAAACTGGCACTTAATCATGGTCTTTTACCAACATCTACTCCGCCGTATTATAGATACAGTCCTCAAGCAGTTCTGGAGTCTGACGGTGTGCTGCTCTACCGGGATAGACCGATAATAGGACTGTCGACTACAATAGACCAGACTAGTCTTAATAAATCTTAATTAGTTAATTAGTCTTAATAAATCTTAGTAGTTAGAATTAGTCTTAATAAATAAAAAAGAAAAGCGGGGAACAATTATTGATATTGCCACACCACTGTCTCACAATATACATAAAACGGAGGTGGAAATCTGGCAACTTGAAAAAGTCAACATCGAACCTTTTGTAATTTCCGCAGAGAGATTGGTGAGTCACAGGTTCTCCAAAAGTTTAAGAAATTGCGGACTAAATAGAAATATCATTAAAGTGGGACAACGAGCTATATTGTTGCAAACCTGCCACATAGTTCGAAAATTTTTTCTTAATGCCAACGGAATACTGGGTTATAATGAAATTTATCCCCAGGCTCCGACCTGAACTCCCACGTCGTGCGCGAGGAATCGCTTTATGGTTTCCAGCTTTTTGAGCTAAGAGAGTGACACCAAGTCGATGAGAATAATAATAATAATAAACAACATTTTTTGAAGAACAGAAAGGATGTATAAGAGCAAGTATAGGCTGCAAGGAACAGTTGAGGATCGATGCTGTAGTTCTTAAGCAAGCGCGAAAAAGAAGACGCAACTTAAATATCATAGATTACAAGGAAGCATTCGATAGTGTCCCTCACGATTGGTTGGTTGAGGTTCTGAATTTCTATAAAATTAGCCCCCAAATTATTAATTCTTTAAAGTTCCTGATGGGGAAGTGGAAAACGAATCTTTTTGTCGATCAACAATGCATTGCTACTATAAATATCAAGAAAGGAATTTTTCAGGGAGATTCCCTTTCTCCAATTTGGTTCTGTTTAGCCTTGAACCCTTTGTCCACACTACTAAACAACAGCAATATTGGATATAAACTTAACATGAGGAATTCAAGAAAGTTCTCTCATGTACTATATATGGATAACCTTAAATTATATGGAGACACTATAAAAAAATTAAACTCCTTGAATAAAAACGGTCGAAACATTTAGTAGAGATATCAGAATGTCATTCGGACTGGACAAATATTCTACCATTAGTAACAGAAGGGAAAGGTTCAGAGCCAACATTCAATATTCTGTAACATATAACTGGCACCAAAAGAATCCTACAAATATTTAGGAATACCCCAAAAGTATAAACTTGATCATAACCAGTTAAAGAAGGACTTTTCCACCCACTTACAAAACTTTTAAACACCAAACTGAACAGCGGAAACCTCATTAGAGCGATCAACAGTTGGGTAGTGCCAACTTTGACATATTCTTTTGGCATTGTTAAATGGTTAGAAACGGACCTTGATGAACTTGATAGGTTGACACGCCGAACATTAACAAAATTCCGATGCCTGCATCCAAGCTCATCTACGAAGAGACTATACATCCCAAGAAAGTTGGGGGGTAGAAGCCTTGTAAACGTAAAAAATCTGTTTCAATCAAGAAAATAGGATGAGAAAACACTTCATTGATTTAAACAGTACGTTTATGAAATTGGTTGCAAATGAAGACCGGGGTTTCACTCCACTGAACCTAAATAAATAAAGCGTATTGATAACCGAACAACACTCACGGATTGCGTTCGAGAATGGAAAGCACAAACATTACATGGAGGGTTTCCTAAATCACTCGAAGATGACACCATTGATGAACAATTGTCTCTAAAGTGGCTGACCGATGGACTCTTGTACCCAGAAACAGAGGGTTTCACGAAATCTATTCAAGATAGGGTAACAAGAACAAATAACAATGAAAAACACATACTGCATTTGAACGTAATCGATAAATGGAGGAAATGCGGTACTCTGTGTGAAACAATTGAGCACTTTATTGGCGGTTGCCCGGCCATTGCTCCTAATGCTTATTTCGGAAGGCATAATCAGCAGAAATTATACATCAGCAAATTGCAAAAAAAATACTCGCTATTAGAAAGCGTACCTCCTTCATATTATAAGTACTCGCCTTCTCCTGTACTTGAATCATTCGATACCATTCTTTACTGGGACAGACCAATTACTACTGATCGAATGGTTGATTATAACAGGCCAGATATTGTTCCAATCAACAAAAAAAAAGGGGTTTTATAATTGACGTCGCAGTGCCGCTATCTCATAACATTAGAAAAACTGAGATAGAAAAATCCACAAAATATGAAAATCTGGCATACGACTTGAAGAACCAGTGGAGACTGAGTAAGGTAGGTGTAGTGCCCTTCGTTATATCCGCCGAAGGCATGATAAGTAAGAAATTTTCAAAGAACCTCGCAAGCCTGGGTATCTCGAAATCGACTGCCATAGTGGAACAATGTGCGGTGCTCTTGCAGACGTGCCACATTGTTCGTAAAATACTCTGTTAGGGTGAGAGGAGCTGAATTGCTTTTTCATCGTATCATTGGAATATCGACCAGCTGAGAGTCTACATTAAGGATGAGCAGAATAATAATAAAAATGATAATAATTTCATCATAATTTAACAATATTTTATTTTTCCCAAAATTATTCAAAAGTAAAACCGGTTCCGCTCTGGCGCGTTTTAAGAAACTAGGAATATTTGTATTGTGATTTATTGGAGCAATTAACATTTTGCTGAAGGGCAACGAAATATCTTGAATCGGACTATACTTCCCTATTCGTTTCATATCAGACTGAGCCACAGCAAAGCGTGGTCGGGTTTAGCTAGTACGCTATAATTTCTGACTTAAAAAGCGAAATGACATACAAGTTCTGTCAAAAATCAAGGACAGTCATACCAACTTTAAAAAACAAAAAGTTTTATCGATAAATAAAGCGCACGAAATTTTAAACCGAAAGCAATCTTACTTTTTGATCATACAAGAAGTGCATTGAGCTAAAAGGACAATATGTCGCAGAATCAATGAAAAATCCCAAAAGATTAATTTACACTTACCTGGGATTCTGATAATTAGTCTTACCTTATCCTTATTATTAAATTAACTTGATTTATTAACAGTTTTTATGATTCAATTCATATTAAAATTGCTAATTGTTTCGTGAACAATACATTTATTAGCCTGTAGATATTTAAAAACTTTACACTCCTTCATAGCGTCCTTGTACTAGTCCATAAACCTATTTTTATATACAAAAATAGGTACACACCTTTATTAGTAACTATCCGATCAATTTACACGTATAATTTCAACAAAGCATTCGAAAATATGACAAAAACATTAAAATAAAAAAGTAAATGTTCCTACTTAGTGCGATAATGTTTACTACAAACAACAAACAATCAAAATATTTTTAATCTTTTATCAATAATTTTTAAAATAAAATATTATGAACAATTCGTTTGTGTTAAAATGAGGAGATAATTACATAATATATATATATATATATATATATATATATATATATATATATATATATATATATATATATATATATATATATATATATATATATATAATCATCATCATCATCATCATCATCAACCCATATCAATCCACTGCAGGATGAAGGCATCTTCAGCATGCTTCCAACAATCGCGGTCCTGATCTTTCCTTTGCCATTCGGGTCCAATATACTTAATAATATCATCAGTCCATCGTGTTTTCGGTCTTCTCCGTGGACGTTTGCGATCAAGCGGTATCCAGTCCACGACCGTCCTAGTCCATCTTTCGTCCCATCGCCTCGCTACATGGCCTGCCCACTTCCATTTCAATTGCTTTATTCTTCCAATGATGTCATTCACTTTCGTTTGTTCTCTGATCCATGTGCAGGTCTTTCTATCCCGTCTAGTAATGCCAAGCATACATCTTTCCATTCCCCTCTGTGCTACTCGAAGTTTTTGAATTGACTGTGATGTGAGTGTCCAGGTCTCACTTCCGTATGTCATAGCGGGCAGGACACACTGATCAAAGACTTTCCTTTTCAGACAAAGTGGTAGTTTGCTCTTAAACACCATGTTGAGCCTGCCAAATGCCTGCCAGCCACATTTAACGCGTCGTTCCACCTCCCGGACGGTGTCCCCTTCCATTGAAACCCTTTGCCCAAGATATATATAGTGATCCACAACTTCCAGATCCGTTCCTAAAATAGAAATCCTTTTGCCCTCAGCAAATTTATTGGACATGACCTGACTCTTCTTCTGGTTTATTTTCAAGCCAAATGTTTCCCCAGCCCTTATTCCATCTTGTTCCCAATCCAGCTTACGGAACACTTCTTCCAGGCACGTTGAGAAAAGAAGAGGTGATATTGCATCCCCCTGCCGTACGCCGCGCTCTGCATTTATTTCCACCTCAAGATCGTCAAGGTGGACTGTCGCTGTAGCTTCATCATATATCGATCCTAGTAAGTTTATATAGACATATATATATATATATATATATATATATATATATATATATATATATATATATATATATATATATATATATATATATATATATATATATATATATATATATATACATATTTCTAACTCATTCCGGGTGTCGCGGCAATACTGTTTGAAATGGAAATGTCACCCATGCATTGATGCGACACTTGGGCTCTGGAGCAGTTGGAAGGCGATCCCCACTCTGCACACAACTACAAGATTTGGGCCGATGAAAATCTTCAAGCGATTCAGGAATTATCTCTCCATTCTCAGATAGGTGCGGTTTTTGGGCTGAAGGAATGATAGGACCATATATTTGTGAAAACGATTATGGAAATCACATTACTGTTAAATGGTGAACAGAATATCTTTAGCCTAAACTGATAATGTTGATAGGAACAATTTTATCTTTTAACAAGACGGTGCGACTTATCACACATCTCGCCAGCTTATTATATTGCGAAATAGTCATGGCAACAACAAGCTCATGCGATTTCAGGCCATTTGATCCTTTTTGTGGAGTTCTGTTAAAAATCTGGGTTACGGAAATAAACCCCGAACAATTCTTGACTCTTGACACCCCCGGTATATTATTTAATTTTTGGATTTCTGAGAAAATTTAATGATGAGTTCCACCAGGTTTCCCTATATCTATTTTGAACCGTTTCTTAAATATATCGATTCTTTTGCAAATTTTGAAAGATGTAACCTTATTTTCAACACTGCGTTTTTTTACACATTTCCGATTGATGCTAAGCGCTTCTGGGGTAGACTGAAGCACAAGAATGACACTTTTCATTCTTTCAAATGTGACACTCTGTATATTATTGGATGGTCGATTCTCTATAACTTTCCCTATACCTATTTCCAACGGTTTTCTTGTTAATCCATACATTTTTGGCAGAAATCGATACATCTCCATCGTTTGCTTTTCGAAACAAAATGAACATCATTGAAATGGCAGAAATTCACTTTAATTAGAACATAACAACAAAACAGGAATACAACAAAATTTAAAATGTAATAACAAATGAAAAATATAAAAAAATTTGGGAACATAATAACAAGAAATAATAAATGAATGTAAAATTACAATAATTGTTCTATATGACCGCCATTTTGGTTCAAATGCTGGATAACTCTGTCATATACTCCTTACGAAACAGACCTCCGAATTTTGCCTGGACTTAGATTATTGAACGCATCGGTTCAATAATTAATCTCTAGTTTGTACAGGCCTAGAGTACACTAGTTCTTTTATATGGTCCCCAGAGGTGAAAATCCCAGAGCGTCAAATCGGGTGATCTGGTTGGCCGGTTTCCGGGTCCTTGTTGGCCAATCCATCGATCCTCGAACAGCTATAGTGAAATGTGCTGGAGCACCATCCAGCTGATATAAACTATTTGCTCTGTCACGTGGAGGCAGAATTAACAAACCCTCTGAGTATCTTCAGATATCTAACCCCATTCAAATTTGCATCGTACACTTGATATGCCACTCTATTGTCCATAATTAAACAAAAAACATCAAAACTAAAGCGGTCCTGGTGATTATGTTCCCTTATGACATGTGGATTGTCTTGTGCCCAGTAGTGATTATTTCGGCGATTTATAATTCCTTGCCTGCTGAATTTTATGACGAAACCTCGGATCTTCGGTCATTTTTATGCACATGAACTCGCAAAAGTCGCCTCGTCATGCCTCATCACCAGGGATGCATTTTATGTTTTCTTAATATTCTGTGGATTGATGCTCTTGAAATACCCAAATACAGCGCTACTGCTGGAGTTGAACTGCGTGGATAAGCTTGAAAATAAGCAAACACATTCACCTCGTTGTCTTCATTATCTATCACGGGGTTTAAGTGATTTCGTGTTGCCCTTACACCCCCAGTTGCCAAAAACCGAGCTTCGATTCATGCGAATTTTCCGGGAGTCATTGTTGGATGGTCCCGATATGGTTCGTTAAATAATCTGCATATTCGTCCACATTCACCATGCGTATAAAACAAATTTAACAAATAAGTATTGGAATATCCTTCATTATTATCCATTATAAACTGTACTTGAAAAAATTACTAAAACTGTAAGTATATACCTCACGAATTCGTGAGCTGATACTGCTTTGACATAATATCAACATTGTTTCAATTCCTGTCAAAATCAAGGCTTACTAGACAAAACTTTTGGAGCTTCATCGGCTTTTGATAAAAAATACATATGGATTAACAAGAAAATCGTGGGAAACGGGTATAAGGAAAGTTATAGCGAATCGATGCAGAATAAAATTCTGCATCCGACCATCCAATAATATACACTGTCACATTTGAAAGAACGAAATGTTTTAACTTTGAAAATAACGTGACTGGTCTAATAACGTAACTGGTCATCACATTTTGGACACCCTGTACGCGATAACTTAATTATCAATATGGATTTCGAAAGTATTATTCTTGTGATTCCGTCTACCCGTCTACCAACAGTTTATAATAGGTATATGGAACTCTGGTGGAACTCATCATGAAATTTTCTCAGAAATCCAAAAATGAAATAATATACCGAGTGTTCCATTTAAAATAAGGAAGTTACTGGCGACTTCCGGGGTTAACCGGAAATGTTATGACCTTGAAAATATTTGAAAATGAAAGAGAATCTTAAATAACATGGAAGTCAAAAAATTCTGAATTCTAAGTTTTTTTTTAACCACGAACACTTCTAACGAACGATTATAACGACCCAAAAAATAAAACTAACCCTAACAGAAGAGCTTGATAAACAATCAACACAGAACTAGCAAGAAATGAAACAAAAAATTATTAAAACAGCCTTAAAGTTGGTCCCTTTACAAAAACGTAGAAAAGATCCGTGGTGGGATGAAGTTTGCGAGCCAGCAGTATTAAGCCGAAGTAAAGCATTTAAAGAGCAGAACAGTAAAAAAACAGCAATAAACTATAACATCTTTTTGAAAGTAAGAAAAGAAACATTGAAGCTAATTAGAAAAAACTAAAAAAAAAATATAAAAACAATCAACTTAATGAAATAGAAAAAGATTTCCAAAAAAATAACACCCAAAATTTTTACAAAACATTTAAAACTAAATTAACAGGCTATCAACAATTGCAAAGAACTTGCGAAATATTCTGAACAAATACTAAACTGTCCTGAGCCCTTAAACAGATTACCAACACTAAACCCTGAACAAACAAACCCAGATTCATTACCACCGAATGAAGATGAAATAATTAGTTAAATCAAGCGACTTAAAAATACCAAAACCAAACTTATTCAAAAGAGACTGCTAATACCAAAGTTCGACCCTACGAAAATAAAACCAACCCTAACAGAAGAGCTTGATAAACAACCAGCACAGAACTGGCAAGAAATGAAACAAAAAATTATTAAAACAGCCTTAATGTTGGTCCCTTTACAAAAAACGCAGAAAACATCCGTGGTGGGATGAAGTTTGCGAGCAAGATTAAGCCGAAGTAAAGCATTTAAAGAGTAGAACAGTCAAAAAACAGCAATAAACTATAACATCTTTTTGGGAGTAAGAAAAGAAACATCGAAGCTCATTAGAAAAAAACTAAAAGAAAATATAAAAACAATCAACTCAATGAAATAGAAAAAGATTTCCAAAAAAATAACACCCAAAATTTTTACAAAACATTTAAAACTAAATTAACAGGCTATCAGCAATTGCAAAGAACTTGCGAAATATTTTGAACAAATACTAAACTGTCCTGAGACCTTAAACATATTACCGACACAAAACCCTGGACAAACAAACCCAGATTCATTACCACCGAATGAAGATGAAAGAATTAGTCAAATCAAGCGACTTAAAAATAACAATTTTACAAGAAGTTTGGCGAAACGAACGGATTCCGGAAGATTGGAAAGATGCTCTAATTCATCCACTACATAAGAAAGGAGATAGATCGGATGTAAACAACTACAGAGGGATATCTCTTCTCTCAGTTTGTTATAAGATTCTATCTCAATGTCTACTAGACAGAACACAGGGTCAGTTAAAACCTAAAATTGGTGAATATCAAGCAGGTTTTCGACCGGGCAGATCCTGAATCTAAAGTTGATCCTAAGACATCAAAATCTATACAATGAAAATCTCGTCTGTACATGTATGAATTAAAAAAAAAGCATATGATTGTATTGAACGCGAATCATTATTCCAAATCTTGAAAGAACATCTGAAAACGCTGCAATTACTAAAGCAATACTAATTAACACAAGGTCAAAAAGTTAAATTCATGGGTGACATCTCAGAACCTTTCGAAATTAAAACTGGAGTGAGGCAAGGGGATGGACACTCGCCATTCTTATTTAACTGTGTTCTAGAAAAAGTATTACAGGAGTGGTGTGTGAAAAAATCGGTCCTGAATATTGACCAGCCCATTAAACTGGAGAGAACCAACATCCAAATAGGTTGTCTGGCGCTTGCTGATGATCTAGCAATTTTAGCTCAAGATATATTAACGGCACAAAAACAGATTGAAATCCTAAAAGAAACAGCAGGAAAGGTAGGACTCCAAATTTACTTTGAAAAGACAAAATACATGACCTGCAACAAACTAAGAATACCATTAAATGGTAAAAACAAAATAAAGTAACATCAAACGAATCTCTCAATTTAAATATTTAGGTAAAATAATCATGAAAAACGCGTTGAGAAAAAGCGGCCAATAAGGCTAACACAGCAAACGCCTCTAACTGTACTTCGTATGGTCCACCAGAGCCCATACACATATATATATATATATATATATATATATATATATATATATATATATATATATATATATATATATATATATATATATATATATATATATATACATTAGGGATTATATTTGAAAAATAAAGTAAACGAAAATACTCCATGTTGAAAGAAACTGCATTTCACGTGAATTATATAAAAATAAAATGGCTAATATGTTCCGAGTGATAACGTACTTTGAGTTTTATTAATGTGCGGACGTCAGAAAAAGAAAAAAAAACTATTATAAACGACGGTCTCACCTTGTTTCACGGTTCAGATCATTTTTTTATCAGGTCACTAATTACTGCTAGAATTTTAATACGAATAATTAAAATAAGCGATATAAATTTTCCAAAACGATACCGTTCAAATTAATAAATTAATAATATCAGAAATAATTCGATAAAAAAATAATTATGATTTGTTTTTCTTTTTTTTAATTTTCTACCAAAATAATCCCCATCAAAAAATCTGTCTGAAACATACTATGATTCAGAAGCAAGGTGACTTGTTGGGAGCTTTATGTATATAAACAATATATTAAGTTGGTATGACTGTCCTTGATCTCTCACAAATGGGTATCCGCAAATTGGCTATACACTTGCCACATCATCAGATCACAAGAAAGTGAGCCAACACCAACATCACTGATAAAACAAAGTAAACACTGTCTGGATGCGTTGAAAAGATAGCAGACGGTGTGACCAATGTGTGGATGAGGACTTGACATACAGCGTGCGCCAGTATCTTCGATGTGGGATACAAAACCACCGGTAAGTGGTCAACGCAAACGCCAATCTCGGCCAGCACCTTCAGAAGAGCCAATTTTACCATTCACGCATTGGCCAAGTGACGCTTGTCATATTGTATGGCCAAAGCGCCGACTATAGCCGAACTACACGAATACTGCTTACCTTTAAAAATGTTTTGAATTGCTTATTCTGCCACTATGTTTACAATCGCATACAGAAACATAAAAGTAAATAGGCGAAAAGTGTAGCGGTTTTTTAATAGCCATCAGCTTCATTCAAATATGTTTACTGGGTGTTGCATTTTTTTGTTCTTTAGTGTATGTCATATAAAAAAATGTAAACGTTAACATTATGTGGATAATGTTGACTGTCAAATTCGATCGGCTTAAGTATATTATCACGAAACACGAAGTAGTTTATGCGCGACAGCGATTCTTGGCAATCGACTCTGAGATTTTGCTCGTGTGTCAATTTTAAGGTTGGGGGGTCAAGAAAAATCTCGTAAACAAAAGCTACGACTCGGAGCCGACTAGACCGAGATAAGGAACAGTCACAAAGGAAACGTACATGAAAAATCCAATAAGAATGTTGATAAAAACAAAACTAACACAAACTAGGAGATTGTCAAATATGCCGTTTGAAAGGTTATTACACGAATGAAGGTATAGTTTAACCGAAAAATAAATAACCCTAAAACGAAAACGAAAAATAATAACAATTCCAATTTCCGGATCTATACAGGATGTCCCGAAACTTAACGTCAAACGGGTGCCAGGCGAAAGACCAGCCTATACCAGTTCTGACAAAAATAAGAAAAAAAATCCATGTCTAGGCTATATCTCTAGGTACTGTGATCACAAATTTCCCAGTGTTATTTTGTATATCTTGATCCTAAATAACCCTGCTATTAATCACAGTCATAAATCAAACAATGAACATTGTTAATTTAGTAAAAAAAAAGTTTCATTGAGTCGGGGTTTAAAAAAATTATGTCAGCTAACTTTGATACTCCATCTTTAAAAAAAAAATGTATTACACTACACTGGGCAAGTTATTTCAAAAGATAGCCCGTTTAGCCAAGATTAATTAATAATTTATATTAATAAATATAGCCGGTCGCGTTGGTGCGGCGGTAAGAGCGCCTGCTTTGCCGAATCCGCGCTGGAGCGATAGCTGGTTCGATTCCAGCGCTCGGATGGTTATTTTTCTTTCTTCTGTCCGTTTATCTTTCCTAAATATTTGTGATTGTTTCTAGGCAAGAGTGTAAAATCCAACTACGAATTTCCCTCAGTCACGCCAGTTAAAGGCTGGGTAAGGCCGGATGCCTTCTGAGAAGTGTTCTACGTTGGTCACTCGCCAGTCGGTAGGTTTCCTGATAGACTTATGGGTAGGCACATAACCAAGGGTTTATAGCCCGAGGGGGGTGCTGGCCTGGGTTTGTCGGAAGCTGATGACCGTGGTTCGGAACCCACGTTAAGCTGTAGGTCCAGTCGCTAAATAGCCTAGTTGCTGATGCGCCTCTAACCCAAACACTTTACTTTAATAAATATAAAAAAATTGTTGACCTGTTTGCATTTTAGATTTGTGAATCTATGTCTTATCATCAGTTAAAACATGTTTCAGGAAGGTTAGGTTACCTACTAAGTTTTCGACGGTTTATTTGCCAAAAAGTCAGCTCTTTTGGAATAAGCATTCATCAAAATCTGTCTCTCTCTCACACACACACACAATCACAGTCGAATTTGCACCGCAGGCGATCATTTTACGCACTATTTTCACCAATTCATCGCGATTGTTTTTTTTGCCGGCCTTGGCCTTGAGTCGTTTTCCAAACCATCACGCCCTTTCCTACAATGGCTTCTAAAATCGAATACCTTTGTACTGGATAAGCAATTATCACCATGAACTTTTTTCATCAATTCAAATGTTTCTGTAAAAGTTTTATCGAGCTTAAAACAAAATTTAATATTAGTTGTTTGTTCGAGCGTGTTTTTGTGGTGAAACGACAAAAGATATTGCCACTGCGCGCTCTAACTTGACAATCTGTTGATCGATTCTAATGACGGCGGACTCGTTTCATAGGAAATATATACAGTATTCAGATTATATATTGTTTCAATAGATGGCGGTAGTAGTTTTCTTTAAATGTAAAAAGTTCCGTTATCCGTTCCCTCAAATATTCCACAAAACGGTTATTATTCCACAAACGGTATCCAACAAAAGTTAATGTTATGTTTTTCAGTTCCGTATATCCGTTATACTGGTATTGGAGAAACCGGCATTATTACTTGTCCTGATATAAATAAGAAGGCCCACACTTTACAGAACTGCAATCAACGTTCGTAGGGGTTGTATTGATTCGATAATAGATACCAGGCAAGTTTTAAACAAACCGTCTTGATATAAAATAGCTGAAATAATCGTGGCCGCTTTCATTCAAATTCTCAGTGAATCATAAGGTTTTTCGAGATATATTTTTTTTAATTTTGTTTGAAAATTTTGATTTTTTTATTAGAAAATTGGATAGCTGAGATTCATATACACGGTATCCCAGATATGAATGCACTCTACAGGGATCTCGGAAACCATGAGAGATGCAGAGATGATTAAATTAGAAAAAAGTTGCACGTCACTGAACTCTGCAACGTCACGTTTTCAAATTTTAAAAATTCCGACTATTTCCGAAGATATGTGGGAATTGTCGCGATTTGAATTTTATTCTTTTCTGGTTCTATTTGAAGAGATATGTCAAAAATTAAAATGGTAATGTAAATTTGACATTTTCATTACCATTTTTTCTCCTCCACAACGTTGGGTAATTAGATTCTTGATCCGACTTTTGGGCTTGTTGTGACAAATTCGACATCATCAACTTTGTTTTTTTAAATAGTCGAAACATTTTATTTCGTATTTAGTAAATTATACTTTTTATTCTGAATTCAACGATATGTCACACTGAATATTTATTACACGTTTCCCACTAAGGAATGACAATAATAATAATTTCCGACTAAGGGATGACATTTGTATTAGTTTGCAATTCTTTCAATAATTTGTTTAGATGTGACATAGAACTGACAGCCTGTCAGTTTTAAATTTATTAATTATTATACTTAAAATAATGGAACATTATCCTACAAAGAAAAATTTGACATGACTTGCGGTTACATTGAGAGTCGTAAGAATTGTAGGCAGGCAAAGATGCAATATTTTCAAAAATATCTCGAACGGCATCAACCCAGTCGATCCATTTTTCAAAGATTAGTTACAAATTTAAGGGAACATGTTGCGCTTAACAAACCAGTGTTACATCGCAAGAAAAAATCACCCTAAACAGGTAATATCCGTTCCAAAAGCCAAAAGTTTTCTTTCCACAAATCTGGCCTTTTTCGACGAATTTGCTCTCTCAAACGCCGCATAACGCTCAGATAACATTCTTTATTTACCGTCTGACCTTCTGGCCAGAATTCCGACTGCACAACACCGCGGTAATCAAAGAAAACAGTCAACATCACCTTAACTTTTGATCGATTTTGACGTGGTTTTTTCGGTTTTGACTCAGCTGGAAGGCGCTATTCCGAAGCTTGTTGACTGATTTGCATGTCAAACTCGTACATTCATATCTCATCACCAGTTACAATGCGTTTTATGAATGTGGGGTCGGAATTGACTCGACAACGACCTATACGCGATTGAGTTTCTGAAGAAAATTCAGGTCTTTCGGCACTAGTTGAGCGGCAACGCGTTTCATGCCCAAACAATCGCTTAAAATGGTACGAATTGATTCGTGAGACACAGAAAAATCAGCGGCTATCTCTCTCAAACTTAAATGACGATTTTAATTCACTATTTCTTTCACTTGAGTGATGTTAACTTCAGTTGAAGACGTTGATGGCCGACCAGAGCGAGGCAAATCTTCCACCACATCTCGACCGCTTTTGAATGCACTATACCAGTCATTTGCACGTGTTTCTGGCAAAGTTTTCAGCTACAAAACACACTTGAGATGAATCTTGAGATAAAATCGAGCACTGCAAACAAACTAAGTGACAGATGACGTTCAAACTCCGCGTCAGTATAGAAGACAGTTGTGCTAACTTAACGATAAAAATAATTTTGACAATCTCTTTAAGCGGGCTTTTCAAATGATCAATTCCCGGTACTTTTTTGACAGAAGGTACAATCAAGTGAAGAAAACGGGAAGAATTTACGTTAGAACTTAATATAACAATAACCAAATTGAAGTTCACATACCTAAAAAAATCCAAACATGTCAGCTGCATCTGTACCACTTTCAAAATCACACTAACGCGGTATCTAACACACTCGTACATTGTTTTCAAACAAGGGAAGCGCCATTCAAGATAAAATTTGAACTTAACAATTTCCAGATAAAATTGCTCAAACAGCGGAACGACCGATACACTGCTTCAAGAAAAAATATCGCTCTCCCAACTAAGATTCTTCAACAAACGCACGATTCGCTGTACAAAAATAAAAAGTATTAGGTCGCAGTTCGTTCACCTTGTTTCTGTTCCTATTTGGAATTGACAGATTAATTCGAACAGAAGCGTTTATTATAGAGGATGGTGCAAAAGAAGGCTCCTTATTTTAGATTATAATATCTTGGTTTTGACTTAACATTTAATTTTTCGTTTTTTATTTCAGAATTAGCCCAGGCGTTAGACAACAAAAATTGTCAATATATTCTTTGAAAATGGAAGAAGCATCATTTCAACTTCAATTTCGACGAATTCCAAGCGCCCAATACGACAATTGGTAGCCAAATTTTGGGAGACAGGGTCTGTGAGTGACGCTAGAAAACAAAACAGACTACGAGCAGCAAGATCGGCTGAATACTTACAACGTGTAAGAAAAAGTGTTCAGGAAACTATCGGAATATCAATTAAGCGACATTTACGTCAACTAGGAATATTCGTCTATGAAAAACCCAGCCAGTGTCGAAAATTGGTAGCTAAATTTTGGGAGACAGGGTCTGTGAGTGACGCTAGAAAACAAAACAGACTACGAACAGCAAGATCAGCTGAATACTTACAACGTGTAAGAAAAAGTGTTCAGGAAACTATCGGAATATCAATTCAGCGACATTTACGTCAACTAGGAATATTCGTCTATGAAAAACCCAGCCAGTGTCGAAAATTGGTAGCCAAATTTTGGGAGACAGGGTCTATGAGTGACGCTAGAAAACAAAACAGACTACGAACAGCAAGATCAGCTGAATACTTACAACGTGTAAGAAAAAGTGTTCAGGAAACTATCGGAATATCAATTCAGCGACATTTACGTCAACTAGGAATATTCGTCTATGAAAAACCCAGCCAGTGTCGAAAATTGGTAGCTAAATTTTGGGAGACAGGGTCTGTGAGTGACGCTAGAAAACAAAACAGACTACGAACAGCAAGATCAGCTGAATACTTACAACGTGTAAGAAAAAGTGTTCAGGAAACTATCGGAATATCAATTCAGCGACATTTACGTCAACTAGGAATATCCGTCTATAAAAAACCCAGCCAGTGTCGAAAATTGGTAGCCAAATTTTGGCAGACAGGGTCTGTGAGTGATGCTAGAAAACAAAACAGACTACGAACAGCAAGATCAGCTGAATACTTACAACGTGTAAGAAAAAGTGTTCAGGAAACTATCGGAATATCAATTCAGCGACATTTACGTCAACTAAGAGCATAACCTTCATCATTTCGAACTGCAATTAGAAATTCCTCACAATATTGAAGCTTCGGCCTTCAGCTGGAAGTTGTACCGAAGAAAGCAGGTACAATTGCCTCCAAGTATTCCAGAACCGAGTTCTAAGGAGCATAGTCAATGTATAGCATAGTCAAAACTTAGTGCTACGAAATAGAGCACAGTGCCGTGTAGCCACATCAGTGGCCAGACATTCCAAAACAAATTCCTGCAAGTGGTTCTTAACGCACTCTGGTTTGTTAGGAACCAAGGTGTACAAGAGAAAGTTATCCTTTCAGTTCCCTTCGAAATAAATTAAGCGAAATTTCGTCTGAGTTCTTCGCTGCATCCATTTGATCAAAATATACCGATCCTCCTTCCCACGAGAACACATCGGGCCATCTAGACAACCCCAACCCTTTCAAGAAATCATGTACAATATTACCAATATAAAACGTACAATATTACAAATAAAGCAGAAATGTGGAAGCCGAAAGTTAAGAAGAGGAAGAGGGCGATCAAGGACACGGGATGAACGTGTGGGTAAGACACTGCGAGATAGAAATTTAAAAGTGGGATACTGTAGTGAAATTGCCTGAAGATAGGAGATGAAAAAAGTATTGTTTCACTATGAAAATATGCGCCACGAATTGATGCCACACACTAAATTAGCCAAACTTGGCTTCCTCCGCGACTTTTTTCTCGTTCAAAACATGAAAAAATTCTTAAATGAAGAGATCATTGCCGAAACAGAGGACTATTTTGCAGACTTCGATAAGTCGCACTTTCTGGAAAGCGTAAAAAAGTTGAAAACCCCTCGGGCGAAGTACATCAGGCTAAAATAAGACTAGGTTGAAAAAAATTATCGATTTTCCATCAAAATGTGATTGCTTTGGAGACGATAAGATTGAATAATAAATGATCAGAATCCAACGTGTGTGGATCGAGTACAACTGCACTTAAACCGAGCAGTATTTCTGGACACTGTCCCAAAAATAAAACATAACGCCAGGAAAAGTTCACCTGCCTGATAATCATTCAAAAATTGTGTTAGATAACGGCTTGGTTTGGGTCGGTTCTGTTTTTTTTACGTTCTTATTGGATTTTTTGTTTATGTTTCTTTTGTGACTGTTCCTTATCTCGATCTAGGCGGTTCTGAATCGGAGCCATTGTTTACGAGATTTTTCTTGACCCCACACACTCGCGCAAAATCTCAGAATCGATAGCTGAGATACACTGCTGCACACAAACTGATTTGTTTTCGATAGATAAATCGATCGATTTTTTTTCAAATATCTCTAAAACCGTTCGAGATATTAAACTGTGCTTGTCCCCTATCCCCTCTTCTCTATCCAATAGAATCTTTTCAAGGAACTTGACTGACTTTCCGAAAACCCTTTGAAAAATTTTAGATCAAAATGCAAAACTTGAAAAAATAGAATCGCTTCATTTTCGGATATTTGACGCTCCAAACCACGCACATCAATAATCTGTCAGTTTGATATCTCGAATGGTTTTCGAGATATCAAACTGCGCTTTTCACCATTCGATTCCTCGGAATTTTCTCCATCTTGTGGCTTACTTTCATAAAAATTGGGTGAGTTTCGCTTTCCGGATTTTTTTCCTACCGTACTACGTTTTCCTATCGTTTAAAATTTTTTTGATCAAATTGTAAAACTTGAAAAAATAGAATCGCTTCATTTTCGGATATTTGACGCTCCAAATCACGCACACTGCGCTTTTCACCATTCGATTCCTCGTAATTTTCTCCATCTTGTGGCTTACTTTCATAAAAATTGGTTGAGTTTCGCTTTCCGGATTTTTTCCTACCGTACTACGTTTTCCTATTCGGATATTTGACGCTCCAAACCAAGCGCATCAATAATCTGGCACCCGTTTTAACCCGTTTCATTTAGTTTTCAAGATATGATTTTTTGAAAGTCGAAGAATATCGAACATTTTGCAAAAATTACATTCCCCGATCAGTTTTCTGCGAATATCTCGAAAACCATTCGAGATATCAAACTGCGCTTTTCACCATTCGATTTCTCGTAATATTCTCCATATTGTGGTTTACTTTCATAGAAATTGGGTGAGTTTCACTTTCCGGATTTTTTCCTAAGGTACCCCCTTTTTTAAAATGTTTCGATCTAATTGCAAAACTTTAAAAAATAGAATCGCTTCATTTTCGGCTTCACGCGCATCAATAATCTGACACCCGTTTTGATAGATCTCTTTTAGTTTTCGGGATATGATTTTTTTTAGGTTGAAAATAGTAATAAAATTGCATTCGTCGATGAGTTTTCTGCGAATATATCGAAAACCGTACGAGATATCGAAGTGCGCTTGCCACCATTCGATTCCATATAATTTTCTTCATCTGGTAGCATATTTTCATAGAAATTAAGTTTCGGTTTTCGAAAAGTACGCACATTTATATATATCTGGCACCGTTTTCGATTTATCTCTTTTAGTTTTTAGAATTCGACGACTTTCATGTAAAAATGAAAAATAATGAAAATATAAATTCGGTGATTTTCAGTAATACGACACTCCAAAACATGCGCATCAATGATGCAGTCGACGTTTTGCTATATTTCTTACGGATTTTTTTATCAAAGCCACTAAAAAAAACCAGTCCGAACTGCTTCTGTAGCTTTTTGCCCGCGACTACAGGCGAAATATAGCAAATTTCGAAAATTAAAATTTTTAGCCACATGGAAAAATGCCACTTCAAAAGCCTGAAAATGAATTTAAATTATGTTTTTCAGAAAAATTATGGCAACAGCTTTGTAGAGTAAGAAAAGGGCTTTCGAATACATATATATAAACTTGTCCAAATAAAATAAAAATGGAGGAAAAATAAACGAATTATATAAACGGTGGAAACTTATGTTCTTACGAACCGAGTGTCTTTTAATACACTTTTTCATTCTTACACACCCATTTTTAATGCCCAGTAACCGAAAAATGTTCATTCACGATTTTTAATTATGAAAACCTTCGTGTCATTCGCCGTAGAAAGTATTCGAGCGTTCGTGAAGGTTCGAAATACAGGATGTTCTAAATAGGGATTCGAACAATGGTTATTATTTAGTTATTACTTACGATACCGACATGGAATATTTAAAAATATAAATTACGCTATGGTTTTGCGATTTAGAGTTTAAGAAAACGCGGGCCATTGTTTGTAAAACTGTGGAGATGGCCATGGAAACAAAAGTCGGTTTAGTCCAATATCTTATGTCATTTTGCTGCTACGGCAGTACCTTTCAAGGCGCCATCGATGTTTAAACGATTTCGAGTTAGCGTTATATTTTTTCCGTGTGGTAAACATGTCGAGACAAAACAAGAACATTTGCGGCACGTACTGTGCTTTTCTTGTTCAAACAAAAGAAAAACGCAAGTGAAAGCCGACGTATACCTGTGGAAACTTACGGTGACAAAGTCCCAACGCAATCCCACTCAATCTAGCTCCCTAAAACGATTTTCTCTAAGATTAAAATGTCAAAGAAAAAGGGCCGTTACGACATTCTCGAGATCCGATCGATTTGTACAGATATTTTTTTAATTCATGTTTGTCATCTATACTAAAACTTTAGGACTTGTTTACGGAAAAGTACGATATATATATGGAACAATTCCACTTTTGCTCGTTTAAAATTAAAACAAAAATTGAAGAAAAGAAGTCAGAAGAGACATTTAGCATTGACAAGATTAAAACAAAATATTTCCGATAGTTTCAAAACGTTCCTGTTCTTACCAGTTCTTATAACTTATACAACTTATCTTTTACCGGACGTTGCGGGTGGTTACAGAACACCACAAAATATAAAAATTGACCATTTACTTGACTAAAGAAAAAATAAATTCTTCAAAAATTACCCAACTAAAAACAGAGCATATTCAAATTTAAGATCAAGGCGTGTTTACTGAATTTTTTGATGGAAAAGCATATGAATCTTATTTTAGAAGGAAGAACTTTACTTGTATATTTTTTCATATTAATTTCAACATCTATTTGTTTTTCCTTTTATCGTAAATCGCTATAAATTATCTCGATATAAAATAATATTTGTGAAGTTACTTGTACAGGTGTAGTATTAAATTTTTGATTATGATTCCAAGAAATATTCCGATATAGAAAATGTACTAATTTAAAATATCTCGGATGATACATTACACCGTTCAAGAAAAATTGCTAAATGTACAATGAAAAAATGTACCTTGGCTTTATTTTTGAAGGTACAAATGAACTCATTAAACCAATATAGTGTCAATAATAAAAGCTTTAACCTTTGTATCATTTTTTTATTACTATGCTAATGTGGGAAAATGTCGCCACTATAATCATAGCGACTATCAAGACAAAACACTTTCAAAAATACAATTCAAAAAAATCACTTACCTTTTTATATCCTGCCCCTACAATGGAAAATTCATTTTAATACTGTTCATAACATTGTCAGTTGATACTTTTACAAAATAACTCTTCCGATTCATAACAGATTTAATTCTCGACTCTTTCGCACAACGAAAATTATTCTTGGACGTACAAATCACTGGAAAAATCACGAATAATTTGTCATTTTTAAGCAGAAACTCAGGAACTTGACATCCTTTTTGTTTGGAGCCACTAAACCGTGAAGTTGGCAACGAATGTCATTAATTTTATCACTTAATAGCTGGTGTGCCAAATTTAGAATATTTCCTGGCAATCAAAACAAACATATTTATAAAAGGTTCTATTAATATCAGTGTAAATATCATAAATAAATTTCAATGAATGAAATTAATTGCACTATCGTTATTTCAAAAAAGAAATAAACACAGAACAAAAAAACAATCCTCACTCTTATTATAACACACCGAAGATCAAAACAGTCCTATTTACAATAATTCAGTTTCTGGAAAAGCACATCCATAAAAGAGTTTTTAAAACTGGGACTGACTGAATTTAACAGTGCGTAAGGGGTCTCGAAATAGTTGTCATTCCCTAAATTGTTGGAATCGAAACTGTCACCGCAGAATCTAAATCCCTGCACGGTGAGTTCGAAAGTGTACTTTGCGTTTTCAAGAGTCTCCACATTTAAGTAAATCCTGGAATCGGTGCTTTGGAGATCTTTGGATACTTCGATGAACTTTACGTGATCCTTAACGTCGTTTATTATTGCTTGAGCTTCTTCCTGCCAACCTTGGGAGTCTAAAATCCGGTCCGACATTCTTTATCGATAGTTTATACACTTTTCCGCACTAACTTTCTTTTATTTTCGACATTTTCCGGGTAGAATTAACTTATCGATTGCGACAGGGGGGATTTAAAGCTTTTTGACATTTAGCATAGTGAAGTTGGCTTCAAAGGGTTTCAGTTGCCGAAATACTAAATCTTTCAAATCACCCCTTTGTTTTGGCAATCAGCTGATCGGTCAAATGTCAAAGACAGGAGGTTAATTGGGGTTAACGACGTCAAAAGTAATAAAAAATTATTTTAAATAAAATACCATGGATAAATAATAGGATCAAAGTTAACACTTTTATGTTTTCTGTTGCGTAACATTTAAGTTCGTTAAAATATTATAGGTAAATGTTCGAAAAGAAACATGTTTACTTACAATTGAATTGTTGTGATAAGATTATTATCTTTTTTTAGATTAAAATTTCGAAAAATGACCAACATTTTAAGTAAATTCCTAGGTCCTTATGTTGACGTTTCCTGTTATACTTATGTTCATCCTTGGAAAAAATCATGCAGCATAGCAATTGCTGGATGTTTTTTATATTGCATATTTGACTCTTTAAGAATATATAGCACTGTCTACTTAGTAAGTATGCAATTTTGAAAATATAGGCAGGTGCTACTTCAGTCGAATTTTTTTTTGAACTGAAGGATATATTGTTTATCAATATGATTTTCCTACCGGTAGATTGTGTACAGCTGTTTACACAAGTAGATTAATAATCTGATAAATTTGCCTATATTAGACCTGTATATTCAGTAAATCCATTTAGTCTGGTATTAACCAACAGAGCTGTTACTACTATTAAAAAAAAAACCTAATATGGTGGTGCAAAGTAAATTTTCTGTTATAACTTGTAATAATGTTCATTGGTGGACTAACTGTGAAGGGTTTGTTTCACAAATGGGTTTATCGTGCCTTTTAGGAGGACTTAAAGTTTATACCATGACTAATCTGGTATTTTCTATAATGTTTATGTTAATGATTTATACTAAGTTTAATGTTTTAGTTTACGCTGCTTATGAAAGGTCGAATTCCTAATAAAGAAGACATTCAAAAAACATTACAAGGCATAGGGCAGTCTACAGCTTTTCTTAGTTTTACAGGTTTTGGATACAGCTTTTTCTTATGTGCATTAAGGTATTGATAGTTGTTTTCTTTTCTCCTAAGTACAAGTTATATTTTCAGGAGGTTGTTGGGACACTTCAATGTACTATCTGCCTCTTTTCTTCCAGCATTCTTAGCCAGTGTGTTTGCTATTTTTATTGAAAGACCATCCAGAAGAACTTTACTCTGTCTTTATGTTAGTAATATTGCAACTGAAACAGTAAGTGTTGAAATAATGATTCTAAATTAGACAGGATGAATTTTTGATATTTTAAGTTATGGAATATGGCAGTGTCCAGAAGTTTAGTCAGAAATGTCAGTCATGGAGATGTAGCTTTATTTGGTATTGGCATGGCAATTTTACTAACATATTACAAGAAAGGTTATCACAAGGAAGTTCCTGATTCCATGTTTAAAGTACTGAGGTAAATATACATGTTGGTTAAGTAGAAACTAAATTTTTGGCATTTTTTAATGGGTAGTGAGATTATTTTATTAAACTGTTTAAGTATTGAGAAGTTAAATCATTTGTGTACACAAATTTTTGTCAATGTTTAAAGCACACATTTATATTTTGAATAGATTTGTTGTAGGGCCACATGAAGGAAAGGAGATCAGCTCTAAGGCAGTTAAAGAACCCACCACCTTTTGTAGACAACCAATGTCAAATATCATCAGTGACTCTCCATCATACAACAAGAAATCCAAAAATGTAGTGTTGAGATTGATGATGCAAATATTAAGGCTCTATAAGAAGTTCATATACAAAATGAAATGTTATCGAAGACACAGCAGCTGTCCTCATCCATTCAGTTGCCTCTATTATGTAATAGGGGTAAGGATCACATAGAAAATCATGATAAAAACAATAAATCTGATTATACTTTCTACAGGGAGCTACAAAAATGTTCAGTGTTGGTTTGGGTATACAGATTACTTTAAAGTTGGTTCTCAATCTGAAAAGAATAATTACTTCTCCAAAGAATGTGAAGCAGATCTTCTTCAGAACAGACATTATCAATTTAGGCTTATTTTTGGGTTTGTACTCGGGATTATTTAGGGTAAGACTTGTTTTATTGGTAAATATATTTTGAAATACAATTTTTAGTTCTATGACTAACTTCTATTATTGTTTTTTATTGAAATGTCAATTAATTTTTGACTAGATGCCACTAGTAGTATCTCACTTAGGCAACTTATGTTTTACTTTAGGGTTCCCTGTGCATCATGAGGCGAATATTTGGTAAAGACGATCCAGCAATGGCTTTTCTTGCCAGTCTGATTGCTTCAGTTTCTTTCAAAAAATACCCTGACACCACTGTGGCCCTCTATGTCATGTGGAAAGCAGCCCAAGTATGCTTGAATTAAACTAGACTTGTTACCAGCTTTAATTTTGTTTATATTTTTACTTCCAGATTACATATAACTTGGGGATTGAAAAGGGATACCTTCCAAAAGTACCTCGTTTCACCGAATTTCTGTATTGCTTTAGCACTGGTATTCTATTCCACGCAGCTTTGATTGAACCCCATAATTTGAGACTGAGCTATTGGAAATTTTTACATTCCATTTCTGGAGGCCGGTAAGTAAACTGATATGAGTTTTGCTTCATTTAGGGTGTGAAAATCTTTCATTCATTCTATAATGTACAAGTAAAATTAAATTGAATATTTCAAGCTCTGGAAATAAACAACTGTAGGAAATATTGTTATATTTCAGAACTAGTAATGAGTAATCTCAAACAGATTTACCACCAAACACCAAGTTATTTGTTTTAAATGTCTCGATGCGCGTTTCACTAACCATGTTAGCATCATCAGGAGATGATGCAATTTGAACTACTAAATAAATAAATAAATACACACTTTATTCAGCATATACAGCTAATAGTAACAAAACAAAATCAATATACAAAAAAAAACTAAAAATAAGAAAAATTCTAAAAAATCTTAACAAAAGAAAATACAATCAAAAGGCAATAACCAACATTGTTCAAATGATAAAACACTCTATTGCTTCAAATAATAATTTAACAGTCTATTAAATACATGCACATTAGGAGAGCTCCCTATGTGGGCGGGCAAAGCATTGAAGAGAAACACCTTCCCAAAACAATCTCTTCTGGAGAGCAGTAGTTCTCACAATTGGTACATCATAATTGTTCTTAGAACGGACATCGTAAGAATGCCTATTTACTCTTTGTACCAAAAAAGTATTCAAATAATCGGGCAACAAATTATGTTTTATTTTATATATCAATGGAATGTTAACCCCTTCAATGGCCCGCGCAACTGAAAACCAATCCAATGACCGCAACATTACCTCTATCGGTGTATACCTATTACAGTTCAATAGTACACACATAGCCTTGTTCTGCTGAATTTGAAGTCTACAAATAGTCTCCTTATTACATGATATCAGCACAGACATACAATAGGTAAAACTATAGTATTATATACAAGCCTCTTGGACCATGGTGATAAATGTGATGATATACGACTAAAGAAACCTATTTTTTTCCCAATCTTTCTACATAGATAACTGACATGATTACAAAATGTTAGCTGAGGATCCAACAGTACTCCTAAGTATTTAATTTCATTTACAATTTAAATATCACAATTATTTATATTTATTTTTAACCCTAACTCATTAAGTCTTTTGCAGTTTGCTTTAGACCCTATCACCTTGTTTTCAGTTCGTTTAGTTTAAGTTTATTTTTGCATAGCCATCTAAATAGTATTGCCAGTTCACTATTCATGGTTTCAACCATCTCAGGCAAATTATACCCAGACACAGATACGAGAGTATCATCTGCAAAAAGAGTAATAAAACATTTATCCAATATTGTAGAAATATCGTTGATATATATCAAAAACAGCAACGGGCCCAAAACACTACCCTGAGGAACTCCCCACGCACTTTCCCTCCTTGCCGACACTTTTCCCTAAACCCTCGTCTTATGATATCTGTCTGTTAAGTAACTCTTGATCCATTTTAAGGCTTTCGATCTTACACCATAACTTAATAATTTTTTACTCAGTATATCCCGGTCAATAGTTTCGAATGCTCGCTTTAAATCTATAAATACACTAAGCACAGTTTTTCCGACCTTCATATCGCTCCTCCATGTTGCGCAGACATACTGAATAGCCGTCTCACAAGAATGTTTTGTCCTAAACCCTGATTGAGCAGAAAATAACAATTTATTGGTTTCAAAATAAGTTTTCAACTCTGTACATACTATAGTCTCAATGATTTTGTCAAGAACAGGTAATAAATTAATTGGTCTAAAGTCACTTGGTATATTAGGCTTTGGTATTTTTGGAATTGGTACAATAATGCTGGTTTTTAAGTCCTCAGGAAATGTATTCAAAACTCGTATTAATTAAGTACAATAAAGGATAACCGATGACACAAAATTTTTTTTTCATTATCCTTATCGTAATTTCATCGTCACTCGTACTTCGGCTTTTTAAACTAAACACAACTTTTCTTAATTTGTTTAGAGTAACATGTTTAAACTCGTGAGTCCTGCATACTAAATGACTGATGAAATAACTAAGTGAGTCCTGCATACGAAAAATCGTGAGTCCCGCATACTTTGACATCACTGCTCCAGTCCTGCTCTTCGATACTCTTCTGGTACTGGTTCTACTTCATTCAAACTATCGAAGTAAAAGTTATTGAAGTTCTCCTCCGTAGGTCCGTAGTGAGTATCAAAGTCGATTCGCGAAAAATCGGTACGCCCCTTACCATTGCCCAGCAAATCCTTTATTGTTCTCCACATCTTCCTCCCGTCCCCCCTACAAGCATCGATATTATTATTAAGGTACTTTTTCCTCTCAAGTCGCATCATCGACAGTGCAATATTTTTTTTCTGCTTATAAATTCTCCAATCATGTTCATTCTTTGTGAAAGAAAACTTTCTATACGCTCTGTTCCTCTCAACTTGAGCATTTCTTAGCTCTTTGCTCATCCAAGAGAACTTTCTAGGTTGTACTAATTTTAAGGGAGCAGCCATATCAATAACATCATGTAGAGTTTGCATAAAATCAACATATAATTTACTAACGTCAATGGAATTTTAGTCCCAATCATTCCCCATTAACTCAGTAATCAACCTGGAGACTGCTTGCTAATTCAGATTCCGAGCATACTTATGTTGAGGTGTTTCACATACAATACCCTGAAGTTTAAACTCGGTACCAATAATCTCATGATCGCTTATCATCGGAAAATCTCTACCAAGCTCCACAGCTCCAAAATCATTGGTAATTATGTGATTAATCAGTGTTTGTGAGATACCACTATTGTGGGTTTCCCTAGTAACAATCTGTGTGAAACCTGCTCCACTGATAATGTCTTTCAACCTTCTAGACTCACTGCTGTTCTTCAATAAATCTATATTTATATCACCCAGAAGAAAGGTTTTATTTCTTTGAAATTCATTGTCACTTAGATTGTCTTCCAAATAGTTTAAAAAGTCACCTACAGAGGCACTAGGCGATCTATAGCAGGCCGCTACCAAGAAAAACAGCTTATTTATCTGTATCTTAACAGTTACGACCCAGTAACTGGTTAGAACTGTCTCGACAGAAACCACCCAATATTTCAAGCCAGATTTAATATAAATAATAGCACCCCCCGTATGACGACTATCCGAATAACAGACAACAGCCGTATATCCAGTTATGTTAATTTCGTTCTCTTCTACATCTCGTGTTACATGAGTTTCAGTAACACACAAGATCCATGGGTTTCTATCTTCTACAAACTGCCTCAGCTGCAGCATGTGGGTCGTCATTCCCTGTATATTAATATGCAATATATCTATATTGCTAGTGGATGCACTGAAGCAATCAAGTGGTTGCTATGCATACTTAGTTCTGTTCTTCATTCTTTCAACAGCTCGTTTATAACATTCGCAATTTTTATCAAACACTGTGTGATCATATTTAATATGTGGTATCTTCAGGACGTCATGTGCAAATTTACAATTAGTACACTCCTTTGTATTTGAATTACATTCTGAGCTTTTTTGATGTTTGTTACATAAAGGACAAACATCTTGTTGACTGCACTTTGCCGCCTTATGTCCATACCTCCAACACTTGTAACATCGCAGCACTCCCAAATATTCATAGACTGGAAAACTGTCCCAGTCAAAGAAAACTCTCTTACTACTCAACATGCACTTATAGATCTCTGCCGACACCTCCAGTATTATATTACACAGTTTATTTCCTTTAGGAATATATTTTCGAACTACTTCAATATTCAGATCTGTATTTTTAAGAAAACTCTGATTTTTTATGCGCTCTAAAAAGTCTTCATTAGTTGCAATATATTTATCTTGAACGCCAACCACAATTATTCTGGGGTTAATATATTTAGGTATTTCTATCTCATAATTATCGGATAATTCTTCTATTGCTGTTATTTGCAGTTTCTTCAGAGAATCGTCATCCTTACACTGAATCCTAACGGATCCCTGACCTATCGATTTTAATTTGTTTATTTCTACCGATAAATTGGACGGATTCATTTTTTCCGTGATCGCATTTCTCGTCGTAGAACTATTTTGTTGCTTATTTTTCGGTCTAATTATTAACGGAGGATTTTTTTTTTTTTTACAATATCTGTCCATGATTTTCCTTGTGGAGTCGAGATGTCATTATGTTGCGAATTATTTAATAATGTCTCTGTATTCACCTTACACTCCTCAGTATATTGTTCCAACCTTTTTAATCTATTACTAAGGTCAACATTCACCTCAAATACTGACAGACATCCATCACATACCCAAAACAAATTTTTACAGTCATTTATGGCTTTAGATATTGGCTCTTTGATGTTAACACAATGTAAATGATATTTATTATCACATACTTTGCACGCCACGAATTTTACTCGCCCGACAATATTGTCATTGCACCCGGTACATGCGTGTGTACCCGGTCCTGCCATGGCGACAACTGTCAACTAGTCAAAACTCTCTTAGCTGCTTGATGGTGCTTTTGTTGGAGAGGACATTGTCCATCTTTCTTAAATTCTATTGTCCTGTTACCATGTCTTTGTCTATCTCTCTTTCTGCCACACCCTGTCCAATCCTCCATGATTATCTTTGACATTTCGACTTTTTGGCTTTATCGGCACGTACGCCGCCCATCTGAGTCGCTGAACCCTCACATAGTTAACAATATCCAGATCAATTGTATAATTGGTTAAGTATGAAATTATATCTGATCCTCCCACTTCCTTTTTTATTCACAGTACCAAAATGTTTCTTCAAGCACCCTTTGTTTTCTTTTTCCACGTTCCCGTAAGTGACTACTGGCCAAATGAGTGTTTTATAAATGGTCTACCATTAGGGATGATGGAACTTTGACAGCTCATGATCGCCATATATATTTACACATTTTTGACATGTCTTGCCAGTTGTTTTCCGAAAGGTTTGCCGCCGTTCAAGCAAGTGTAGCCGAAAATGACAACGTATCGGTTGCTCGCTGCTCGCAAGAGCCAATAACAACCTAGCGAATTTTGAGGTTGGACTTAGAGTTACATCCATGTAAGATGGTAGTGGCATAAGAATTGAAGCCAACCGACCATCGTATTCGTCGTGAATTTGCTGATTGGGCCCTCGAAATAGTGGAAGCCGATAACGATTTTCAGCTCAAAATCGTCTTTTCTAATGAGGCTCATTTTTGAGCCATGAGGCTCAATGGTTTCGTCAATAAACAAAATTGTCAAAATTGGTGCGAATCAATTGCATGCATTCGTAAAAGATCACAATTTGGTGTGGATTTTGGCATGGAGGAGTAATCGGTCCTTGTTTCTTTAAAAATGAGGAAGAAGCCACCGGTACCATCAGTACCGAGCACTACAAAACAATACTGGGATATTTTTTTCCTGGAATTTGACGGAATCGATGCGGATGACCTTTATTTTCAACAGGATGGCGCACCACCGCATATTTCCCGAGTAAACATGGGCTTATCACTTATCGTTTTTTCTCTAACTCTTTTAGATTATTTTCTCTGGGGATATGTAAAAACACAGGTTTATAGCAATAAACCCGCAACTGTTGAGGACTTGGAAATTAACATTCGTCAAGCCATAGTCGCCATACACCCCGAAATGTGCGCCAGAGTCATCGAAAATAGGCGCAAGCGGATCTGTATCTGCAAAAAGAGTCGTGGTGGCCATTTGGTTGATATCTTGCTCAAATCATAAATTGCATGTCTGAATCTCTTAAATAAAGCAATCGGAACCGATTTTGAGCAAAAAATGTGTGTTTTATTTAATTTTGAAGTTCCATCATTCTTATTGGTAGATCCTTTAGATCGTAACATTATCGCCTTGATATTTTTTATATACAGGATGTAAAGGGAAATAACCTTCAGAAAATTTTCTAACGATTCTTTACATTTTTTTGAACAAACAGTTCCCATAAAACATATATCCGAAATGCAAGTATTTCCACGGAAAACAGCTCAGAATATTTGGAAATTTTCTTAAACACTTGCAATTTTTGGATACCCATTTCTTTTGTTTGATTTGATATTTTTTGAAAATAAAACGTGCTATTTTTATAGTCATTATTGTTTAATATCAAAGTTGAAATTACTAGCACTAAGATTTCATTTTATAACATGTTTTCAACGATTCACGGCACCTTGAGAAATTCATGATTAATTGTTTTATTAAACTAACTGTTCAAAATGTCCACAATCCCATTCCTTGGGAAAGAAGCTTCGTTGGCCAATAAATTATTCAAAATATATTTTCCTGTGTAAAAAATCAACGAGTAAGCGTGCTTGTAGTCCTGTACATGATAAGGGTAGAGTAATTAACACATCCCTCGATAAGTTCGTAGGATGGCATATAAATGGTGCCACTATTGACATATCCATATGATTTTTAGGAAATACTAACCTTCAAATGATACGTGTCAATATTTCATGATAATTGGAGGTTTAGTCCATAAGTTACAGTGGTTTTAGTAACGCTACTCTTGTAATTTTGAAAACAGTGAAAATATCAGAATAAAACATTGATTTTTAATGGGGAAAAATATCGTTTAACCAAAGCAATGGCTTAACAAGTATTATTCGGACTCTGCTCCATCGAGACAAATAGTAGAAAAGTAGTTTTACTGATTTTAAACGCGGCCGTACAAATACCGATGACACTGAACGCTCTGGTCGCCCATATCCGGCAGAAAATATAAAAACAGTCCACAAATTGGTCGATCGTAAATTGAAGTTACGTGAGATAGTTGACACTTTAAAGATATCAGAAGGCAGTGTATTCACCATTTTGCATGAACATTTGCCCTTGAGAAAGCTTTGTTCGAAGTGGAAACGGCGTTTGCTCACACTCGATCAAAAACAGCAACGCGTCGACGATTCAGCGCGCTGCTTAGAGCTGTTTCAACGTAATAAAAAAGATTGTTTCATGCGGCATGTAACAATGAATGTAACATGGATCCATCACTACATTCCACAGTCAAATCGACAGTCGGCTGAGTGGACAGCAACTGGCGAAAGCCGTCCAATGTCACCAAAAACGCAAATGTCAGCTGGTAAGGTTTTGGCATCTGTATTTTGGGATGCGCAAGGTATTTTATTCATTGATTACCTTGGCAAAGGAAGAACCATCAATAGCGAATATTATATGGCGTTATGCGGAAGGGGCAATGTCTGGTGAATACGGCGAAGTGGGTAGGACTTTCCAATGAGCATTATCATGTAGGAGAATAATTTTGTCGTATCTGGAGTAGTAATGGATGCGTTTTTCCTTGAGTGTTCGGCTCAGTCTCATTAATTGTGTTCCGTAGAGAGCTCCAGTAATGGTTTCGCTCGGTTTGAGTAACTCATAATACACGACACGCAGCTGATCCCATCAAATGCACAGCATGAGTTTTTTTCTATGAATATTCGGTTTGGCTGTCGATGTTGAAGGTGGTCCGCATGATTTTCTCTTCTTTGGGATCCATTTTTCATCACCAGTGACTGTACCATGCAAAAGACCCTTTTTTATGCCTGGCAAGCACCATTTCACTCATGGAAAAATCGGCGTTCAACGTCTCTCGGCTTCAGTTCATATGGAACCCAATTTCCTTGTTTTTGAATCATTCCCAACGATTTTAAACGATGTGAAATTGCTTCTTCTAATGTAAGTGTATGTTCTTTTTGCGTTTGGGACAAAACTTCTTTCAATAATACTTCCAATTCCATGTCTACGTACATTTTTGGCCTTCCACTGCGTTCTTTGTTTTCCACGTCAAACTCACCGTTTTTAAACGTTTGAAACCACTCACGACAACTTCTCTCACTTAAAGTAGCCTCACCATATGCTTCTACAAGCAATCGATGCCCCTCAGCTGCAGATTTCTGCAAATTAAAGAAGTAAATCAAAAATTCCCGCAAGTGACTCTTATTCGGCACAAAACTTGGCATTTTCGTGCGAAAAAAGTATATGATGCTGATACGGAGTCACTAATACTTTAAGGTTATGTTGCCAGATGACCAAACTTACGATATTACGTTGTACATCTGACAATTTCAACATAACCTTCTGGTGGGGCCATCACTTGTCAAACGGCGGAGACTTATTTGTACACCTGTACTCTTCTGGGACTCTTGGGTTTTTTTATCCTTGACACCTTAGATCCGTACATTAATGTTATTAATTATTAACATAATCTTCTTTATTTTTCTCGATATTTAGCAGTTTTTTTATTGTAGTTGTTTGCTTGAAACTCATTATGAGTTTTGAATATTTTTATCACACACATACAAACAACAAAAAAAAACAAAAAATGAATGTGTATAAGTATTTATGTAATTTTTGTTGATTTTGTCAGGATCGCATGTATGGCTCGTGAACCACTGGACGCATTCGGTCTACATACTTCGGAATCTCTAGCAAAAGTTTTAAAAGCAACGAAAACGGTACCTGTAGTATACTTTTAGTTTTAACTGTTATATATTTGCATTTAGGGCGGAACAAAAACATGTGATAAAATTACTAATTAACTTTTATTTTCGTAAACGACTTTTAAATTATTTTACATCCTTTACTTTTAAGATAAATGTTTACGTTACTGTTTTTTGTTTAATTTGTTTATTGGCTCTTAAAGTTCCGATGTTGTGGTATCACTGATAAAAAACACTATCTCGATGGGCTTGTTCTATTATCTCTCAATTTGCAATCTCAGGTTACAAAAAATAAAGAATGTGACGGTGCAAAAACTGTACTGATAATTTTTGACGTATTTGTAGAGAGGTACAAAGTATATACAGAAATTAATTACTTGTTATTTTCAACATCTTGATAAAATTGATAAACGTAATTGAAAAAAACATGTTTTTTGATGGCAATGATAACAAATTTTAAATAATAACCTTCAACTGCAAGAACCAATGTTAGTTCATAGAAGGATCTGTAAATATACTGTAGCCATCTTATTCACTTGATTTTGTACTCATTAAAATGAATGAATTCTTTTAACATGCTCAGAATGATTCAAAACACTTCAATTCAATTAATTTTGCTTGAGAAACAATAGAACAGGCACAAGCACCTATTATTTTTATTTGTCATTATCAAATGGTGTTGATTAAAATTAATTATATTTTATATTTTTGTATAAAAATAAGTGGTAATACTTAAGTTGTTATAGTTGATAATATAAGTAACAAAGTTTTTTTAATGTTTTTTTTTGCATTTTGTTGTTCCTTTTTCTTTCTATCCTTTTCAGTCCAATAATTTGAGATTAACAAAGATTCGTCAAATTTAAATTAAACAAGACAGAGAGTTCTGGACTCGTGGGAAATGAAATGTCATTTGACTGTACCAATTTATTTTATGTTTTAGTTGATTCTTCCATGTCAATGAGAGTTCGGGATATATTTTTAAGTAGTGAGATTATATCAGTTTTGTTAATTAGATTTTTTTTTGTACGTTCGACGTACGTTTCGACGTACAATATCGACAAGCTTCTGAACTTTCTTATTTTTTCATTATGTGCTGGTGTCGGGATCCAAGCGAGATGTATGTTCGTTTCAGTTGTACTTGTTTCTGTTAAAAGTATTTTTCTACCTAAATTCGTCGTTGTGAATATTAATGTTTAATTTTTTTTTTTCCATTTCATTTTTACACCGAACAATCGCATGTAAAGCTGTTTTTATGGCAATTGTTTCTCCTTTTTCCTGTAGGTACACTTAGTTTCAACGGTAACCTTTCCGCAAATTTGTAGTTTGTTTAAGTCGTTGCAATGGATTTCAAATCAAGTTACCCTGTGCCTATATAGCCAGATATGATCATGACCATATATATATATATATATATATATATATATATATATATATATATATATATATATATATATATATATATATATATATATAGATATATATATATATATATATATATATATATATATATATATATATATATATATATATATATATATATATATATATATATATATATATATATATATATATATAGATATGACCAGTTGACTTGGTCTTGCTCTGTTCGTTTCGTTTCAGCTGTCTCCCTGCGTTGAGCTCGAGCTCAGCTGATGACGGCTGTGAGGCCAGAAACCGGTCCTGGGAGGTACTTGTCTCGGCATGGTGACGGCGACTGATTTGACACGAGCAGAGGTACGTGGTAGTACGGATGAAAAATTTCTGTTTTTCAAATATCTCTCTCCACGGCCCCACTACGCTATCCTTTGAGCAAACCTTATACCTACATCCAAGGTTGTGGGAAGAATGTATCGCGAAGTTTTTGACTGCCGCGAACATTCACCGTAGGATGGCGCGAGTTGCATTGAGATTGCGACCCGCCATCGATATGACCAATTGATTTGGTCTTCCTCTGTTCGTTTCGATTCAGCTGTTTCCCTGCGTTGGGCTCGAGCCCAGCTGACGACGGCTGTGAGGCCAGAAACCGGTCCTGGGAGGTACTTGTCTCGACGTGGTGGCGGCGACTGATTTGAGACGAGCAGTGGTACGTGGAAGTACGGATGAAAAATTTCTGTTTTTCATATATATATATATATACATATACATATATATATATATATATATATATATATATATATATATATATATATATATATATATATATATATATATATATATATATATATATATATATGAGCAATGGTTCGTTTCTTGACCGGGAAGAAAAGAGAGACCGGTGTTTCATACGTAAGGTTCCAATAGCAGAATGGATGACATTTATTATCGAACAGGTGAGAAGCGATATAATAATAATGAAAGAAAGTGTAGGGATGTAGAATAAAACAAATATGAATTAATTTAATTAAAAAGAAAAAATATCTGAATGAAAATTGTAAAAACATCTAAGAACAAGTGGTTTTGTGTGTGTGTGTGTGAGTCGATATGGCTCTGCTCCAGGATGGGCAATACGCCAGCTCCACTAATCCCCAGGAGCAGCTATGAATGCTGGCAAACTGTGCCACACAGCTGATCGGAAGATTACTTTAATTACTCTGTAATTATACGTTGCCTACGTTTTTCGCTGACAGTTAGTGGACGTTCACCACAAAGGAGGACGCTACAAATGGAAAGGAAGGTAGTGATGGCGTGGAAATTTCCAATTGAAATACTACAACTTTAGACCTAACACATCCATGTACCTATTGATAAAGCATAGCGAGTCTTGGTTGATATTTGAGAGAACAGTCTGAAGGTTAAGAGGCGCTCTATGCCCCAAAGCGATAAGCTCTCTGTAGAAGTTAAAGGCCTGGTTATGTCTGAGCGGGCATTCGAAGAAAATATGATTCAGGGTTTCAGTTTCACCACAGTCGCAAAAAGGAGATTCCGCAATTTTAAATTTAAATAAACGGTGTTTAGTAAGGCAATGTCCCGTTCGTAACCTAATAATGTTAGTGATGTGTCTTCTGTCCTTAAACTCGAATTTATTAAAGCAATGGGTTTTAGGAAAATCAGAGACGATTTGTTGATACTAAGAACTTCTGTCATTTAATTTCTTCCATCTCGCACAAAAGTTCTTAAACAGTTTTTCCTTTAAGATGGGGATGAATTCTTTAAAATTTAATTTAATGCGTTTAGGGACATTGAGACGAGTCGCTAATTTGGCGAGTTGATCTGCCACCTCATTACCCTTAATGGATGAGTGACTAGGGATCCAAGTAAATCTGATATCGACATTATCGCGGTAGGCGCCTTGCAGCTGTGATTTAATATGAAGTCTTGTTTTTCCATTAAAGGGGTCAATGTTGCTTTTAGTAACTTTGTCGATAGCGCTCCGGGAGTCTGAAAGTATGATGGCTTTCTCAAGTTGCAGGGATCTGATTGTTGTAAGGGACTCATCAATAGCTACTAATTCACCCGTGCAAATTGAGGTTTCTGAAGGAAGTTTCTCCATCTTATTATAAGCCAGCGAAGGGGAATGGATTGCGTAACCAACCCCATTATCATTCTTGAACGCATCCGTATAAAATTGATGGAATGATTGGAGCTGTTGATCGTTAATATAGCTTAGGAGATGGTTATCATTGAAAGGATCATATTTTGAGAGGGGCAGGTTAATAGTTTTAATAGGCATGATCTGATACGAAAAGTCCGTCGAAAAGCAGTTGTATGTCGTATTGGAGGAGATTTTGTCGATAAAGGGGGAGATAGTCTTCAGAGCTTTCAGGAGGTAGGGAGTATCCTTGTTATGCCAGTAACTATTTCCTGTTGTAATTTTGTTATCAAGGTCAGTAAGGATTTTTTTGAGAGGGTGATTGGAAATCGCTAAAGTTTTTAAGAGAAGTCTAATCGAAAGCCAGCTCCTTTTGTATTCAAGGTCCGTCTCGCCTGCCTCTGATAAAAGGGCCGATATGGGAGAGGATTTCATACATCCGATGAGTGGTTTTCAATTTTGATATGATCTCAATTGCACCACTTATAGTGAAATATGCAACTACAGATATATACATAACAGTATATATACTGTTACAGCATATATACTGATACAGAAATATATAACTACATATACTACTCGACAATAATGTCGATTTTGCTAAGAGATGGCGTTGCTAATACAGTTATTGCTATAGACTAATGACGTCTATGTCCCGACTATTGTTCCAATTAAAAGTACTTTTATAACTGCCATTTTGGCACGGAACATTGTGAACATAAAACAATAAATATAATAAACATAATAAATAATTCTTACAAAAAAGAAAATAAACTCTAACAATCAATTAATTGATAATATTGTTCCACTAATAATGAATACTATGCTAAAATAAACAATACAAATTTTTTATTTAGCTATATTAAATCTGTCCATATCACTAAAATTTTTTTTTAATGAGTAATAGGCTTTTTTAAACAAGTATTCCTTTAGGCTTTTATGTGCTGTAATTTTGGATTTTAACCAGAAATTTAGAGGAAAAAGGTAAAGGTAAAGTGTTAGGGTTAGAGGCGCATCAGCAACTAGGCTATTTAGCGACTGGACCTACAGCTTAACGTGGGTTCTGAACCACGGTCAGGCCAGCACCGCCCTCGGGCTATGAACCTTTGGTTATGTGCCCATAAGTCTATCAGGAAACCTACCGACTGGCGCGAGTGACCAACATAGAAGACTTCTCAGAAGGCTTCCGGTCTTACCCAGCCTTTAACTGGCATGACTGAGGGGTAATTCGTTGTCGGATTTTACACTCTTCCCTAGAAACAATCACAAACATTTAGGAAGTAAACAGACAGAAGAAAGAAAGAAAAACAACCATCAGAGCGCTGGAATCGAACCAACTACCGCTCCGATGCGGTTTCGGCACAGCAATCCCTACAACTATCACTAAAATTTAATTTAAAATTTGCTCGATACATCTCTTTTGAAGCTGAAATATTCTATACATATCAGGTGAGTTTCACCAAAAAATCAATCCGTATCCTATCATAGACCGAACGAATGCGTGACACACAGAAATTGCTGCATCTATCCCTATATTTTTGGAAATAGATCTCAAGGCATACGAATATCTTGATATACCCAACTAGTGATGGGAAATACGGATCTTTTGGGAGAATCGGATCACCGGTTCCGAAAAAAAGATCCGGATCCCTGAACCGGTTCTCGGATCCCACTGAATCTTTTCTCGCATAACTGGTTGCATAACTTACTTGTATAGTCGATAGTTGTGGCATATCTCTCGTATGGAAAAATTTTGAAAACAAAGTAATAAACATAGAAAGTTCCGGAAACCCTACATCAACAGCGATTAATGAAATAGAAAAATATTTAAATGAGCCCTTAATCGATCGACACGAGGGCCTCTTAATATGGTAGTTTCAAAGAAAAAATATCTATCCAAGACTATATGAATTTGTCCAAAGAAGGCTCTGTCTTATGTCTACTTCGGTGCCATGTGAAAGAATTTACAGTAAAACTGGTCAAATTGTGACATGAAAAAGAAGTCGACTGAAAATTAAAAAGATAAATGAAATCAAATTTTTACATGTAAATATGTAATAGTTTAAAACTAAATTAATTAGGTACATCAAACAATGGATATCAAATTTTAAGCCGCAGTACGGAGATTTTGAACGGTCTAATTTGCATTACGGGTCCACGGATCCTTTCCTCACGGATCTTTTGGGCCGATTCTCACGGTTCAACGAATCTAAAAAATACCCGAGATCCGTCCAACCGGACTACTACTATCTTTTTCTATGCGATAGGTACGGACAGACGCAGGCAACACACCCGCCGACTGATCGCCGACTGATTTCTTATTCTTTAATCCCTTTATATTTTCGAAACCTCATTCCAATCCGTAGGTGATAAATATATCGTCTGAGCTACCGAGGAAACTAAAGCATTGCAGGCGGTAATCGGACTCATATCCAAACATGAACCCACAAAATAATTATTTAGACTATTAACCGTCTCAATAGAATCTGTGAACTGTATCTGAGAAACTGTATTTCGAAGCAAAACACTCCAATACTCTTATTTTTCTTACTCTCATCTGTTATTTTTTTTAATAATTTCCAAGTAGTAGCTACTTTATTTTCAAACCTAGATATAAAATCTTTATTCGACATTTTCTTTCTTTCATTCTTTATTCGACATGTCGAATTATGTATATAGTATGAAGTTTAATAACCTTCATTCATTTGAAGAAAATAACTGCTGAATGTTATCGATTGTTGGATGAAGTTATGGTGAACATGCTCTAACCAAAAAAACTTGTGAATGATGATTTAAACGCTTTTAAAGTGGCGATTTTAATATAAAAGACTAGGACAGCCGAAAAAATTCAAGATGCAGATTTCACCATTTCCGAACGTCTACACGCATTGGGAAAGATCCAGAGGGAAGGAAAAAGGATTCCATATGAAGGAAACATACGTTGAAAGGCGAAAAACCAGTTGTGAAATTGTGCTTGCCTGACCGAAAATAAGAGGTTTTCTGCATCAGGTGATGAAAACTGGATCTATTTTGACAACCCAAAGCGTAAAAAATCATGGGTAGACCCACGCCAGCCTTTAACATCGCAAGCAGTACCCAATATACATGGAAAGGAGGCTTTGTTGTGTATTTGGTGGGATAGTAGGGGGGACTGTGTATTACTCTCGGCTCCATGTTACAAAATGTGTAAAAGACTATCTGGAAAACGTTAAATGGAACGTCCTACTCCACCCGTCGTATTCACCGGACTTAGCCCCTTCGGACTACAACTTATTTCGATCGATGCAGCACGGACTTTCAGAACAACACAAATAAACGCTCACATTTTTCCAAAAAATCGACATTATTAACCGAAGCACCTAATATATGGAAAAAAATCAAGAATTTTAATATGATTAATTATTATCTGTTATTTTTGCTCTTTGTTGTTTTGTTTTAAGACCCTTATAAAAAACTCCTGCCATCTGTTTTTAATGTATTGATAAACTTATTTCTGACGAGGTAAAAGGTACGTAAGTGATTTATATCTGTGAACAAAAAAGATAATGACTTGTTTTTTCAATAGGATTAATAATTTTTTTTTGGTGTCATTGATAACTATAAATGTACAATTTTTTGAAGAGTCATACGTCATATCAAATTTTTGATAATGATCTTCTCAAACTGAATTATCTAATATTAATTAGAAGGATGAGTAATTATTCTGTAGTTATCTTATTCGCCTGATTTGGTTCCCGTTAAAGGGAAGACCTGCCGTTAACAATCATTTACATTTTGCTTGAAACCCAAGCACCCATAATTTTTATTTATGTTATTGTAAAGAGTTTTCCATTAAGAATGTCAGAACTTTGAAACGTACAACCGGCAACACTGTTTGAATTTAAATGCCATTTATAGATTGCTGTGTTCAGTACATTGTGTCAATCACCATGGAAAGATACATGATTCAAAAGCGAGTATAATTTCGAAGATGACCACCACTTTGGTGAAAAAATAATCTTTTTCGATGAAGCGCATTTTTAACTTAAAACATAATCCTTTAGGATTGGAGATTTGATTAAGTATCAATCAAGCAAAAAAAGTTCATACGATTATCGTTAGAGTCTACAATCAAATTACAGTATGCCATGGTTACTTCAAAATCTTATTAATGATTAATACTGAGTCCCAAACTGTTTCAAATAAGTGAACTTAAACGAAAAGTACATTCAATATATATATATATATATATATATATATATATATATATATATATATATATATATATATATATATGTTTCTAAATCATTCCGGGTGTCGATCCGTCGAGTCCAACTGACGTGCCGTGGTCGTTGTGCTCGCTTTTATAGCCGGCCGGCGACTACGTAGATTATATCGGGGTAGTTCGGGACTATTTGCGGCGCTCGGCAACGCTGTCGAGTGTCCGTTTATTGATTTTTCTACCTCGCCGCGTTTCTTCTTTTTTCAGAAGCGATTTCCATACTTTTGAAATATTGCGAGCGTATTGTTTCGCGTATTTAGCTCACCCCTTTCTTCTATTTCAAGGGCTTCTCTGATTGTTCGGACCATGTAGTTTTCAGTATTCGTTATGTCTTTGGCTCCTTCAAAATTGATTTTATGTCCTGTTTGTAGATGGTGCAGGAACAGAGCGGATGTGGTTTGTTTGTTTTTATGTTCTTGTATTCTGGCCGATATTCGTCTGTTTGTTTGTCCCATGTATGTTCTGTTGCAGTCGGAACAAGATATACTGTACACCCCATAATTTTCCAGTTGTCCAACTTTGTCCTTGGGGTTTTTTAGGATGTTTGCGACAGTTTTGTGAGGCTTGTAGGCTGTTCTGATCTTATGTTTCCTTGGTAGTCTGCCTATCCTATCTGTGATTCTTTTTACGTATGGAAACAGGACCTTTAGTATATGATCCTCTATTCCAACCATGAAAGCCTTCTGAAAAAAGAAGAAACGCGGCAACGTGGCGGCGAGGTAGAAAAATCAATAAACGGAGGCTCGACAGCATTGCCGAGCGCCGCAAGTAGTCCCGAACTACCCCGATATAATATTCGCAGTCGCCGGCCGGCTATAAAAGCCAGCACAACGACCTGTGTACGTCAGTTGGACTCTGCAGTAGAAGCGGACAACACTTGAAAATGCCAAATGAGATGTTGGCGAAACGTCGTGACTCTTCACAGAATCAACGGATCGATACCCGGAATGATTTAGAAACATTATCTACCATCCGTGAAAATATTAGATGTAACATTACGAATAAAGACGATAACGTTGTAGCCGATGTAAAAACCCACGGGAGTGAGATTTGAACCTTAGGTCATAATTTGGAAGCGATAGATAAACATTTTGCGTCGAGTTGATATTAAACACAAATCAATATAAAATTTTGAATTTTATAATTTATTCGTCTCATATTCAAGTATATTTTGTAATAAATGAGTAATTTACAAAGTTCTTAGCTGATGACATAAAACAATTTATTTTATAAATGAGGCAGGAGCGTCGATTATTCATTATTTTTAATAATTATATTTATCATTTTGAATTTTAAAAATTTTCAGTTTTAATTTAATTCAGCGCTAATAGATGCACCATATTCTTGATTAACCTGTTTCTTGCTAACACAAATATATTCAATGGTTTTCCCATACGTAAGCATGCAACATATAGTTACCCATGGGAAAAACATAGATTTTCCAATTTTCCAAGTCTAAGCCGCAAATGGACATTGTTTGATCTTGAGACTTATTTATGGTCATGGCGAAAGCTAAACGAATTGGAAACTGAAGCCTTTGAATGGTATCGCAGATTCTGACGGTATCATTGAAATACGTGGCAACAGGACCACTTCTTTAAACTTTCCAGTCAAAATGGTTGCTTCAAGAATATTTCCGGTGATCTTTTTGATGACCAAACGTGTACCGTTGCATAATCGAGATGGATTCAAATTACGCAGAAGAATAATAGATGAATTCATCTTCAACTGAAGATTATGTGATGGCATTCCGGGCATATCCAGAGAATTTAAATATTCAATCGGAAAATTTACACTTTCGTTTTCATCAACAACAGTGTCTATTGATTTAAAAGACATCAGATTACCTGCTAACAACTGTTGTATCTGAAAGTTAATTTCGTCAACATCAACATTTTTGGCTGTCAATTGCTATCCCGGTTACTGAGCCAGTTATGATCCAAGTGATTATTTTGTATGTCCGGGAAAATACTCTCAATATAATAATTTTTTGTCTGAACAACAGTGCAGAAATTGTGTGGCAATTTAATGCATTGCGTATTTGGTTGCAGTTCTATTCTACCATTGTTCGGAAAATATTTGTGCCGAAAGATCATTTTGCAATCGTACGCGCACGTTTATGGTCAATTAAAGTGTTTCGATACTTCGCCATAAGAACGATTGTTTTAAACATGCGTTAATCTCATCGCCGAAAGTAGAGCGAGGAATGACCGATAAGGTCTGTCGGAAATCATCAGAGAGTAGGGCAGCATATATATATATAGACATATGTGCGTCTGTTTCTCTCACTATTAATTTGAGTCTTATGTGTGCGTCAGTTTGCATATTTTTATGTTTTTGTGTCACGTTTATTTATCGACACATTTGCGTACAACGGGAGAGTAGTAGAAAAAGACATAGAAGCAGACGTTTGCTGTCACAATTAGTCCGTGCCACCCCCACTTGTAGATATTAGCAATATACTAGTATTTTATATATGTAGGCCAGCACCATCGAAAAGTGTATCGTTGCCATTCAAATCTTGCATAGTTCTGTGCAAAGCTTCGACTGAATGTTTGTGAGTCATTGTGCACTCATCCTAGATTATAATTGAACTTTTTCGCAACACTGCAGCTATTCCGCTATTTTTTATGTTACATATTGCGTTTGGATTATTTAGAATGTCTAATGGCAGCTTGAATGCTGAATGTGCCGTTCGCCCGCCATCTAGCAAAGTGGCAGCAATGCCTAACGATGCAGCTGCCAATGCGATTTTCTGTTGCGACCGTATCTTGGCAAGAATCAACGATATTAAAAAGGTCTTACCGGTTCCACCTGGTGCGTCCAAGAAAAAAAAAGCCGCCTTGTTCAGCATCAACAGTCAGCGTAATCCGATTATAAATATTTTTTTGTTCAGCTGTCAGTAATGGCTCACTATTTGCGATAATTGTAGCTAAATTACCATGATCATATTGTTTTTCTCGTTGTAAATCACTGTTAACTAAGTCGGTAGCGGGGCGATCAGGTGATGGCATGCCATAATGATTAAGTGGTAAATTTGAAATTAAAATACATAAATCCTCGAGCAACACTAACGCTTCATTATACATCTCTGGTGTGTAATCTACTGGGCATTGGTCTGTTTGTCTAATTCGGTGCAATGTCTTCAGTCATACAATTTTTGTATTTTTTCCACAAAGTCGATGCTTGTGGTGGATAACGTCAAAATAATTGCAAACAGTTGTCGAATGTTATTCGGCCTTGATTATTGCATTACTATTATTTTAAATAAATATTATTATCCTGTATATAAAAAAATGATAAAACTGAGTATTACTTACACATTTTTAATTGAAAAAAAATTAAAAGACGAAATCAAAATTATGTAAGTTATTATTTTTTAGTTAAAAATAATAAAGAACAAAATGATACAGAGAACAACTGAAATTGAATTAAAAAATAATGCACCAAAAATTGAAAAAGTAAGGTTATGTCGTAAGTAAATTTTGAACACACATGTGACGTGAAATGAATTGTAGCATAAATGAAACGTTTGGACTCTTACTACAGCGTCGTCTATTGCATACTTACCTAATCCGGACACTAAAGAGTTGAAGCGTACTGTCGATAACCAAACTTGCATCACCCTCTGTTAGAAACTTATGGAACTCAGATAATTATAACCATATATATATATATATATATATATATATATATATATATATATATATATATATATATATATATATATATACATATATATATATATATATATATATATATATATATATATATATATATATATATATATATATATATATATATATATATAATACTACTATATTGCTAATATCTGTAAGTAGAGGTGTCACGGAGTAAGTGAGAGAGCAAGTGTCTTTTTATACTACTCGATCCGTTGTGCGCAAATATCGCGATAAATAAATGTGACACAACAACATAAAAATATGCAAACTGGCGCACGTCTATAAGCATACTCAATACTCGGACATGCGCATAAGACTCAAAGTAGTAGTGAGAGAAACAGACCCATATATGTCTGCACCGTAATGATTTCGCCGATCTCCAGACCTTGCTAGCAATATAGTAGTATTATATATATAATTATAGTCCTGTCATATAATAAACAAATAATTTGTAATAAAAAAATATTACGACTATAACTTGAGATAAAAGCTATCCTATCTCTCAAGTTGGATCATCATCATTATCAGCCCGTGTCGATCCACTGCAGGATGAAGACCTCTTCAGCATGCTTTCACCTTTTACGGTCCTGGGCTGTCCTCTGCCACTCGGGTCCAATATACTTAATGATGTCATCAGTTCATCGTGCTTTCGATCTTTTTTGTGGACGTTTGCGATCAAGCGGCATGCACTCCAAGATTGCCTTGGTCAATCTGTCGTCCCATCGCCTTGCTATATGGCCTGCCCATCTCCATTTCAATTGCTTTACTCTTCCTTACTTACACACTTTCGTTTGTTCCCTGATCCATGTGCATGGCTTTCTGTCTCGTCTTGTAATGCCAAGCATACATCTTTCCATTCCTCTCCGTGCAACCCGATGTTTTTGAATTGATTGCGATGTGAGTGTTCAGGTTTCACTTCCGTATGTCATAACGGGCAGGACGCACTGATCGAAAACTTTTCTTTTCAGGCAAAGTGGGAGTTTGCTCTTAAACACTATTTTGAGCCTGTCACCCACATTTAACACGCCGTTCCACCTCCCGGACGGTATCCCCCTCCACTGAAATATTCTGCCGAAGATATATAAAGTGGTCCAAAATCTCCAAATCTCTTCCTAAAACTGAAATTTTTCTGTCCTCAGCAAATTTATTGAACATAACCTGACTCTTTTTCAGGTTTATTTTTAAGCCAAATTGATCACCAGCCCTTTACAGGTTTTGTATCCGTCTTTGCAGCTCCTTTGGGTCTCGTGAAAGGAGAACGATATTATCTGCAAATCTAAGATGGTTTAAGTTTACACCATTGATCTTTACACCATCCCGTTCCCAATCCAGATTACGGAATACTTCTTCAAGGCAGGCAAAGACAAAAATAAGCGATATTGCGTCACCCTGCAGTACACCTCACTCTACATTAATTCCAACTTCAAGATCATCAAGGTGAATTGTCGCTGTAGCTCCATCATTTATCGATCCTAATAGGTTTGCATATGCTTTGTCTACCCCCTGGCTGAGCAATGCACCCATTATAGCCTGCTTTGAGATTGAGTCAAATGCTTTTTCGTAGTCGATATAAGCGAAGCACAGTGGCATGGTGTATTCGTTGTACCTTTCTATGGCCTGCTGTACAACCTGGATGCGATCCATTGTACTGAATCCACTTCTGAATCCTGCTTGATAGATAGATAGATATTATCTTGGTGAAAATCTTGAACATCATTGATAGGAGGCTTATTGGACGGTAGATCCTTAAATCTTCCTGTGCTCTTGTTTTTATGTAAAAGGATCACTTCTGTATTTTTCCATATGTCAGGTACTTTTTGTTCCTTGATGCATTTTGAGTATAATTTTGCTAGTGTTTTATGTAACGTCCGACCACCAGCTTTTAGCATTTCGATAATTACACTGTCCTTTCCTGGAGCTTTCAGCCGTTTTTCATCGATTCTATAGCATTTATTACTTCCTTCACGAGGATATCTGACATTTGTTCTTCCGTGGGTATTGTTGCCCTTGATTGGTTCTGATCTTCATATAACTCTGAATAAAATTTTCTGACCGCCTCTAACATTTCCGCAGGCGCCCTACACACTGTGCCATCCTCACGCATTAAGGTATAAATTTGCGTTCTTTTCTTTCTCAGCTTCTGTTTAGCCTTTTTAATTACCCTGTTTTCTTCCAGAGTTTTTTGCACTAGCTGCATGTTGAACTGGCGCATCTCCTCTCTGATATGTTTTCTAACAGTTTTGCAGAGCTCAGCGTACTCGACCATGCCAAAAGGGCTCCCTGCATTTCTCATTTCCGTCGTTTTTTCATTAAATCATTAGTCTCACTGGAGATTTTTTTCTGTTTGAGACATTTTTCTTCTCCTTGAGACATGTTTCAACATCAACCATATTGTCCTGTCACTGCACGTGCACACTTATTTCGTTAAGAGTATAATTAAAGATAACAGATTAGATTATAACTAAAGCTTTCTATTTCAATGTTTGTGATAGGAAATTTTTTATCAAAGAAGTGAAAAGAAATAGAATAATTGTTAAAGGAAGGGTATGGAAATGGCAGTCCAAAATATCACCTAAATGAACGTAAAACATTTCGATTTTTCGCCCAGATTTTTTTCATGCAAACGTTATCCAGCCTATAATTTTAATAGTCTTTGACTTATTAAACAAATGAGATTATATATATAGATATATATATATATATATATATATATATATATATATATATATATATATATATATATATATATATATATATATATATATATATATATATATATATATATATATATATAAAATTTTGTTATTGTATCCAAACGTTATCCAGCCTATAACATAGATAGTCCTTGATTAAATAACCATCTCATTTCAATTAAATACAGAATGTGTGGTTATGCGTGAAGTATATAAAAAACAAACTTGCAATTTCGATTATTTAAAAAGAAAAATGTCCCATTCATGAAAATTATCGCAAAAGCACTCATCAAAAAGTGGTTTTTAATTTCGACCTCAATGGCGCCACCTATCGTACACTATGTAACTACAGTATTCAAAATGGTGAAGTTTCATTTAAAGAAATTCAAGATTTATAGTGCTGTCAGTTATTATGTGAACTTTTTTCATGTTGTGGTCTCTATATAAAAATGTAGGTGAGTAAGTCATGAATTAATATTATAACTTTTATGATAATTATTTATTTTTCTCATAATATAAAACTTTTTAAATAAATTATTAATTGATAAGTTACAATGACCAATCATTGGTACTTGCTAAATCTTGCATAAGCTTGTCCTTAACTTTTGGTCTAGGATCATCTTTGATATCTGTCTCAATTGCACCAGTTTTACCCAGCATGTATTCAAAATCTGAAAAAAGGAAATGAAAACTTATAACTGAAAGTTTGAACAATTTTAAGATTACTTACCATCTTGGGTTAAGTTAGGTCCTCTAAACTCCAAAGGCCCCACTATTTGTTTCCTCAAATCCCCTTCGAAATAAACAAAGATTGTGGGTAAGTTTTTATCTGGATAGTTTGGTATGCAAGTGGTTGATATTGATTTTAAGAATTTAACTGTTGGAAATCTGGGAGCCAAAATTCTCATATATTCGTTTATTAGAGAACAAAGAGGTATGCTGAAATACAAAATAGTGCATATATATATATATATATATATATATATATATATATATATATATATATATATATATATATATATATATATATATATATATATATATATATATATATCCATACCCTTGTTTATAGAGATGTAATATGACCCAAACCCCTTCTCCAGCCTTATTCACTTCATTTACATAATCTTGAGCAGAAATTTCACCCACATATCCATATTTCGATCTTTCAGCTAGAGCTCTTATCTCTGCAATTCTTTTATTTCGATATTCCAACAATACTTCTTCATCTTCTGAATCTTCCAATTCATCTAACTCGTCTAGATCAAGCTCATCTATGTTTTTTCCTTCTAAAAAGCATCATTTTTGTAAATAAACACCCAGTAATCATTGGTGAGTGTCATTTACCTTTGGTTTTTTTCTCAATGGTTGCTTCTAACATAGACACTATTTGATCCTCGGTTATTTCTTTTTCTTTTTGTGGTATTATACCTTTGGATCTTAAAATGTCGTTCCATTCTGTATCTTCCTTCGGATCCTGCATTTTTGTTCGATTTTAAGTTGGATATTATGGGAATTGGGTCATGTACAAAAAAGGATATTTCGAAAAGAAGGTTAGAATCAGCTGTCTCAGAAAACACAATCTAATGTTGTCAAACATGGTTGTTTGTCAGTTTTTTTAGGATAATTAATTTTCATTTAAGAGCTAAATGGTAATTGTGTTTATTAACACCAAATAATACAAAAGTAAAAGAAAATAATTTTATATAGAAAAAAATAATTAATCATAAATAGATAACTATTTATTCAGAAATGTTTTTCTTCTGGAAATGTATAGATGGCACTGCATTGACTTTTTTAGACTACATTTTAATTAGAAAGTTACCCCTATGTTTTTTATCTGTCTTTGTTTGCAATTTAGATAATGACATGGGTAATAATTATATACCTTAATTTTTTTGCAATCGTTATGTAATTCTTTATTTTGTTTAATATTAAAATCATTTAGGTTCTAAGCTACGTCACAAAACAGCTGTGAACATCAGGCAGGATTTGTTTTTGTAGTTCAATACAAAAACAAACTTTGAAACCGTCAATGATGAGTCTGAATTTTCGTCAAATACCAGTATTCGCATTTCCAAATAGTTTAAGGTTTTATTTGGGTTCAAAAAGCAGTTATACTCAAGTTTTAACTTTATATAGCCCGTACGATTTTCCAATAAAATATAAAGGTAAGAATCATGTATTTTTCTTTTGTGTTTGGTTCGATGGTTTGCGATAATTTTTAGTACATTGTCATACATCAGCATGGGACAAATATATTGTACCAAATCCGGAAGGTACGATCCCACCTCAGAGTTCTGTAGATTTAGTTATCACTCACAAACAGGCTGTACCTTCAAATTGCAATGTAATGGATAAGTTTAAGATTGTTATCCAAGATACTGTTACAGATCAAGTAATAAATGTTTTAGAATTAATTAAGTTGGAGTAATGGTGATTCTTTTTCTAGATTATTGGTAAAAAAACAATAGAATCGATTCTCTTACCAGGAGAAAAAGACAGTAGATATCACAATGACGATGATTTTGAGTTTCACAGCAGTCATGACAGTTCAAGCAGATCAGTACAAGGTGGACAAGTTATAAGGTGAGTTCTGACAAACTATTTTTGTTATTGTTAATTTTGAGGTCTTTCAGACATATGCAGCCTATAGAGAGGTCAGCAGGAAACAATATAATGTCTAGTTTAATAATAGTTATATGTGCTATAGTTTTGTTTCTTCCCACTGAACCAGAAATAACTAAAGCATCTAGTCTGCCAAGTTATCTACACGTATCACATAAGATTCAACTTCTAGCTGCACTTCTTTTAGGTATATTTTTATGTATTTTGGTTCGTTCATAACTAGGAATTTTTTTACATTGTCATATCGTTCAAAAAACAACTAAATCAATAAAGTTTATATCAATAATTAATTAGAACAATGAAAGGTGCATGTTTGCTGGTGAAAATTAGGGTGAATTTTATATAATTTTAAGGCAATTTTTCTTATTACTTTTTTTATACATATATGATTTTTTTTTATATTCTCAGGAGAAAAATTAATATAATAATTGTGGTTTGTATTAACTTATTTATTGCTAAAGTTTGTGATGTTTAGTTACCTATTTTTGTTTTTGTTTGTAATATATTATTTTTATATGCTGTTTTTTATTCACCTATCCATATTGTTCTTTTTTTTTTTTCATACAGATGAACGCAGTGATGTAAGGTATTGTATTTCAACTGTTTTTACATTGTTTATATGGCATGTGCTGTTGGAGCCGAAAGCTGTTTTTGGTTTTGGAGCTGAAAGCTGTTTTTGGTTTTGTGGAGCTGAAAGCAGTTTTTGATGTGGATTGTTTCTCTTCAGATAACGGTGTAAAATTGAATTAAAGTCATGATGGTAACCATGTTATGTAAGATTGGATGTTTTAGGTGTGAATTACTTGTCTGTTACAGGAATATTCAAGGATACAAAATAAGTGTGGATAGTAGGAGGGGCATGTAGGTCCACTTGTTTAATAGACCTAGTGGTTGGCACGCCTTTAACTTACGAACTTTTTATTACATTAGCGTATCATCTAAAGATTGTATAATTTGTACTTTCACGATTTCTTATAATTTTAGACCAGTACATCCAAAATATGTGCTGTTTTGTAAGTGGCTCCTTTGTTGGTCATAGAAAAAATAAAAACAAATCAGTGTTGAAATCGACGAGGGTGGTTCAAGAATTACTAACTAACAATCTTTGACAAATGATAAGTAAACCTGTCATTTATTGTCATTACTATGCAAAATGTCATATGCTTGCCTTCTATTATTTTTGTTTTATTAATTTTGGTTTGTAAAATTATTGTTTATCTAGAATTGAGCCTTTTTTTGTACCTTTTTAATGCTGAATATAGCCTCAGCTATTTCCTCGATTGTTTAAACTTCCTACTATTGAACTTCAATTATCGGAATAGCAAGGTGGATTCCACAAGGGGCACATCTTCAGAATAAAACACATTATAGAAAAAAAGATAACTACAAAAATCTACTTGCCTTTAGTAGATCTGGGGAAAGCATTTGAAGCAGTACTCAAAACAAAAGTTTGGAAGAGCATGCTGTAAACAACAAGAAATGTGTGTATGAAAACTGAAGGGAACAACGATCAATACAGTGGAGGAAACAGCCAAAGTAAAGAATCAAGCACAATCTAATCAGTAATTGATTTCCAAATACTTGAAAGAAATCATCAAAATCGTTGCGATAAATATGCCGAATTTACTATCATAAATAATATCAAGATAACAAGCTGTAGAATTGATCAAAGGAGTAAGGCTGTTCCCGGTGAACTGAGTAGCCGGGTTAAACAGCTGATAACTCTATCAAGATAAAGTGAATTTAGTAGCTTTATCGATGAAGGTCCACACTATACAACAATAAGAGAACAATATTCCGAAAAAGTGTTATTTCCAAACAAATCAATAAGAATTTGGTCTCTGCCACGGTTAGAAGAAATGTTCGAAAGAAGCACCACGCTTGGTAGGAGGCTAGGATCAAATATTGGTCCGGTGTTGTTTTTGTCATTTTTTAATGACCTCAGTGTATTCTTGGTTTCATTTTTTCCAAGCCAACATCGCTGTGTACTATTATAAGAGCAACTTGTGTTCAGGTTTGATGTGAACACAACAGATTATACATGATTATAAATGTCATTAAATTCAACATTGTTAGTTTCATGAGGAAAAAACATGTTCTTTATGATTGTTATATTGATGATTTTGATTCGTTTCTGCCGTTTAACTGTCACATGTCGTGTAAAATCAGTGAGGCAAACTGTTGATAGATTCCAAATCTATCTTGATTTGAAACCCAATTTACGTCAGATCAAATCTTGAATATAGTTCAGTGGTTTGGAGCCTAATTTTACTCAATTATAAGCCTTCTCAATATAAAATGTTCAAAAAAGATTCTTCAAATTTGCATAATTAAATATAAATGACTTTTATCTTAAAGGAAGTGTAGTATATAGAAATTCTACCAGATATATTTCAATTACAGTCTCTTGATCTTAGATGAAAATTTGTGTGTATAATATATGTTTATAAGCGACTTTATAATTAAATAGAACCACTGTCTTTTTGTTGAAAATCACTTTTCTGAATCTTGTTTGTATCGAGGTTTTTTTAATCGGACTAAATATTTCTGGAATGATCTTTAGGATCAGTAGACAAATCTCTGTTGAAATGATGATCCACGTCGTCTAGCTGATTCCACCATTCTTACAGGAACAACTTTTTGGGGTGGATATGGGTTTTACGGACCTTTTTGACCTACCAGGTGAAGCAGACCTACCAGAACAAGAACTTACATATTTTTAAGATTTTCACTATTTATCATGCAGAGGATTTTAACGTACTATGTCGTTGATGTGATTTTTTTTTGTGATATGTTGGACAAGGATGTATTTTGGACTTTTTTTCGATTATCAGCCTATTTCATCAACATGTTTGCTAAATAATATTATTTTAATGCTATGGGTTGTTTATTCGAAACAAATTCGTTATGGAGTCAGATCCTATAAATACAATGAAATAACATTTTTTTTACTTTAATTCATAGATATCATTCCTAGTCTCTTTTGCGACATTAGGGTCGTTACCATCCTGAAAAAATCACTTTCCTGAATCTTGTTTGTATTTAGGTTTTTTTAATCGACTTGTGTATTTCTAGAATGATCTTTAGGATCAGTAGACAAATCTCTGTTGAAATGATGATCCACGTCGCCTAGTTGATTCCACCATTCTTACAGGAACCACTTTTTGGCGTGGATATGGGTTTTACGGACCTTTTTGACCTACCAGGTGAAGAAGACCTACCAGAACAAGAACTTACATATTTTTAAGATCTTCACTATTTATCATGCAGAGCATTTTAACGTACTATGTCGTTGACGTGATTTTTTGTGTGATACGTTGGACAAGGATGTATTTTGGACTTTTCTTCGATTATCAGCGTATTTCATCAACATTTTTGCTAAATAATATTATTTCAATGCTATGGGTCGTTTATTCGAAACAAATTCGTTAGGGAGTCAGATCCTATTAATACAATGAAATAACATTTTTTTTACTTTAATTCATAGATATCATTCCTAGTCTCTTTTGCGACATTAGGGTCGAGCGTTGCCATCCTGAAAAAATAACTTTCCTGAATCTTGTTTGTATCGAGGTTTTTTTAATCGACTTGTGTATTTCTGGAATGATCTTTAAGATCAGTAGACAAATCTCTGTTAAAATGACGATCCACGACGCCTAGCTGATTCCACCATTTATACAACAACAGTTTCTTGGCTTGAATATGAATTTTACGAACCTTGTTGACCTATATTTTAACCTACCAGATGTGACGGTTAATAATTCTTCTTTTTTTCTTAAAAAAAAAACGTTTAATTTGGAAGAAAGGTAGAAACGGTTTATTTAAAGTATCCCCCATCGCCATTTCTCATCTCTGGCAATTTGTCCTCCCAAAAAGATCATACAAGACATAAACTAATGGAGAACACGAAAAGTTAAACGGAAGCATATCAGGTCAATACGGATTTCTGGGGTAATCTTTATTGTATGATTGACCAGAAAAATCAGAAATAATTAATGCATCGTGACATGGGGCATTATCCATATGCAGAATCTATGAATGAAGGTATAACTTCACTGGCTTTACGTTCCATAATATTCTTCATCCTTTGTTTAGGTGAAGAACAAGATTAGATGACAAGGTATGCAAAATTTTTGATTTTCTTATTGTGCATCTCAACAGATTCTCTGCCTTTTTTGAAAATTTTATACGTGCACAATAAGAATTTATTTGCAAAGCTTATTGTCGAACTGTCCTATGAAATAATGCATAGATCTCAGAGACAGTCCTGCCAATGTATAAAAAATCAATATGGTCGACGCGGGGAATTTAAATTGGAATTTCCTCAATGTTTTGCATTTACGTACAACTTGCTCTGTTATCCGTTCGATGCGAATCAGAAGATGGCGGCGAACGATCGCTATGGAAATGAAGTTGCGCGCGAAAAGTTTGGGAAAATTTCCGGCGATAAATATTCAGAGTCGGGGAAGAGCGAAGCCCGGAATTTCACCAGTCCGAACTGGCGATTTCCAGAGAGCGAGCTGTGGCGTGGTGGTGGAGTTGCGCACGTCATCGAATCCAGTGAATTAGTGTGCTACGACTGGCATCCTCTCTGTACCAGGTAAGGACAAATCCGATTGCAAATATTTTTTTGGATTTTATCCTCCTATCCGAGAAATAAGGGTTGTCTTTACGGAAACTGTGTCACATAAAGTGTGGTACAAGATAGATTAACGGCTAATAATAATAAAATATTGTGTAAATTGGGATATTAGCTGTATATACAATGTTGCAATTTATTTTGTGTTATGTACTTGTTGATATACAACACCCTTCATAAGTACCAGGGCGTTGGAAAAAGTTCCCCTCCTTTTAGATATTAAAAAAAATGGTTTTCCAGAAATTGCAAAGATAATTTCGATTATGTTAAAGATTTTTTTTTATATTAGCTGCAAAAATATTTTCTGGTTTTGTTTTGGATGTGCATGTTTCTGTAAATCTTATGTAGAGCTTAATGTAGTTGATTATGAATGGTACTGCCGCCTTAGGCCAAGGGTTCTTGGGCACACAGAATTTGGGGCCCTTTTAGAAAGCCAAAAAAAACGCGAATGAAAACATGAGAATGTCATATAGCCACAAAAACTTGCACTTTTTCCTCTTGTGTTCTGTAGCATCATCTCTTTAAAAACCAGCAGTAGTTGCCGAATATAGATGGGTTCCAGCGTCCCTGATATCTTTCTTCCATCGTCCGGATGTTCTGGTGAAACCTATCTCCTTGTTCGTCGCTTACTCCATCCAAATTTACTGAGAAAAAAATCAAAAAGGAGTGTAAAAATGGTTTTTATAGTTTTCATCTTTCTTGTTGCCCAGAAATCCTTTCACTGCGCTTACGAAACATTTCCAAGCTGCCAATTCCATTTTATTTAATTTTTCTTAACAATATAAATCACCTCAAAGCTTCCTTATAGGTCCAATAAATATGCCCTCTTTTAGTTTTGCATCACTTAATTGAGAAAAATTATATTTTGGTACTTGAAACCATTACCTTCTTTGTCCATGGATTTGACAAAGTATTTAATTTCTAAGCCTAATATGGAGAGGCGGAAGAAGCAAATATTTTATCTTTGAAGTATCAGTTTCAAAAGAAGTTCTATGAGGAGTTCTAGAAGTTCAATCTTTCTTACTGTAATGTTCTTTTGTTACCCTGTTGTCCCATCGACACAAAAAACAGCAATACTTTGTAAAAACCCCCTGTAGTCCTATCAGTTTTAACTTTCCGTATACTAAGTGACTGAATATCACATGTTATACTAGGTGGGGTTTAACATACCCTGAAAATAAAATATAACACACCATATAAAACCAACACAAATTAATACTTTATGACACTTAATAGGAAATATATTGTAATAACTAATAGTGAATGGGTTTAAGTAAAACATATTTATTTATACATTCTGATAATAACAAAGACTCGACTTTTTGTTCAACTTATAAACTATTCAGTCTTTTTTTGAGTACTAAATTCAAATGGCACATGCTAGAATCAGTCTTTTCAATTTATAAGACTACTGTATATCTACTTTTTATAGCCTAACCTACTGACAATTTATAGTAAAAACAAAAAATGTTAGTTAAATCATAAACATCTAACTTACCGCAATCTTGACAAACAAAATCTGCATGTTTTAAACATATTCTATCTTTTTTCCTCGGGCAACATCTCTGTATTATATTAGGTCTTGGTGCCGCTGGTTCTTGTAGGTTTTCAAGGGATTTTGGAAAATAATTTTCAATTCTATGACGCAATTGTCTAGAAAGCTTTTGATTCCCTATCATACGTCAAACGTCATAAGTTTTGCCACTTTTGGTTTGATTGTAAAATATAATAATAGCCGGTTTTTGCTGACTTCTAGTTTCAGGATCAATTTCTTTGTCGTACTACTTTTTCACTGTTCGTAGCTTTGGTACGTAGGATAAAATTGAACTATATTTTTGGAACCCAAACATTGTAGTATTTACTTCACGATTTTTCTTGAAATCAGGTGGAATTCATGCTTTGTTAGCGCCTAAAGTTTCAACTACAGTGAGTTTATGATATTTCAATAAATGATTAGTCCTTCCGGAAAAAGTTATCCATTGTAATATTTCGGGAAGATTGTGAAACACATTGTACCATTCGGTGAACTACGTCATAGGGTTTGTTACTGACAGTATGAGGACTATTCTCGGATTATCTACCGCAATATATTTCCATATTTAGGGTCTAATGGGTCTTATTGTCCATCAAAGCATAATTTTTATGCTGAATTCGCTGGTTTAGATCTCTAAAGATGTCGTCCTCTAAATGCAACCAGTTTTTCATCCAAAGTAAGACTTTCATACGGAATGTAAGCATCTTGACAATTTTATACAAATTTTTCAAATGAAGGTCTGATTGGGGCTAATCGATCTGTCTTTATTCTCTCACTTCGTGAAGTAGCCCTATCAAATCTCAAATTATTCAGTAAGAAAGCAAATCTGTTTCTACACATTGTATCTCGAAATATATCCATTCCTGTACTATCGCTGGCCCATAAGTCGATAGTGTTTTAACGACCAGAATGTGATAAACCAGATAGGAAAAGCAAACCAAAAAGTGCCCTCATTTCTTCCTGCCTTGTTTCCGATTTTTGGGGATCATTAGTTGACTGCAAACGAATTTTCTCATTGGTGCAATTCACGATGCCATCAATCATATTATCAGGAAAAAATTATGACTTTTTATCTCTCGCAACTGATTTTACGCCAGGTAGACGAGTAATAATATTTTCAGCTCTGGTGCGATGTCCTGTATGGACTTTTTTGCCATTTTGTAACCCTATCATTACCTTTATAGTATTCTGTTCCAGTAGAAGCAGTTTGTTGCAGCTCCGAGAGTGGTATGTCGTCGCTGTCTAAATCAGAAGATGGTATATCAGCATCTACTTCACTGTCTATAGTGCGTTGAATACTCATATGATCTGAATCGTTATCAGACTCTGGTTCTTCATTCATATGCTTTGAAGCAAAATCGTCCTCTTCGTCTAAAAGTGCTCGTTATATATCAGGTTTCGCTAACCGAGACATATTTTAATTAAATTATTATATGCAAATATTATGTTTTTACGTTAAACACATTGCGACCTTTATTTTCTTCTTTGAGAACAACATTAGAAAATACAGATCACAGCGACGGCAGCTGTTCGCCGGGAGCACCGGGAAGCAGGTCCCGGTGCTCCCGAAATGAGCGCCACCTGGTTCGTTAATTTATCTGATATCTAGAAAGGACCCTGGAACCGGGAAGGGGTCTAACTTAAATAAAACTGTTTAATAGATTTTACACATGTATTTCTCATAAAAAACACACAAAAAAAACGACATAAAGCACATTAAAAAAAGGGAAAAAAATAAAACTATCAAATCAGGACACAGGAAGGTGGTTCTCTAAACCTTACCGTGAATGAAATCAAAAATGAAACAAATCACTCTAGATTACGCCAGAGGGTCTCTAAGTCCCTATACTTACATACTAGAGGTTATTACCTTTATTCTGACAATAGTAAAAAGAAATATATATATATATATATATATATATATATATATATATATATATATATATATATATATATATATATATATAACTCAAGGGTAACCAAACATGGTCAGACGGCAATTAGATAATAAAAAAAATAAATGGTAACTGTTATCTTTATCATTACATGCAAATATAATAAAAATGTGTTTATCTGGCATTATTTCCTTATGTTCTTCTTGCCTATCACGTACTGGGTGTCCAAAAACCCTGCGTTCGACTACGGGCGCTCAGGTATCCCTATGCGGGGTCCAGAAATAATCTCGATCTGATTAACCGGTTACTGTGCCATGTGGACCCAAAAAGAGTAAGGTGTCCACAATGGTCGGGCTCTGAAATAGAGGGTCTTTCAATGGTCTGGTCTTTGTTAATCGGATTCTCTACTGCCGGGTCGTAAAACCCTCTACAAGAATATCAGAAAACTCAATCCAAGCATGACTTGGCCAGCAAACCTACGTACCTCTGTCGGAAGGGCAAGACGCGAAAACGTTCACTCACCTGGAGATTTGGAGTTAGACTGTCTTGGCCTTGTCCTAACGATACAGGAGCTCTTTCAGTTAAAATTTCGCCCGAAACAAACCTACCAGTAGCGATCAAGAATTTTTAAACGCTACAACATAAATAGATATACGAATAAATAAAAAACAATAATAGTCGAACGTAGCTTTTGAGCTACGCGCCATACAAGGTGGGGTGTGTGATACCTAAGCGCACTTTACGCACTTGTCACACGCTTTGTGACAAACGCCGGGCTAAATGAATTGCACTGATCGGAACGGCAACGTCGCATTTGCAGCTACTGAGAAAGTGATCCCGCGCGTCTGTATTATTTAAGAATTATTACGAGTTTTTAACCTCTGGGGTGTGTTATACCCCACCTCGTCCAGCGAAGTTAAATCCCCACAAATATCCCATTGATGCTGTTCGTATTTAGCGCCATTTAGTATGGTTGCTAAGTTGTCATAGGATTCTTTCATTGTCACTGAATTCTGGGGAGATGGATGACTGAAAGGAGTAGATGGGTTTTTGTTTCCATTATGAAGCAAGACTGCTTTTAGGCTGTATTTCGAAGAATTTACGAAAATACGCCACTCGGAAGGTACACATTCATTAAACCATCAATATCACAACAGACATATAGCGATCCTTCCATTTTTATAAAAACATAAAAATGTTACATTACGTTTTCGGCAAACTGAAATACTTTATCTAACAGGTTTCACTGTTGAGATCTCGAACCAAGAAATTTCGATTTTTTTTTTGACAATCCCAGGTCACGTACCAAACTATTTACTTTATTCTGAGTTATTAAGGGTGTCCTGTATCACGAGCTTCTGAAGCCAGGTGAAACAGTTAATACCGTTTGCTACCGTGAACAAATGATCAATTTGAACCATGCATTGATCGATAAAAGCAATCAGAGTCACCATCTCTGTACTTGGCTTGAAACTCTTGCCACACCCGCCGTACTCACCAAACTTGACCCCTTTCATTCAAAGAAACATTTTTTTTAAGAAAAAAATAAGATTATTAGAACCCAGACCTGGTAATCTTATATTTGATTATTTAAAAGTTTTTTCTGGCAAAATTATTTGAGCATATACATATATTTTATTTTTGGGACAATCCTTATTCAGATCTAAAAAATGGGGTCATCTAAATTATATCGCGAGAAAAGTTTTTCCGCCACGACTTTTTGGTTTATTTTTGTTACAAAACAAAAAAAAGGTTTATTTTTTCGCTTACTTTGTTATTTTTCGTTTTAATTTTAACTCTCGTGGCCGTAGGGAAATTTAAAGGGACGGACCAAAGTCCTTTTTGTTCGTCTGTTAATTGTTTTCATTCAATTAAAATATTTAAATATATTATTCAATATTGGGTATTCATTTAATTTTTAGGTTTTTATCTTTTAAACACTGAGGGTTTTAAAAATATAAATCTTTAAAATTAGGCACAATGATCAATCACTGCAAGTGATAGTCTGGTAATTTTTTTTTATCTTGAGAACAAATAAAACTAAGTAATGTCTGAATGATTGTAGCGTGTTCATATATTCTTTCTGGCGTGACGAAAAACCCAAATAAAAAAAGAAACAAATAAAACACACAAAAAGTTATATTTTGAAAATCCTTCATCCATCTATCTATCACCAAACCAAACCAAACCTCCATTTTCAAGATGCAAATGCATGTGGGAGGGCCATACAAAAATTATAAACATTGTTAAATAAGATAATATGACGTCAACCAGTGGATCTGAAGAAGAAACCCACATCGAAGATTTTGATTTTTGGTTGCACCACAATCAACTAGCAGTTGGTAACGTGCTAACTCAAAATCCGATGAGGTATTAATATATTTGGCTAATCCTGTTCACGCATTAAAAACCATTATAAAAATTATAACCCATTAAAGGAATTAGAAACCATTAGAAGAATTGGGAGATTTAAAACCCATGTTTCCAGCGTTACATAAACAGGCGCGAATGTTCTTACACATTGTCGGTACCTCTGTATCTTGTGACAGGTTGTTTTCCAAAGCTGGTGCGACAGTACCTGCATCAAGAAGTTGTTTAACAGGCAAACACCTTGAAAAATTATTATTTTTGGGGAGTACCTCAAAAACCGAGGTTTGTTCTTAGATGTATTTGTTTTTTGTTTATATCAATCAACATAATATTAGTACTTATTGCTGTTTTATTTGTCTTACGAAAAAATTGACTGATACGAGTAAGTATCGATACTTTTTATTCGATACCGAGTAGGTATCGATACTTTATGACCGATACGGTATCGAGTAAAAGTATTGATACCTCAGTGGTATTGTTTCATCCCTAATCGTGTATATTTCCATGGTAAATTGTAACAATATAAGTGACATTTAAATTCAGTGGCGCAACTATAGGGTGGCAGGGCTGGCAAAATGCCACGGGCTCCCGACCCGACTGGGGCCTCCGGTAAGAGAGGCCACGAGTTCAGAAGTAACCTAACATTTGTAACAAAATTTAGTAACAATTATTAATTTTATATAAGTACTTAAAATGAATTAAAGTTAGACACAACTAAAGACCATATACAAATTTAAATAAATTAAGATTTAAACTCATTCATAAGAAAAGGATGTCGATCAGTTTTAGAACGCATTCAGTGGTTGTTTCATTTTTTGTCGCGGTACTTTGGTGGCGTGGGCGAGCTAGTGATACTCGGGGAATTCCCGCATTTTGTTAACCAAGAAAGTACTTTTTTCGTGGCGCTGGCTGACTAGCGACGCACGACGTTAGGGGAATCCCGGATTTCTATTTGTTAAGTACGGAGGGCTCTACTACGCATCCATTTTAACAAAGCCAGGATGATTTCTGAAGATTGTTTGATCACTTCCAAAGCTAATCATCATATATCCCGTTTATAGCGCTATCCGCCTTTGGGTTCCTAATCGCCAGTTATTTCTATCCTCCCAGTCATCCTCCGAGAGATTCCTTGCCGACATAGCTTTTGTTATTCCATGCAACCATGTTATGGGCGGTCTTCCTCTTTTCCTCCTTTCCGTAGGCATCCACTCCAGAATCCTTTTAGGTAGTCTTTCCCTTGGCATTCGCCTCACAAGTCCATACCAGCCTAGTTGTTTCCTTTCGATGTCATCAATTATTGTGTGTTCTACCCTCATTAAATTTCTGACGTCCTCATTTCTAACATGTTCAAGTCTAGATTTACCTGCCGATCTTCTCCAGAAATCCATTTCCACTGCAAGTAGGCTGTTTTTTTGCTTGTTTGTCAGCTGCCATACTTCCGAGCCATAAATCAGTGTGGGTTGTAATATAGAGTTATAAATTTTCTTTTTTGTCTGTGCTCTAATATTTTTTTGCCATAATATTGAGTTCAATGCTCCGATAACCTTCTTTCCCTTTGTTATTCTGTCTTTTATTGTTTCGTTGTTTCGGCCAGTCTTGTTGAGTCTTGAGCCCAGATATACGTATTCCTCGTAGCACTTGATATATTCGTTGTCCAGAATCAGATCTCCTGGTAGTTGTTCTTGTCCAATGTTCAAATATTGTGTCTTCTCTGTGTTAATTTGCAATCCCCATCTCCTGTATTCTTCGAATAGTTTCCGCGCCATATATTCCAGGTCTTCCTTATCCTGGGCGATCACCACCTGATCATCAGCGTAGTGTAATGTATATAGAGTTGTATCCTCTATTGTTATTCCCATGCCATTACACTTCCGTTTCCATAACCTCAGCGCTTCATCGATGTATATATTAAATAGGGTAGGTGACAAAGAACATCCCTGGCGTAAGCCTTTAGTTACGTTGAAGCCTTTTGAAAGTTTATTACCCATTTTTATTCTAGATGTTGTGTTTCTATAGAATTCCTTAATGGCATTTGTAATAGTCACATTAATATTAGATTTCTCTAGGACTTCCCATAGTTTCACAATAGGGACCGTATCGTATGCTTTTGTTAGATCTACTAGAAGTAGGTGTACATCTTGTGACCGCATTGTCTTCTTTTCAATAATTTGTGTTAGGCAGAAAATATTGTCTATTGTTGATCTACCTGCCCTAAAGCCGTTTTGTTCTTCAGATTCGTAGGGATTATATTCTTCACATATGAGATCCTTTAATATTTTTCCATAAAGTCGACTTAATGTACTCGTCACCGTTATATCTCGATAGTTGTTGCAGTTCTTTTTGTTGCCCTTTTTATGTATAGATGTAAACCAGCCTTCTTTCCAGCATTGTGGAACTGGTTCCCCATTTAAACATCGGTTGAAAATTTCTGTCAGGATCTTAAAAAGTTGTTCCGTTCCATTTTTTTATTAGTTCTGCAGGGATAACTTCCGGGCCTGCGGCCCGACCATTTTTTAATAAGTATATGGCTTTCTTTGTCCTGTCCAGATCAAGAGCTATGGGTTCTCCAACAATTCGGATTTTCTTGGGAGACTTGTTCATATATTCTGTTCTTTGCTCTGTCAGAAGTGATTTATAGTGCTCCTCCCATTGTTGGGCTGTAATTGGGTTTATATTTATTTCATTTCTCGTTTGTTACCTTAGATTCTTTATAAATCTCCATGATTCACTAGATTTACGCCCACCTATATATCCATCTAATTCTTGGCATTTGTTTTCCCAAATTTGATTCTTTGCTTGAACCACAGCCTGTTTGAATATCGATGTAGCTTCTTTGTATTTCTGTCTGTCTTCTTGCCTCTTTGAATTCATCCATTTTTCATGGAGCTTTTGTTTTTTGTTCTTCATTTGTTGTAGTTGATCGTTCCACCAGTATTTCCTAGCTTTGGGATATGTTTGTTTAATTCCTAGGGATTCTTTGGCTGCTTGGTGTATTCCTTCTGTTACATTTTTAAGTAGAGATTCAGTTGAACTATTCTCGGGAACCTTTATTAATCTTCCATCTAGTCTATTCTTATATAAGGTTCTCGTACTTTCATTTTCCAGGCTTGATAGATTGTATCGAAGATCTGTATTGCTTTCCAGATTTTCATTTTTAGGTTGTCGATGGCTGTTTCCTTTGGTTTGCTTATATATTGGTAAAATTATTTTTCCTTTTAGGAGATAGTGATCACTTCCGCATTCAGCTCCTCTGCATACCCGGACGTCATGTATTTTAATACTTGATTTTTGCTTGATAATTAGATAGTCAATTATCGACTTTAGGTTTCTGGTCCTTTGGATCCAAGTATATTTGTGGATATTTTTATGTGCATAAAAGCCATTCGTTATTGTCAATGATTGATGCTGACATAGTTCAATCAATCTTACCCCATTATCATTCAGTGTCTCTTCTCCATGAGGTCCAACCACTAAATTCTATGTTTTCTTTCTAATAGCTAATACCCACCTTTAAAGCGTTTTCATGAAAAGTGAGCAGCCGGCCACCTTCGATAAGGGCGCGAACTGCACCAATCACACTTTCTCGTCCACTCTTAAACTTCTTGATCCAAGCAAAAACTTGCGTCTTAGGCAGGGTATCGTCTCCATACTGAACCTTCAACCGAGTTAATATTTCGGATGGTTTAATACCTTCCTTGATTCAAAACTTTATTATAACCCGTTGCGCAACTGACGGTGGAACCTGTTGCTCACTCATGGCTGTACTGACAAAAGAACTGTGAAATATCCCAACGAGCGTTTCTGCTACTCCTAATACATTGCACTGCAACGACCTACAGTGACAGCCCTCTCGTGATTGGCTGAGGAAAGTAATTGTCAATTTCCGGTTTATATTTGATTTACTCCCATACCTGTTGATTTTTTGTTTGGTAGTTTATTTTTTTCTGTTTGATATTTACCCCCCCCCCCCCCCCCCACAATGTTCTACCTTCAATTCTTCGATGTTTCAGTTTTCTTTATTTTTCGCTGGTTTTACATTGGGTTTCATTGAGATATGAGGATCTGTGCGGTCTTCTTTTCCTTTCTGTACGTCTGTCATTGATTTAATAATTCTTACGATACTTCATTTTTTCAGCTTTAGAACGCACGTCTCCTAAATTACTTCTTGAATACTTGCGCGGACTACATGTGTAGCTGTATCTATAAATAGTACTTATTTAACAAAACGTACAGTTTTTGTTTGTTACGGGGAGTATATATATATATATATATATATATATATATATATATATATATATATATATATATATATATATATATATATATATATATATATATATATATATACGGATTATCTACGGCTGTCGCCGCCTCTCCGTCCCCAGTTTCAAGTTCGTTCTGTCGTGACACATGTCCTCTTGCAAATCTCTTGCTTCCATGGCTTCGTCAACGCCGTCTCTCCAACTTCTTCTTGGTCGTCCTCTCTTTCTTCTTTCTGGAGGTATCCATTCCAACACTTTTCGTGGCCATCTTGTCTCATTCATTCTTTTTGCATGTCCGAACCAAGTCAATTGTTTTCTCTCTATGTCGTCCACAATATCTCTCTCGATGTTCATGTCCCTTTTAATGTTTATATTTCTTATTCTCTCAAGTCTCGATCTCCGACAGCTCCTTCTCAAAAAATCCATCTCCGTGGCCAGTAGTTTTCTTCTATTAGTATTATTTAAATCCCACATTTCTGAACCATAAGTCAAAACACTCTTTACGATTGAGCTATATATGCGAAGTTTTGTTTCTCGCCTAATTTTTCTTTCCCACAGGACAGAGTTGAGTGCTCCAGTGATCCGTCTACCTCTTATTATTCTTGTTTGAATTTCATCATTACTATTTCCTTGCCTGTTGAAGATCACCCCTAAGTATTTAGCCTTGTCAACGTTTTTTATTGTTCCGTTTTCCAAGGGTAAATCGTCGTTGTCATTACTACTCACCGCTAAGTATTCACATTTATTTAAGTTAATTGTGAGACCAGCTAGTGTGTACTCTTCATTTAGTTTCCTCACCATATAGCTCAAATCCTGTTGGTCTTCTGCAACCACTATCTGATCGTCGGCGAAATAAAGAGTATATAGGGTGTCATCCCCCACCCGAAGGCCCATGTTCCAACACTTCCGTGCCCAGCCTTTCATGGATTGGTCTACGTATAGTTTGAATAAGGTGGGAGATAGACAACATCCTTGTCTTAGCCCCTTTGTTGTATTGAATGATTCAGACAGTGATGTTCCAATTTTAATAACCGCAGAATTCTGTTCATAGTAAAGTTGGACGGCCCGAATCAATGTTGGTCTAATCTTGAGAGTTTCCATTGCTTCCCATAATTTCGATACTGGTACACTGTCATAAGCTTTTTCTAGGTCTATGAAAGCTATATGCGTCTCCCTGTTTCGCTGGGTTTGTTTTTCTAGGGCTATTTTTAGAGTGAAAAGGTTGTCTGTGGTGGATCTCCCTGCCCGGAAACCGTTGTTACGGGAAGTCAGTTACGGGGAGTCAGGAGTGAAAAAAAAAGAGACGACATATTTGTACAGTCGAATATTTATTTAATATGCCTTACTGTTTTACTGTTGTACTACCTAAAAGGAATACAAAAAGAACATTCTCATCAATGTTACAAAAATCATGTCGACCTGTCTAATTTATTTGATTCTCATGGCAAATTACATGTGAGAAGACAATAGTCCAGTGGCAGCTCGTGCGGGAGAGCATTGGGGCGCCGCCCCTCCAGCATTTATCACCGTAAACAATTTTTCAGAGCAAAACACCATATTTTATTACCGTTCAGTTTCTTTCCTTTCGCTCATTTTCCTGGTTCACCTGTATAGGGTTTCCATAGCATGAAAAATAAAAAGGAGGAAGGGGGAAAGCAAAAAAAATCTTCAGCAACACTATTTTCTTCTACGCTCTCCCACTTTAAAAACCCACGAGCCGCCACTGCAATAAACATTGAGGAGTAGTACAGGAATTTTCCTTTTACAGGATAGGCTTTTATTGTACTTTGACTTTTATATTTTGTAATCAGTGTGAAAATTATTTGTCGATGTAGGTTCTCGTAGGGAGAGGGCGCCTACGTTTGTCGGGGCATTTAACTAAGCTAGATAACCATCGTCTAGGAAAGTGTATATATATATTGAACTGACTTCAGGTAAACATAGGTAAGGATGTCAGAAAATTCATTACAAGGACACGTTAAAGAGTTTTAATGCTAGTTATCAATGGCAGGTGACTGCCTGCAACAGAACCCAGTGAATGTAACTAGTTCATCAGCATCAACGACCGAAGACGTATTTATGAAGTGTTCAATCCATATCACAAATCACTTTGAGCACAGTGAAGCATGGTGATTGCCACAAGCCACAATTACTGACTTTATCGGTGATATTTTTCTATTTTTTTGTACGCCCTGTAGCGTTCACAACTATTGGAGTACACCCAAAATAAAAATGAAAAATAACATTTTTTGTACAGGAAACACTTTTATTAAATCCAAATATTATTGTAAAGATTTTAATTACAAGTACACTTCAGGACTTCAGGGTCTTTATAAAATAATATAAGCTGTCTTTAAAAAACAAACATTTCATTTAGCCAGTCTAATAAAAGTATCGCTTGCAAGATAACGGTAAACTTTCACGCTGTAGTTTTTCAATTTGTATTACTTATTATACCGTACCAATCGTGATCTCACTTTCGTTTGTAAACTATTTAGTGTATGTCTGTATCGTGTTTTATATATTCGATTTTGCATACAGGAGCAGCATAGTAATATATTGAAGACATAAAAATGTATATTCATCTGTTGCTTAGCGCTGTTTCATTTTTCCTTATCAGTTATCTCTTGGATTACTACGTAAGTATACATACGTCATTATGAAGGTTATCACGTTATTAATTGTTTTGCTCGTACTGTGATTTATTGTTGGCCCGATACAACGATAGAATGAAAAGTCTGATATTTTTCCTATAGAGGGCGGTGAGATCGCAAAGGTGATTGTTTTTCTGAAAAGTAACTTCCTTTCTGGTAATGCTCGTTCTCCGGACCTAAACCCCCTTGAATTAGCAGAAGAAATAAATGCAACGAGATTCGCACTACTGGTGAAAAGATGTTTTCTGAGGCGATGCAGAGCATGTATTCGTGCCGAAGGCAAACAATTTGAGTATTTGCTATCGTTTTAAAGAAAAATATTATGATGAATAAAAGGATTACAATAATTTCTTTCATGTCATTTTGATTAAGTTTTATCTTAATGAAATAATAGACCTATTATTAATTTGGCACACACACATTGCCTTTGGGTTGAATTTGTTCAATTGTATCATTTTGAAATTTCTACTAAATGGGCCATCTTAAAGTCGAATGTCAATCTGTCTTTCTCTCTAATTCGTCGTCGAACACCGTCACTATCTATCTCACTCTATCACATTTGTCCATCTCACTTACACTGGTGAAGTTGATCGTTGAGCACACAAAAGTATTTTTTATCATGGTATGAGTTTTTTGAAATGTGATCCTTTTGCAAAAAAATAAGCGATAATACTTTTTGTGGAAAGAAAAGTGACAATTGTTGTACCATTTTGAAATTTTGACTAAATGGACCATCTTTTGAAATAACTTGCCCAGGGTAGTGTAATATATTTTTTTTAAAGATGAAGTATCAAAGTTAGCTGACATAATTTTTTAAACCACGACTCAATGAAACTTTTTTTTACTAAATTAATGACGTTCATTGTTTGATTTGTCACTGCGATTAATAGCTTGGTTATTTAGGATCACGCTATAAAAATTACACTGAAAAATTGGGAAAATTGTGATCACAGTATCTAAACATATAGCCTAGGGTGTCGAATTTCAAGGTTTACAAAAATATGCCTATTATGACTAAATATAGTGACATGGATTTTTTTTCTTATTTTTACCAGATTCTTATTTGTTCTTATTTTTACGCTTGACATTGAGTTTTGGGACACACTGTATATATTTATATATATATATATATATATATATATATATATATATATATATATATATATATATATATATATATATATATATATATATATATATATATATATATATATATATATATATATATATATATATATATATATATATATATATATATATATATATATATATATATATATTCGTCAGACCAAGTTATTCCGGTTTTCCTACATTTTTCCCTCTGGCCAACCTCCCAAAACTTAGCCTTCTGTCTGAAACACTTTCTATCCTGAATTTCTCTTTGTATAATATTTGCTGATCTTAGGTCCTCTTGAATTGCAGCACTCCATTTAATTGTTTTTATTTTAGCTCTATTTCTGTTTTCATAAAATTCAACTATTTGTCTAGTTACTCGGCTAGCCTACTCAAATTCATCCCTTTTATATGTCTGTAAAACTTAAGTCTTCCTTTTTTTTATATCGCTACGTATATCTGTTTATTGTTTGATATCTTGGTTTTCGGTATAAGTCGGTATGTCTATTTGTTTGAGGCCTAAGATTTTTCTGTTTTTCTTTTCGATCTCCTCAATGTCTTTCTTTCTATTCAAAACGAGCGTTTCCGCACCATATAGACATTCTGGTTTAATAATTGTGTTGTAATGTCTCAGTTTTGTGTTTTTAGATATCCATTTTTTGTTGTAAATATTTTGTGTTAGTCTCAATGCAGTTTTCATTTTTTGACATCTACCCTTATTGGCCGCTTTTTTCAACCCGTTTTTCATGATTATTTTACCCAAATATTTAAATTGAGATATTCGTCTGATGTTACTTTATTTTGTTTTTAGAAATGGTGTTCATAGTTTGTTGCAGGTCATGTATTTTGTCTTTTCAAAGGAGGAAATTTGAAGTCCTACCTTTTCTGCTGTTTCTTTTAGGATTTCAATCTGTTTTTGTGCCGTTAATATATTTTGAGCTAAAATTGCTAGATCATCAGCAAACTCCAGACAATCTATGTGGATGTCGGTTCTCTCCAGTTTAATGGACTGGTCAATATTCAGGGCCGATTTTTTTACACATCACTCCTGTATTACTTTTTCTAGAACACAGTTAAATAAGAATGGCGAGAGTCCACCCCCTTGTCTCACTCCTCGAGAGGCTCTGAGATGTCACCCATGAATTTAATTTTTTGACCTTGTGTTAATTAGTGTTGCTTTAATAATTGCAGCGTTTCAGATCTAGTCCTTGTTCTTTCAAGATTTGGAATAATGATTCGCGGTCAATTCGGGTACAGACGAGATTTTTATTGTATAGATTTTGATGTCTTAGGATCAACTTTAGATTCAGGATCTGTTCCGGGCAGGATCTGCCCGGTCGAAAACCTGCTTGATATTCAACAATTTTATGTTCTAACTGTCCCTGTGCTCTGCCTAGTAGACACTGAGATAGAATTTTGTAACAAACTGGGAGAAGAGATATCCTTTTGTGGTTTTTTACATCCGTTCTATCTCCGTTCTTATATAGTGGATGGATTAGAGCATCTTTTCAATCTTTCGGAATCTGTTCGGTTCATCAAACTTCTAGTAGAATTTTGGTATATATATATATATATATATATATATATATATATATATATATATATATATATATATATATATATACCAAATATAATTTTGGTATATATATATATATATATATATATATATATATATATATATATATATATATATATATATATATATATATATATATATATATATATATTATCAATCAAATCAATTATATTATCAATCAAAAGGAAAGCTTTCGGTTCTATTTTTTTTTAATTCGTAGTAGCGTTTAACACTCGGGCAAAAATGTTCAGTAAAGCAATTCTGGAAAATTTTCGTAGTGATCCAAAATTTGTTATTGAACTCCCAAACTACTGGTAAAGATGATTTTGTAATTCCTTCATTGCTCTTGTGGATTTGGAATGATATACAAGCAGTGGTTTTAATTTTAAGTCTTCATTAGCGTTACCACCTAGTAGCAGAGCTAAACATCATTTGCAGCACTTTTCACTGTATTAAATTACACCATAAAGACCCAAAAATTACTATATCACAACTACTGTGTTTAGCTCCATGGAAGATCGTGTCTCTCTCCTGGATTTTTTTAAATCAGATATGGGCTGTGCAGATTGATACAGCACCACTACTTTGCAAATATCACGATCCGCGTCAGTAACTTTGAAAGCTTTTAAAAATAATGTCTTCAATTGCCTTAAGTTCGCGATTTATTTCACTCTTTTTAACGTGTTTGTTAAATACCAAATATTTACTGAATTACTTTAATACTGAAGAGGAATGTTTATTTGCCAGAGTAAAAAGTTGTAATCGAATTAAACCTCTGACGTGGGAGGTATAGTTCTTTATTTATATACAAAGGAAAGTAACGAAAATTCTTTTGCTACACCATAACATTAGATGAACAGTTATATAACGGGTCTTTTACGATATTTTATGAAAATGAGCGTTCTGTGCGAAATGTTTTTAGAAAATTACGTGATATTTACGGAATCGTCCATCTGAAAACGCTATCAATCGAATTGTTCAAAAATTTCAAGAAATTGGTTATTTGGAAGATAAGAAAAGACCAATATATTGTCGTTGTGGTCGTTCACAAGAGCTTATGGATTTGGTACGTGAAATTGTTGTTGAAGACCCAGAAATTTCTATTAGTCGACGTTTTTTCACAACAATTTTAATTCAGTGAATCCACAGCATGGCATATTTTACGAAATTATTTAGCTTTGAAGGCATATAAGGTTCAAATAACACAGGAACTAAAGCCACTGGATCATTCAAAACGTCGTGCGTTTGTCAATTAGATCATAGAACAAATAAATTTTTCTCAGAAAATTATATTTTCAGATAAAGCGCATTTTGAGATTGGTGGCTATGTTAACCACCAAAATTGCCGCATTTTGAGTGAGGAAAATCCGTGATTGATTCATGAGAAACCTTTACGAGTTACTGTTCGGTTTGCATTATGGTCAGAAGGTGTAATTGATTCAGAATGCTGCTGGTGAAGCTGTAAATGTGAATGGTGTTCGATATCGTGAGATGATAACTGAATTTTTGTGTACTGAATTGAATAATATTGATCTGACCAAGATCATGTGATTTGACACCGTTGAATGGGGTTCCGTGAAACACCAGGTCTACAAGCACAATCCATAATCGATTCCTGAACTAAAGGATGAAATTCTTCAAGTCATTGGTGAAATAGAGCAACGATTGTGCTAAAATATCATCCAAAATTTTGACAAAAGAGTGGACGTCTGTGTAGCTGTTGGAGGTAATTACTTGATAGATATTGCCTTTCGTACGTAGTTTTTTGAAGTAAATGAAATTTTTTGAAGAATTAAACTGGTTAAGATAACCCACTCTGTAGATCTAAGAAAATTGGAAATACGTAGAAAATTAGTTGTCGTCACATGTCAGCATTTGTTAGAGGTGAAAATAATGCATAATACATTATGAAAAACCAATATCAGACGTCGTGGAAAACTAGTATTTGATATAATCGATTCTGATAACGTCACTGTTTCTTACGTTCCAGCCAATATTCTCTTACGATATAATTTAACCATTTTTTTCTGTTATATCTTCCCATCGTTCTGGAATTTATCTAACTCCATCGGAATAAATATCTTGTATAACGTATCACTGTAAAATGTTTCAGCAATAAGAAAGATTTGAATGAAAAATGCAGTGGTACGTACAAGTGCAGTTAAGAAAATAATAGACTGAGGAAGGGAGGGAACTTTTATATTTGATCTTTTTTGAGTTTCAGTGTTATTTCTTTAGAGAGTAACAGCATTTTTTATATTGTTATACGAGAATCGAATGAAAAATGACTCATTATTTTCCGATGGATGCGATGCGATCGCAAAAATGATTCTTCGTGTGGTGCTTTAGTCGGTTGTTGAGGCTTGATCTTCTTCAGTCTTTGCCTTCAACCGGATCAGTCTGCACCAGCCCCCTTGTCAATTTTTAACGTGCCGTAGTTCATCACCATCTCTTGTTGCTATCGGGTTTTTGATCTGCTTCTTTTTCTGTTACCTCCTATTCATTTTCCTTTGTATTCCTGAAGTTCGAAAGAGTTCGAAGTTATTTATACCTGATCCTTCAAGGTGCATTATTATTCACAGCAGCAAAAATTCTTCTGAGTACCCTTCTTTCAAATGTTGCAAGTATTTTCTTTGTGAAGGTCCACGTCTCGCAACCATAAGTAGCTATTGGCCGAATGAGTATTTTATAGATCCTAACTTTCCTGTTCCTTTTAATAATTTTAGATCTTAAGATAGAATGCAAGGAATAAGTAACTTTGTTATACTTCGTGTTACGATTTCTGAAGTCTCCTGTGATGTTGTTTTTGTCAACTTTGCTACCCATATACGTAAATTCCTTGACAATTTCAATGTTGTCATCGCCGATTATCCAATTGCGTCCTCTTCTTGCATTAGTTCTTTTTTCCAACACTTTTGTTTTGTCTACATTTATTTCTAGACCGCTATAGGTCTCTCTTGGCATTGCAATATTAATTGTAATTGCAATTCCGTGGAAAGTGATTCAAGACGATTTTGTAGATACTTTTATTATCTATAGGTTTTCTTTAAATAATTTTTAACTAACTTTTATATTTTTCGAGAAATTTGCAAAAAAGTGACATTTGGAATTATTTAAATTTGTTTACAACCCCCGCAATTTAATTTATAATTCTCGACTATTTGAACTTGGTTTACGTATAAAACTAATTTTTAGTCAAAACTTAGTAAAACTAAAAAAAAAAAAATAGTAGTCCGAATTTGGAAGAGACTTATCGGGATGTCTTGCCTGGAATTCAGCGCATGTATCGCGTAGACTTAACTCACCAACATGAAGAAAAATTAAAACGTTATTTTTATACACATTCAAATACAACAGCTTTCAAATAACACAATGACAGCACAATAATGATGGGTCCTTTCAAACACCACAATTTTTGTTTCATTTCCAAGGCCTGCTATTGCTATGTTAGCTGCTTTTAATTTCTGTTGATTGCAGCTTGTTTTAGTTGTTTTTGCTAATTGTTCTAAAACGGCTACTCCAGTAAAAAAATGTGACATAACATTTTTTATTTTAAATTTTAAGATTTGTCAAATTATGTTAAAAAATACGATGTTGCTATTTAAAAAAATATTGTTTTAGAAGTTGCTGAAGAAATCTGGCAACACCGGAAATCACTGTTTGTAAATTTTTCTTATTCACGTTATTTCCGACAACTTTGCTTTTGGAAGTATTGGTCTATCACTCCAAATAAAAAAGTTAGCCTATGTCAGGTTTTAAAAAAATTACTCTGTATATATGTTACATCGAATATTTTCATGAGCAGTACAGCCCTGCGTTTGTTCTGTGAAGAATCACGACGTTTCGCAAAAATCTCATTTGGCATATATATATATATATATATATATATATATATATATATATATATATATATATATATATATATATATATATATATATATATATATATATATATATATATATACACCTTTGTAGAGAACAAAAAAAAGTGAGAGATTATTCCAATTAAAAGGACAATTACAATTTCAAAAAGAGATTAAAAAAGTATTTGTAGACCGAATGTAAGAGATAGGAAAGATGATGGAGTTTCCAAATAAGGTGGGAGATTGAAATTTTGCGACGCTCAAGGCAAATTACAGTCCATTTTCCCCGTTTCAAGCCGAGGCTTAATGAACTCTGAGCGTTGATTAATGACGGTGGTGTTGTTTTTCTTGTGTGAAAAATATAAAGAAATTGATATATATATATATATATATATATATATATATATATATATATATATATATATATATATATATAATATTATTATTTACATTATTTTTTATTTATTGGGATTTTCGGTCAGTGTAAATAAGTTTTAATATTTTATTCTTTTATTTACGTTTCGGTTCTACAACGAACCATCATCAGAATACTTCTAAAATAAAAGTTACTTTTATAAAAAAAAATACAAACTTACATTTAAAAACCTACCAATATCAATTACATTTACAATTTACAATACAATTAATTTTTTGTATTTTACAACTAATAGGTGTCAATTTTCTATAAAATTTTTAAATGACATATTTAACTTTTGACATTTTAACAATTCTTCCACCTTTTTTGTTTTTTATTTTAACCTAATTGTTTTGATTTTTTTATGTGGAATGATATTAGATGCAAAAATAAAAAATTATGAACATTTATTATTTAATAATGTTATTATATATACAACTTAAATTATCTGTATCATTTATGAAATTAATGGTATTATTTGTTTTTTTATATAAATCATTTCTTTTATATTTCTTTTTTTTATATTGTTTTTCAAAATCTAGGATTTTTATGTTGTTAAAATTAAAGTTATGTTCATTGTCTATAGCATGGTTTGAAAGTGCAGTGATGTTTGGTTCTAATTTTCTAATGCTTTTTTTGTGTTCATTAATTCTGTTAATTATATATGTAATAAAATATTATTAACGTTGCTTAACGTGTCCTGATACAAAAAATATTGATAAAACAAAACATTATCTTTGTTACAAAAGTTTCTACAGCTATCAAACAATATGTGTTTCTTCTGGTCAAAAAAATAAGAGTATATCACTTATTAACAAACTTAATAAATATAAAATATTAGTATTTAGTAGAATATACTTTTTGTTTAACCACATGTGAGCATCTCCTTGGAATAGAGCCTGTTAACTTCTGAATAGAATACCAAGTTTTCTTGACTTCCCACAACGTATTTTTGTTTCATGTTTTTTTTATTAGCAATGCCTTTTTTAAATGTTGCCAAAGATTTTCTATTGGATTTAAATCCGGATTGCGACGGCCAGGGCAATACTTCAATCTTATTTGCGATAAATAATCGTTACACTACTTTCACGGCATATTCATTTCGGCATAAGGAAGCATAATTTTTTCTAATAGTTTCATGCAGGTTTCTTTGGTGATGGTATCTTTGATCCCATATAGTGGACCTACACCATTATAGGAAAAGCAACCCCACAATTTAATATTTCCTCCTCCATGCTTTACAGTTCCTAATGTATTTCGCGGATTTAGTTCTTCATTCTTATATCGCCTAACCTACCGTTTCCCATCTGATTCAAAGAGATTTATTTTTGTTTAATCAGTAAATAAAATATTTTTCTAATTACGGCTATAGTTTTCGTTTAAGTTAAACCTGGCAAAACTTAATCTATGCTAAAAATTTTTTTACTTAAATGTGGTACCTTTCTTGCAACTCTTCCATGAAGATCCATCTCTATCAATCGTCTACGAATTGTCCATGTACTGATTTGTAAACCCATTTCCGTTTAATATCAAACGAAGTGGAAAAAGGGGTGTTTCCGCGCATCTCGTACAATACATTTATGCAATCTTTTGCCTGTTTTTTTGGGCGACCTTTGGTTTCTGGTGATATCTTTATTTATTTTTGCTCCTTTAAAACTTTAGCAATAACGCATTCAGATCGCTTTATAAGTAAAATTAAGTCAAATAAATTTATATTTTGTTTTGACTCCGTAACTCTTCGGGAGTACATCGCTTTGCGAGACCCATAGTAGCATTTAAAACTGTATGGATGCATAGACAATGTTTACCAAAGATATTCAAATATTTTCGATAACAATGAACGAAGAGCAAAAAATTTAAAAGCCACTCTTACCTTTTTGTCACCTAAAGTTTTTATTGTCGTCAAGAAATATTAACCTGATAAAATAAAATAAACAAATAAGTCTCCAATATTATATTCAACTGGTAAATGACAAGACATTGTACTGATAACAAATATAAGATATTTGGATTCGTACAGTAATAATACATTAAATAATGGTATTCAGTGATACTTTACTCTCTTATTATTTTAACTGTGTGTATATATATATATATATATATATATATATATATATATATATATATATATATATAGTCCGGGACTATATGGCTGGCCGGTATTTGGCATGCTCAACATAGTGTTTAAGAGCAAACTACCACTTTGTCTGAAAAGAACAGTCTTTGATCAGTGTCCTGCCCGTTATGACATACGGAAGTGAGACCTGGACACTCACATCACAGTCAGTTCAAAAACTTCGAGTAGCATAGAGGGGAATGGAAAGATATATGCTTGGCATTACTAGATGGGATAGAAAGATCTGCACATGGATCAGAGATCAAACGAAAGTGAATGACATCATTGGAAGAATAAAGCAATTGAAATGGAAGTGGGCAGGTCATGTCGCGAGGCGATGGGACGAAAGATGGACCAGGGCGGTCCTGGACTGGATACCGCTTGATCGCAAACGTCCACGGAGAGGACCGAAAACACGATGGACTGATGATGTTATTATGTATAGGAAAGCTCAGGACCGCGAGAGTTGGAAGCATGCTGAAGAGGCCTTCATCCTGCAGTGGATTGATACGGGTTGATGATGATGATGATAATGATGATGATGATATGTATGTGTGTGTGTGTGTGTGTGTATGTGGGTGTAAGTTCATAGTATTTCGGGGATAGAAGAATACATTAGACTATTAGTCCGGGAGTACATCCAATCGTTTGTTCCCCGTTTGTTGGGAACGTGCAGACGTTTCGCCAAGGTCACACTTGGCATTCTCAATGCGTGTCTGAAGACTGAAAGCTGTGGACTTCGACTTTTTCAGGCAGGTTTTTTAGTTAGCCCGGAGGCTCCTACTAATTTCCAATGAAATTACTACCCTGAGGGGGCACATTTTAGGTTGTGGGGGTCTCTAGCTGACCATAGAAGAAGGCTGTGGCAACCGTCCCATAATATTTATACTTTTCTGGGTCGCAGATTGTAGTGGTGCGTGCTTCTTATTGGTTCTGGTGTTGGGTCCGCCCCTGAGATGTTGTTTGGGGTGTCTCAGTGGCAGTCAGTTGCTCTTCCGATTCCGGCCGGTCAGCTTCGGTCTGTCGGTTCATTACTGGTTTCCACGTGTCTGGCAGATTGAGGGCATCATCTCTTCTGTTTAGGCGTCCGATTTTTTCTATTTCTATTGTATCTCGGATGGTTCTTGTCTTGTCTTGTAATTCGGTATATTTGCAATTTGTCGGCAAATGTCGAATTTTGTTTGTAGATGTTGGAACAGAGCCGATGTGGTTTGTTTATTTTCAACCGCCAATTTGTGTTCTCCCAGCCGGGTTGATATTCTTCTATTGGTTTGTCCCACGTATGCTATTTAATATATATATATATATATATATATATATATATATATATATATATATATATATATATATATATATATATATATATATATGATGGTATAAAAATCGATGGTGCAAACTTAAACCATTTTAGATTTGAAGATGATATCGTTCTCTTTTCACGAGACCCAGAGGAGTTACAAAAACTCATAAAAGAGCTTCAAAGGGCTGGCGAACCATTTGGCTTAGAAATAAACCTGAAAAAGAGTCAGGTTATGTTTATTAAATTTGCTGAGGACAGAAGAATTTCAGTTTTAGGAAGGGATTTGGAGATTGTGGACTACTTTATATATTTTAGGCAGATGATTTCAATGGAGGGGGATACCGTCATGGAGGTGGAACGGCGTGTTAAATGTGGCTGGCATGGCAAGCCCAACAAGGCATTTTAGAGCAAACTCTCACTTTTCCTGAAAATAAAAGTCTTCGTTCAGTGCATTCTATCCGTTATGACATACGGAAGTGAAACCTGGACAGTGATAGCGCAGTCAATTCAAAAACTTGGGGTTTCTCAAAAAGGAAAGGATTTACGGTTAGAGGGGCATCAGCATCTAAGGCTATTTAACGACTGGACCTACAGCTTAACGTGGGTTCCGAACCACGGTCATCAGCTACCGACAAACCCAGGCCAGCACCCCCCTCAGAAGGCATCCGGCCCACATTAGAACACTTCTCAGAAGACATCCGGCCTTACCCAGCCTTTAACTGGCGTGACTGAGGGGTAATTCGTTGTCGGATTTTACAATCTTGCCTAGAAACAATCACAGACATTTAGGTGTGCATATGTGTGGGCGTGTGTGTGTATATGAGTATATATCTAAAATTCATAAACAAATTTAAAATATTAAGTTTTTTTTTCTTGAAAAACACTTTTGGAAACGTCTTCAGTTTAAAATAAATAAACATTAATTTTACTACAATTTTCATATTCGTATGATACTGTGAAAATAATTGTTCAAGAAAGTCTCTTTGGTTTTAACATTTGGATTATAAATTTTATTAGAAAACGCAGAAACTCACGGATAAGTTCCCTACAATAAAAAAAAAACGTTGAGTATTTTAGAACTGAGCTTTAAGGGTAAACACGATACTGCCTGGAAAGGCGTACGTCTAAAAATAGACAAAATCGCTCATTATCCACTCGCGTGAAGTTTTGCGTGCGGTTAAAGCGATAAATTAAGCGATAATATCTCAGAACGTAACATTAGGCCAGCATCTGATAAGAGAAAATTCCACCGACTCAAAGGAATTTATTTTTTTTATCGAATATCAAAGAAAAAGATCACACGCGTTCAAAATCGTAATTAACGTACTACTAAGACAATGAGCTCTAAATGTAGAAACTCGTTGGGTTGCCTTAAATTCACGATACGCTTCCGATCAGATATTGTTGGAACTATTGCATTTAAATAATCCAATTTTACTTCGTCTGTTAGTTTTTGTTTTCTTATATACAGTGGGTAAGAAAAAGTAGTTCAATATTTTTTTTGCGCTTTTAAAATTTGTGTTCCATATCATTTATCCCTTCGTGTAATTAGTAATTTGATTTATTTCTCGAAAAATGTACCTGTTAAATTAATATGGATGAATGGTGTTACCTATGAAATGTAAACACGTCCTGTTATACATTTCATTCTACATTTGACATTGATTGTCCTGTTTACATAACAAAAACGAGAATTGGAAAAAAGAAAGATAATCTATACTGTCGAGCAGGAGCAATTAACTTCTAAACAGAGTGAACCTGATCTACAAAGCTTCGTTTTCTTTCACCAAAATGTACAGTGCCTTAGAAATAAGATTGATAATGTTGAATATATTTTAAAATCAAAACAAATAGACAGTGCGTGTATAACAGAGCATTGGTTAACGGAGGCCGAAGTGATTTTGTACAAAATAAACAACTACAAAGTGGCTAGTTTTTTTCTGCCCACAGAATGCGAAGGGTGGCGGTGTAATGGTTGTGTACAACGGTGGACTAGATATTTCTGTCAAAAATATAGAAATCCTGAAAAAATACAGTTGTGACTATTTATTTGAAGTATGTAGTGTTACTATTAATTATTTACAAACTAATTATTGTCTTATAAACTTATACAGAGTTAGAGAATAATCATTTGAATATATTCTATGAGAAGTTGAGTGGACTTTTATACGATATTTCTCTTCTAAAAAACTCTAAAATAAATCTTTGTGGTGATCTTAACATAAACTACTTGGACTACTCTTCAGGGTCTATAGACAGATTGAAGGATATTTTATTTTGTTATGATTTAAATAACGTTGTTGATGGAGTAACTAGAGTAACGGAACATTCAAGCACAATAATTGATTATATTTGTACAAACTTTAAAGATTATTCGAGCTGTTCCGTCTGGTCCAATTGCTTATCGGATCCCACGCCAGTTAAAGGCTGGGTAAGGCCGGATGCCTTCTGAGAAGTGTTCTACGTTGGTCACTCGCCAGTCGGTAGGCTTCCTGACAGAGTTATGGGTAGGCACATAACCAAGGGTTGATAGCCTGAGGGGGCGCTGGCCTGGGTTTGTCGGTAGCTGATGACCGTGGTTCGGAACCCACGTTAAGCTGTAGGTCCAGTCGCTAAATAGCCTTAGATACTGATGCGCCTCTAACCGTAAATCTTTTCCTTTCGTTTTCTTTTGCCACAGTTTTAATCTTTATTGACTAAATGGTCAATTACAGAAGCACTACGTAGAATCTTCCTGACAATTTCACGATTGGAAAATCCCTCTTCTCTCAATGCATGAATCCTTTATTTTTCTTGCTTACTAAGTTATGCACCAGGACCCATAATACTCAAAAACCCTAATAAATACTTTGAAAACTAGTTTCCTGATGTAAAAAGTATACAATCGCACACGAGAATGTACTGAATTTAAAAATAAACAATATGACTTTATTTTATATCGTCAGTGGAATTAATTGAAAGTCAGCTGTAACAGGCTACTCCTAAATATGATATATAAATATTTTCTTAGCCTGGATTAGGGTTGACACAAATTCTATTTAAGATCTAGAATGAGAACAATAGGAAATATTTATAACTAAAAGGTTTTTAGAACAAATAGTCCATATTAATTTAGTTCCTCTATCTTTTTGTCAGACAGTGTATATTTAAAGCACTAAATTGATTTTAGCAAATAGATTTGGATGGTTGTGAAGCAACGTAAGTTATAGATATATTTTGAGATTGTAGAAATGTATACCCTAGTATGCCACTTTGTGCTAGCCTGTCATTTTGTTTTTTTCAGTATATCTTCTAAGCATCACACATTAAATTCATACTTACCAAAAACTTCTAGAAAATGTTCTTAATAAACTAAATTTACTGTAATAATTAAATGTTATTAATTTCCATTTTTTACTGTCTCCTTATGTATTCTTTCCATGATGGCCACAAGGCCACTTCTTCTTTCTATGGTGCTGCAAGCCATCAGTGAGCCTTGACTTTCCTCAACCTTCTAAAAACTTCAGGCTACAAGGAAAAAAACTACAGGTGACATACTTTGAGATTGAGGCATCACTGGGCATTAGTATGTCAAGCATACACAAGATTTTACATGGACATTTAGCCGTGAAAACAAATTGTGTGCGTTGGATTCCGCATAATTTGACAATCGCTCAAAAAGGGTCGTATCGATTGGTGCAAAGAATGCTCAAGCAAATACAATCGTGGTGCCACAAAAACCGTGTATAACATCTACACAGGTGACGAATCTTGGATTTACGCAAATGAGCCCGAAAGTAATCCCAAATCTAAAGTAAATCTAAAGTAATCCCAAGTAAGATCCTTCAAAATGAGCCAAACCCAACAAAAGTTGTTCGCGCAAGAAGCACTTCGAAGCAAGTGGTCGCAAGTTTTTTTCATCGTAGAACAGTCAATTCTGAATTCTACACAACCATTTGTTGCCATGAGTCTTTGAAGAAATAAGAAAAACAACCAGCAACGCAGGATCATTTTTCACCATGACAACCCGAGCTTCCACACACCAGATCGAACACATCAATATTTCATCATCAAAACATCGAATTGATGGGTCATCCGCCGTAAAGTCCTGATTTGGCACCCAATGATTTATTTTTGCTCCCGTCCGTGAATAATAAACGACGTGGTCAACGATTTTCGATGCCAGTAGAATCGGCTGATGCGCTCAAAATGCATGTTTTGGAGATACCTCAATCAGAACGGAAAAATTGGTTCAAATATATTCAAAAGTGTTTCGATCATCGCGAAGACTATTTCGAAAAACATTAAAAGTATATTCAATTATAAATATTTGTTTTTATTTACTATTCCGGATACTTAAATAGCAATTCGTAGAGGAATGAGGAATGATGCTACTAGTAGTGTTTCAGTCTGTTTCTAATTCGAATATTAAGAATGCGTAAATATTGAGATATTGCACGACACTGACTAGGGCCCTAAACCCCGATTTCTTGAGGTAAAATCAATGGGATTGCACTTTACCTTAAAATAAACGCGTTTCGTCAAAGAAGGCGGGATTATTCAAGTGGACAGGACAAGGTCTGACGCCAACTTGAAAAACAAGAAAAATTACCTTCCTGTACCTTTATGTTGATCGAGCTTGTCAGAGTTGGAGAACCGCCAGGTTAATCTTTTATTTATTCTGTTAGAAGAACAAATTGAAAAAATATTTGATGTTAATAATAATGTTAATAATAATAAATGATAAATAATTTCTGGGACTAGAAGAAAATCTGTTTAAAATAATGCAGAGGGCGGTAACACTTAATACCACTCGCATCGCCCGAAAATTTTTGGAAGAATGAAGTTGTTTTGGCTACGGCTCGCACTTTATTTAAAATCCAGCTTAGCTGGGAAGAAAATATATAAAGGAACATAATAATAAATGAATATAACAAAACTTAAAGTATATGGTTCCCGCCTAGATCGATATAAATAAGCGATGAGGCATAAGCGACAAAATTGTCTTTTTAGAAAAGACGAGCGGAAAGTTTATAGAGACCCAATAGATAGAAGTAATAACAAAAATCTTGTGGGGAGTTCTAGTACACCATCCAGCCAAGATATGCAGACATTTTGATCCTTGATTTGGTCAAATAACGGCCAATATAACAATCATGCCAGCTGGCTGCGTGAGGAAGAAGCAAATACGAACGCAATTGAACAAATGTGTTATCCTGAAATTACTATAACTGTACTACAGAATATAACAAACAACCTGCATAATTGGAAGGGCGCTAGAACTGATAACATTCATAATTACTGGTAGAAAAAGCTCACATATCTTCACTCTTTCATAGTAAGATATTTCAATGAATTTATAAGAGAACCAAAAGAAATTCCTCGATTTCTTACTCAAGGCAAAACATATTTACTCCCTAAAGGAACCGTCTCTAATAACCCAACGAAATACTGGCCAATTACCTGCCTTCAAAAGATATATAAACTACGAACATCATGTTTCACAGTACTACTCACAGGACATATAGACAAACTTGATATACCAAATGAAGGGCAAAAGGGTTGTCGAAAGGGGATGCAGGGATGTAAAGAACAACTTATTATAGATTCAGTTATATTGAAATACTCTCGCAAGAAGAATCGAAATTTATCATGCTGTTCCACACTATAGCATTCACAAATTCTTGATCGCTACAGGTAGCATTCGTAAATTGTTGATCACCACTGGTAGGTTTATTTCGGACAAATTCTTAACTGAAAGAGCTTCGGTATCGTTGGGACAAGGCAAAACAGTCTAACTCCAAATCTCCAGGTGAGCGGACGTTTTCGCGCCTTACCCTTCCGAACGAGGTACGTAGGTTTGCTGGCCAAGTCACGCTTGGGTTGATTTTTCTGATATTCTTATAGAGGGTTTTACGACCCGGCAGCAGAGAATCGAATCAACAGACATCAGGCCACTGAACGACCACCTATTAAAGAGCCCGACCCTCGTGGAAACCTTACACCTTTTTGGGGCCACATGGCACAGTAACCGGTTGGTCAGATCGAGATTATTTCAGGACCCCCGCATAGGGATACCGGACTGCCCGCAGTCGTACTCAGTGTTTTCGGACACCCATTACCTTGACAGGCAAGGATAGACAACATCAGGAAATAAGGCCAGATAAACACTTTTTTTTATTATATTTTCATGTACCGTTAAGGATTGCAATTACCATTTATTTTCCACAAATACATTTTTACCATAATTTCTTATACTGATAATGGTCACGTTATCACCATATATTTTGTATCTATTTGCCGTCTGACCACCTTCCCTAAACCTTCCCGTGTCTTTTGTTTGATAGTTTTAGTTATTCCTTTTTTTGTGTGCTTTGTGTCGTTGTTTTTTTGAGTGTGCTTTTATAATATATATGTATAAAATTCTAGTAAACCGTTTTATTTAAGATAGACCCCTTCCCGGTTCCAGGGTCTTTTCCGATATATGAAGTAACCGGGTGGCGCTCAACTTTTGTCGTGGCTTCATTCTGTCCTGGACCTTCTTCCCGGTGCTCCCGGCGAACAGCTGCCGTCGCTGTGATCTATATATTTTTTATTTTGTTTCAAAAGAGAAAATAATAGGTCACAACACTCTTGGCTAATTGAGATACTAACACCATACAAAGTTCATCCAGCTTTAATAAACACACTTCAATAATTGATAAAAGACTGGCGCACCACTATTTACTTATCGCAAAATGGAAGTACCATCAAGAACTGAGGAAATCAGGATGACAAGCGGCATATTTCAGGGAGACTTGCTGAGCCCTCTGTGGTTTTACGTGGCACTGAATCCATTCTGTAATCTGATTAAAAGAACGCAAATCGGATACAAACTCCAAAATCAAAATGTGTCGCTCCTGCTGTATATGGATGATTTAAAATTGTATCATCGCCTCCACGTCATCGAATCCTCTTTTCTAATTTTCTTTTTTTTTTTTCTATAGTTTTCTTACAGTAAAGTTCATACATTTTCTTCACAGCGACTCGAATATGATTGTACATAAAAATCTTTTATTATAAAAAACCAAAAGTATTTTCTAAAAAATTCCCTCTATGCAATTGAATATGCAATTTCGAAAAAGGCACATGTCTGAATATTTAAATTTTTCAGGAAATCGAAAAACGAATTATTTTCTAAATGTTTAGAAAATTTGTTTTTGAGTTACATTTTGGGGTCAATTAGCAATCGAAAGTTACACGTTAACGTTAACGTATGTATATGTATATATATGTTATATGTATATTTAGTTATTTTGAATTTTTGAGATATGCCCTTTTCAAAATTCACGGTATTGGGCACACACAATTTAAAGAAAAAACCATATAAATTTGGCGAAACTTGTATGTTAGGTATCAAAAATTAAAGGTAATTAATAGACTTTCTTTAAAAATCTTCTGCAGGCTCTCTTTCGTTTGTAGTTAGCCATTGCAGTATTTCGTCATAAAATTCTATAAATTCTGCTGTTATATTATTACTTTGCAATGTCTGCAATTTTCAGATGATTAATAGGTACTTTACCACTATAAGCTCGATCAGCTTGATTTACTAAGTAAGGTAAGTTACTGCAAGTACCTGTCACTTTAGAAAGAACGAAAATGTCCGTAGAGATATCATTATCTATATATTTTTTGTGATTACTTCGCCAGGTTTTCTTGGATCAAAAACAAATTTATAATAATTTGACACTTGAAAAGTAACTTTTTCATTTTTAAGGACATCTTTTCTGTAATTTCTTACTGATAAAGGTTTAACTTTAACAATTTTATACTTTGTTATCTATCACTTTTATTTTTAAACAAAATTTGTGTGACTATAGTTTCGTAAAACGACTTTACATTCTCAAACGCTACTTTGAAACTAATTTTTTTTTTACTTTAAAATTTAGTTTAGCCCATTTCTTGAAATCAATAATGTCTAAGGGCACATCTCTTAGAGTTGTGACCTTTTCGAAATTATTTGGCACCACGCTATAACGTCGGCAGTATAACGAATACTAGATATAGGCATTTTTCGAACATAGAAGCATTTAGAACACATTGATATTAAAAAACGTGTTTGTAAAAATATACGAGATGTGACCTTTTCGAAATTGCATATTTAATTATCGTTTTTTTTCAGAAATCTTCTAAAATGACTGAACATCACAACTACAAGTTGCTGTATTTTGATGTGCCAGGACGTGCAGAACATATTCGCTACATTTTCGCATATGCAGGAGTGGATTTTGAGGATTTTCGTGTCTCGAAGGATCGGTGGCCTGAACTCAAAAAGAGTGAGTCTTTTTATTAACTTTATTTGGTTCATGAGCAAACATGTTTTTGTGTTTTTAGATACTCCATTTGGAAAATTACCCGTACTGGAAATTGACGGCAAACAAGTACCTCAAAGCAATGCCATTGCTCGTTATCTAGCGCGAGAATTTGGACTTGCTGGCAAAACAGAATGGGAGGCGCTACAGTGCGACGTTCTAGTCGACACCCTGGGAGATCTCCAAGAAAGTAAGACTTAGAATACATTTATCACTAATATCAAATCACTTTTTAAAACTTTTCGCCAACTATGTTAGCATCATCAAGGGATGATTCAATCTTAATTGTTTGATTGAGTCATTACTTGATGATTCTAACATGGTCGGCGAAACGCGCGCCTAATTAGGTGTTTAGTGGTGAATCTCTTCTCCTCTCTGAAGGCTCCAATAGAAGAATTGATCTACGACTTACTACTATAATCCAAAAGAAAGTCTACTTTAAGCCATAAAACCCTAAGTATTTATTTATCCATCCAAACGGGGATCTCATCCCCAGTAATTATGCACTTCAGAATGTTATCATACAAAGAAAACATCCAAGTGTTCTAGTGCTAGACACTCTTTTCAGTCTTTATTAAATGGGTTTAATTCCCCTTTTCAGGACTGTCCCCCTTTTTTCTTCATTCTAAATCTCTATTGGTCCCTTCTAAGGTATGATAAATGCTCTTTCTCTGACTCCTTATTCCAATTTCTCTTTCTGTCAACGAATTATCTCCATCCAATTTCATTTTCATAGATGGTTCAAAATGTCTCCATTATACAGATTATTCTTTCGTTGGCTTTACGTTCTCCCTCCCCAATCGCCTACCTTTTTCAGTCGAACTCTGATAGGAAAATCTCTCCACGATATCATTTCCTGTATTTTGACTGATATGTTCTGACTCTGCTAGTACCCTGTCTAGCTTGGCGAGAAAATTCTTCCAACACCCTCTCCATATTTCCATGAACAACCTTTCTTCTATCTAGAAGCCGGCTTCTATTTGCTTCCTTCGGGTTTACAGTTATCAGCTGGCTCCCACAGACTTCTTTCTATCAACCTCTGTTTCTCTCTTTCAGATTTAGCTCATAATATTGACTCAATTTTAGGGAATTAGGTTCAGAATCACTAGGACATGTATATGGATTCTAATAAGTTATGGCCTTTTAAATCTCTCTTCTTTCAGGATCTACTCTCACATACTTACAATCGGTCATTGCAGATTTATACATGAGCGTCTCCTGAAATCTATTCCCATGCCCTTATGTGCTACCTGCAACCTGTCTCTTACCGTTAAACATTTTATTGCCGACTTAGACTCGGAATGCCTACATCCATTCGATTCTACTGACAGACCACAATATTATTCACGTTGCTCATCAGCATTAGCACAATTTTTTAAAATTTTTTAAAGAAAATTAAAAGTAAATTCTTTGCTGAAAAAACTTTTTCCATTAAAAAAAGCGACAAAATTTTACAATTACTATGCTAAAGCCTCTATAATTTCTAATTTAACAAGTGAAATGATATTAAGTTTCTGCCAGATGTGAAGGAGAACTATACCAACTTAAAAACAAATGGCTGCAACGATGGTTACTTTTCTTTTTGATTATAGTAGTACATCATCCGCCTAGCATCCTAACTATAATTCTTTTCAATTGTAGGCGTAACGAAAGTCATGAAGGAACCAGACCCGATCAAGCGCGAAGAACTTAGAGCCAGAGTCACCAAAGAAGAACTGCCATTCTATCTGACGAAATTCGAGAAGATTGTGGAAGAAAACGGAGGGTTCTCGGTCGGATATGAAGTGAGCCTCACCTAATCCACCCCTCTCTTTCGTTTTACTTGCCTTTTGCTTTTTTCAGGTAACTTGGTCAGACCTAGTACTGGCAGTATTACTGGATCAGTTCGAGGCCATGTACGGCAAAACAGCCTTGAACAGTTATCCCTCGCTCAAGGGGTTAAAAGAGCGGATTCACGAGGTACCCAACGTGAAGGCGTACTTGGAGAAACGACCTCCCAGATCGCCCCTTCCTCGACAGTAAAAAAATCCGCGCGGGGCTTCATAGGAGATATATTTTTCTTGAATGGAGCTTGGGGAGCCCAGTTATTAGCCTTAGAATATAGATTAAGCTGATATTTTAACAAAAAAGAAATATACATAGAGAAATAAACTTGATTGATGTTGCGAAGAGTTTTAATCTTCAATGTCCAGTTAATTTTAAATTAAAAGGAGACAAAAAACACTCAAAACAAACAACATATCAATATTTTGTTGTCTTGCCTTCCTTCCCCATTGTTTTTGGTAATTAATCATGCAATTGTTTCATTATTTGCTGTGAAATTTCATTCCACGAAGCCTGAATAGCACTTTTCAAATCATCCATATTTGTAAATTGTCTTGACTCACTATAAACTCGTCTTGAAGGCATCCCCGGATATTTTCAATGATATTCAAATCTGGAGAGATAGCAGGTCAGTCCAAGAATAAATCAGAACGTTATCTTCTTGAGTTAAAGCGATGAGAAAGGCACATTATTACCTTTTTTTGTAGTAAATACTCGCCCAAACCATGGCCCTTCTTCCTCCCATTTGTCGTCTCCATATTTCTTTTCTTTCTTATTGAGGCAATGAAAATAAAAAAAAACCATCAGGCCCATACAAATTGATTTTTTTTTCGCACAAAAAAAAATATATTTTTTTTGTGCGACTATTTATTGCTAGTTGCTTCTCAAATCCCATACATCTAGGGACCTTGGTATATTAAAATACCTCTCTCATAAAAAATGGGACTGGGACCACCTCAACCTTGTCCACCTTTACAGATGTCTCATCAGCCAAAAGTTGACTATGGCTGTATCGCCTACATGTCTGCCCCCGCAACGTATCTCTGTCGGATAGAAGTGGTACAAAACTTGGCCCTTAGGTTAGCTCTAGGAGCGTTCAGAACCAGTTCCAACCCCAGTCTTTATTGTATTTCTGAAATTACACCACTTAATATAAGAAGGTTAGATCTTCTTTTGAGATATGCAGTAAGTCTTAGATGTAAACCCTTCATTCCCTTTTATCAATCTTTCTTTGGCCCTCTTAATTTCTCCAACCCTGTTTTTTCTTATCGATTAAAGAGTTCAGACACTGCTCTTTCCAATTTTCTCTTGGACTTTGGTATTTCCTTGCCCCCCTGGCACCCAAAAACTTTTTCCCACAAGCCGCCATGATTACTACAGCGCTGTGTTCCTAATTTCAACCTCCATCCATATAATAAACCTTTATTTGGGTTTCCCTCCTCCTGCTTCCATTTTTTCCTCGACGGATGGAGTGAGTTCAGCCTTCATTCATGACACTTATGTTTTCCGTCTTCACACTTTCTACTGAAATTTTAGCCATTAGAGAGGCAATTTCTTATACGCTCTCTCGTCCGACATCCAATTGGCTTATCTGCTCTGATTCCTTAAGTTCTCTTCAATCTCTTGTTTCTCTCCTATCTTCACCTCTAGTTGTTAACATTATTTCGCTCATCCAGGAATCCCAGTCTAGAGAGTCGATAGTAAAATTCGCTGGGATCTCTGACCACACAGGCAGATTGAGTAATAAACGAGTAGACAACTGCTCCAAAATGGCTCTAAAAGAAAATTTTTCCATCTTGCTCTTTTTCCATCACCGATGGATGCCTTCTCCTCCATCTCACTAATTGTTCAAGATATTGTTCAATTCGACTGGGGTGCTTTGGATTACTCCTCTAAGTTATACACCGTGAAACCTAAATTCTTCGAATGTAGTCCCCCTCCAACTCTAGAATCGAGCACTGTCGCTTCTCACATGATCATCTAATAAGTGGTGATCTTCCGTCAGCGTGTACCTTATGACTTTCCGTTATATAGACTTTCCGTCTATTTTATCTCCTTATTACTCCAGTTCATTTTTTGAATTTCTCCGTTCGTCTTCCTACTTTCCTTTGTATAGCTTATCGCTTTTATCTTTAAACTCTTATTTCCCTTAAAATTTTCATCTACTCCTCTACTCTTATATATATTTTGAGCTTTATTTCATGCATTGCGGCTGAATATTTGCAGTAGTTCACTTATTTACTGCCTACTGCCTATTAACGTTTGAGTTCCATTGGAATATACTCATATATATATATATATATATATATATATATATATATATATATATATATATATATATATATATATATATATATGTATATATATATATATATATATATATATATATATATATATATATATATATATATATATATATATATATATTCGTGACCGTTTGGTATTATTATTATTTTTTTATTTTTTGGGATTTTCGGTCAGTGTAAATAAGTTTTAATTTCTTATTGTTTTATTTACGTTTCGATTCTACAACGAACCATCAACAGAATACTTCTAAAATAAAAATTACATTTAAAAACCTACCAATATCAATTAAACAATTATTTTTTTGAATTTTTTAAGTAATATGTGTCAATTTTTTATAAAATTTTTAAATGACATATTTGAGTTTTGACATATTTAACAATTAATTATTAATTATTAAATAATAAATTTTCATAATTTTTTTCATTTTTGCATCTGATATCATTCCACATAAAAAAATCAAAACAATTAGGTTATAATAAAAAACAAAAAAGTTGGAAGAATTGTTAAACATGGCAAAAGTCAAATATGTCAAATATTTTATAAAAAATTGACACATATTACTTAAAAAATTCAAAAAATTAATTGTTTAATTGATATTGGTAGGTTTTTAAATGTAAGTTTGTATTTTTTTTTTATATAAAAGTAATTTTTATTTTAGAAGTATTCTGATGATGGTTCGTTATAGAATCGAAACGTAAATAAAACAATAAAAAATTAAAACTTATTTACACTGACCGAAAATTCCAAAAAATAAAAAAATAATAATATATATATATATATATATATATATATATATATATATATATATATATATATATATATATATATATATATATATTCCATATGCTGTTACTTTTTTAATAATTACTATATTCAAGTTTTATTAGTTCTTGTGTGGTATACTCTCTTTATGGGCTGCCAAATGGTCTCAGTTGCCGACGCGCGCCCTAAACTGAAAAATTCAAATTCAAAATTGCTGGTTTCCTTTTCAATTTATTCTTACAATATCTTCACAGTTTTTTTAATCGTCTCTCAGTTGAAAAATTCCGATAGGCAAACTTGGCGACCGATGAAAAACTTCATTTTGATCGGCGTCCTTTGTTTTTATTTTATTATCCTTATTTTTTCCCATAATGAACCACAAATTTTTCATTTTTTAATTTAAATCTGCAAAATTAAACTGATGAATAACTAAACTAAACTGATAAACCTTTTTGACATTGGGTGTATGTATGATGAACTCCGTCGAGGTGACTTCTTCGTGATATACTTTGATGGAACGATTAAAATTAGGAAAAATGAAGTACCAGGTGTGGGGTTAATAATTCTTATTTTTTTTTTCTTAAAACACGTTTAAAAAAAACACGTTTAATTTCCATGCTAACTTTGGTGCGTGCGGCGGGTGCGGCAAGAAATCCCAGCTAAGCTGTGGATCCCAGCTGTGTGTGGTGTGGCGTAGTGCTGCAAAATCACCTTTCCGTACCTTGTAGCCCATTTTGATCGCTTTTCGATAAATACATGGTGCAAATTGATCATTTATTGAAAGCGAACGGTCTTAACTGTTTCACCTGGTTTCAGAAGCCCATGGTGGATAGTCTTCTTTGCGAAGTGATTCGGTCTTGCGGACGATGTTGATAGTTATCCTGGATTCAACCCATGAACCCATGTTCTCAAAATATATCCATTTTTCATCTCCACTCACAGTCCGATGCAAAAAAGTCTTTGTTTCATGTGAAAAAAGCGATAAACTCACACACCGTTTTTCCCTTTTCTCTCTCTTCTTTCTCTCTCGTAAAAAAGAGTGCATCGTTATCAATAAATTAATTAACTGTGAGATGGGTGGACTATTGTCTAGAAGAGTTGTTAAAGACAGTAAAGAGGAGGAAGAAAAGAAACAAGAGCTGACACAATATCATTGAACAATCTATTGAGCAAATATAATTACAATATATATTTTATTAAACAAATTCTACGAAAATAGAACACATAATATAATAAATAATTTATATAACTAGATAATTTTTTAAGGTAACCTTAAAACTAGCAACAAATTGAAAGAAATTTTATACCACAGTCAAAAAATCGAATGGAACTCAATCCATACGCTGATGCGTTTCAATTTCCTTTCATCTCTACTCCATCCAGACCAGCATCGAATACTCTACACCTCAAAAATAGAAATCAGAACGAGAACACGCATCAAATCACAGTTTAATAACATTAACAGGAACAGGATCACCAGGAATCGTCCAGGAATTGTCCTATACGACCTGATTTTCAGGTACTGAGAGTGATTTTCGCGATCGTATCGACCCTCTGTTGAGCATGCTCGATCTGATCTCGCCTCTGATCGAGGCTCTGATCGAATGTCTGGTCGATGTTGATCTTTTGAACGTCGCTGGTTTTTCTGGTTCCGATCTGGAAAAAAATTGAGTGTAGAAAATTATTATAAGTTGAATAAAGGAATTAACGCTTCTAATATAGATTTTTTCCGGATGTACATCCGTTAGTGCGTTTCTTTTTGTGAAAAGTTTGATCTTCCCTGATTGGGAGAAATTGTTTCACACACGGTTTTTCCTGATCAGGGACTTTTGATGCAAAATATTTGAAAATGACGAGTGTGATCTTGGGGAATGTGTGTGTTACCACACACAATTGTTAATATAATACACAATATTAATTCCACAACAATTAATAACGACAGTTCGTTATTAATAAGCCAGTGCTTTTAATGGCGCCTCCAAAACGCCATAAACTTCATTAGTCTATACTAACAAAAGTATTAGTAACGCCATCTCTTAGCAAAATGGACTGGAATTATTAACTGAAACATCTATTTTATATATATATATATATATATATATATATATATATATATATATATATATATATAATCGAAAAATTGTGAACTGGGCTCCTGGAGAAAAGTATTAACAAGCTAAGGAAGTTCACCAGTGCTCCACGTCGAGCTTTACCATTCCTTCATCCGCCATCCAAAGCGCCAGCAAGTTTTCCAGCGGTTTCTGGCCTTTTTCGATCATACCGGGTACTTACTCGAGGTTAGACGGGTCACGAACGGTTTTGCACAGTCTGACTGCTGCGATCGTTTACCGCAGGATGGCGTGGCTGCATGTGATTGCAGCCTCCATTCGACATGGCCAATTTATATGGTCATGGCTTTAGTCGTTCCTTCATCCGTTCTTCAGGTGTCCAGCTTGAGCCCAACTGATGACGGCTTAAGGCCAGAAACCGGTCTTGGAATGGCAAAGCACGACGATGTGTGTATGTGTATGTATATCTTAATTCCTTTATATTATGGAGTATAGAATTACTTACTTTTTGATGCAAGGGAAGTCCCAGATTTTCTGATTGATTCCGAAGTTTTCTCCATCTTGGAGGGTTTGCGGGAGTTCTTGGTCCAAGGTTTCAGGTAGGAATAGAGCGAGAATACCACCAGCTATGCCCATCACTCCGAGGATTAATAGTGGGAAAGCTAAGTCAATGTTGGCCTAAAATTTTTTGCATGTGTTACATTTTGATGTAGATGTTGTTTTACGTTTTTTTACCAAGTATACTACGAATGGTGCTACGATACTAGCGACATAGCCCATGATGTGGATGAGGGCGACACCCTGAGCTCGTACTACTGTCGGGAGAAGTTCAGCTGCGTATTGCAAACCGATATTATATGAGATGTTGATAGCAAATCTACCACAAATGGCCAGAGTAGCAGAAGGAATACCTGAAAAATGTTTGTTTATTGATATTCGGTCAACAAGGAGTGTTTACATTATAAAGTAAATACTACTAGGATCAAAAATTAAGATGATTTTGTTTTAAAAATTCATTGGTGTGAATGCCATTGACATCTGAAACGTGTGTCGATAAGTTAAGATTTAGTGATTAGTTGTAAATATCATCTCGCTTGTTTAGTTGGAAATGATTGCGCCTTTGGTAGGGCGCGTAGAGTGTAGATAATCATGAGAGTATGTGACCACACGTTGCAAAATCTGTGCAAAAATTACTCTTGGAACCAGAATGGGAAGAAGGATACCCAGCTTATTTTCCAGATTTGTCGCTATTGGATCATCAACCGTTTCAGTCAATGCAACTGGCCTTTGTTTATAATTATAAGATAAGTTTTTGTCATTTTTTCATTGGGGAATTAAATTTTTGCCAGAAGTATAGGAAAACATATGTTCCGCATAATGTTTTTACATAATCAAGCACTCGACAAGAATTTTATTGTGAGTAACTCGACGAGACAATGAAGAAGTACACCGAAAATATCCGAGTTTGGACAATAGAGCTCGGTTTGTTTGTTTCTTCTTCTTGTTTTGCTTTCTACAACATCCAATATTGGAAATAGGCATCCCTCCACTTCCATCACCAATTTTTGGACGTTACAAAACCTGCGGAAATCAGTGGCGCCTTGTGGGTTTTTAAAGTGGGATTTCTTATATACTCTCCTGTCCAAATTCCAATTGGCTTATCTGCTCTGATTCCTTAAGTTCTCTTCAATCTCTTGTTTCTCCCCTACCTTCGCCTCTAGTTGTTAACATTCTTTCCCTCATCCATGAATCCCAATCTAAAGGGTCAGTAGTAAAATTCCTTTGGATTCCTGGTCACGCAGGCATATTGGGTAATGAACGAGCAGACTACAACGCCAAAATGGCTCTAAAAGAAAATCTTCCTATCTTGCCCCTTTTCCATCACCGGGATGCTTTCTCCTGTATCTCACTAATTGTTCAAGATATTGTTCAATTCGACTGGGATACGCCTCTAAGTTATATACAGTGAAACCTAAATTCTTCGAATGTAGTCCCCCTCCAGCTCTCGACCGTCATCTTTTTGTAAAGTGGAATAGGCTTAGAATCGGGCACTGTCGCTTCTCACATGGTCATCTAATAAGTGGCGACCCTCCGTCAGTATGTACCTTATGTGATGCTCCTCTTTCTGTTCGTCACGTCTTACTAGAGTGCCCTTCGCTATCTGCTCTAGCACAAAGACATAGACTTCCCAGAGACCTTCCATCTATTTTGTCCCCTCATTACTCCAGTTCTCTTTTTGAATTCCTCCGATCCTCATCCTACTTTCCTTTGATATAATCCATCTCTGTTATCTTTAAACTCCTCTTTCCCTTAAAATTTTCACCTACTCCCTTCTCTTAATTAAGCTATTCCATGCATTACATCTGGCTGTTCCTTTATTTACGGTCTACTGCCTTTTAACGTTTGAGATCCATTGGAATATGGAATACACTCTATATTTCATATTACTTTCAGTATACACTTTATATACAATATTAACTATATTTAATTTTCATTAGTTCTTATATATACACTCTTTATTATGCATACATTCTTTATGGGCTGCCAAATGGCCTCAGTTGCTGACGCGGCCCTAAACTGAAAATTAAAAAAAAAAAAAGTGGGAGGGCGTAGAAGAAAATAGTGCTGCTGAAGAATTTTTTTTGGTTTTCTCTTCCTCATTTTTACTTTTCGTGCTATTGAAACCCTATACAGGAAGTGAACCAGGAAAATGAGTTAAAGGGAAGAAACTGAACGGAAATAAAATTTGGTGTTTTGCTGTGATAAATTGTTTACTGTGACAAATGCTGGAGGGCGGCGCCTTAACGAGCGCTTTACGATCCGCCACTAGTTGTTGCAATGTGTACCATTCCATTTTTATAAATGTCATATATTACACGTCTGAAATGAGACTAGATCTAGATAGGCAAATTCACGACGCCATCTGTGTTTTATTCAAGAATTATAAAAACCGCTTAATTTGAAAGAGTCGTCATAAAAACGGTTTCGAAAAAATATTGAAATAAGTGTACTGAGTGAGTGGGAACTACTTTGAAGAAGAAGGAATATATTTGGATAAATAAATAAATAAATAAATAGTTTGTGTTTTCTTTAACACAGTAATATGTGTTAAACAAACACACAAATTACCAAATAATCAGATGTTTCTTACCTAACGGCACCGCTGTAGCTAATAAACTGAATATTCCACTGATGACCATCGAGCCACAAGCCAACCATCTTCGTCCCCATACGTCCAAAACAGCTGTTAGGAAGGTATCAGCTGGAAATTCGGTAGCGCTGGCTATGGTGAACGTCAGGAAAATATCCAGACCCAAAGTACCAACATTTCGAACGTGTCCATCAAAGACCAACGAGATAGCCATCCAGAGAAGGATGAGAATGATGGTGATTTTACGTAATCTTGGCGTTTTGAACAAATCGAGTACCGTATAGTTCTTTCCGCACTCTTCTTCTTGTTGGGTTTTGATGCAGCTCTCCTGTAAACAAGATATTTCAGCTAATTAAGACATTACCTTTGAATAACAGGTGAATATTACCCTAAATTGATCGTAAATTTTTGGATCCACCGTTTTTCTGTTGATTCTTTCGAATTTCTTCAATATCCCTATACTTTTATCGATTTTTCCTTGAGAGACGAGCCATCTGAAAACAAAATGGAGAACGTTTCATATTCAAATGAGAGATGACCCGGATCTTTTATGGATGGGTTGGTTTAAATAAAGTTAATGGCTTAAACTTGTTTCTCGGAGTTTATTACTCGATTGTTTCACGTTTGAATGCATCGTGAAGTACTGGTAGTTTGAATAAATTATGTTTTAACGCGTTTTGTATTTAGTGGATTTTTTACTGTATCGAGTCCGAAACAAAGTTCGTTCGTTTTGTTTAGAGCATAGCGAAATATGTCTATTTTAATATATGTAGTGTGTCGAAAAAATGACGGGAGTTTTTTTAATTTAAAGAAAACTACTATATGATGGGAAACTATAACTGTTTCTTACCTGGCTGATTCCGGAACTATCCATGGTGTTAGAATAGCCAAAGCCAGTGGTGCACTGGTAACATAACATAACATTTTCCAATCCGCAAGGTAATAGGCGATCCAGGGCAAGATTGAAGCCGCAAAAGTGAAGAAAATAGCAATCGACATGTTAGCGACGAAAGTTCTCCATTTTGGTCCAACGTATTCTAATACTGTAAGTATATAAACCATATTTAATGAAAATTAGACAGGTGTAAGAGAGGAGCAGATTTTACCTAAAATGTACATCATGGTGAAGCAGTTGTCGAAGGCCATTCCCACCAAGAAACGACAGACGGAGAACGTCCAGAAGGACGTGCACATAGTTGTAGCCATGCCACCTATGAAACCAACCATGTTGGTGCCAACCAAGGCAGGGATTCTACCTAATCTATCTGCTATCCATCCAAACACCAAACCACCAAGGATGGCGCCGCAGAAGAAAATTGACTGGGCTGTACTTGGTAGAGCGGCATTGTCGCACACCCAGTTATTCTGCAACAAGAGAATTAAAAATCAAAATCAATTCATTGTAAATGTTTCTAAGTTATCTATCTATTGTTTCTAAGTTATTTAAAAAGAGACAGAATCTTTCCTTCTTTTTATTTCTGTGGTATATGATTGGTAGTGTAATGTTGGCTCTTGTAAAACTGTTGGCTTCCTCGTTGGAGTAGTTGATTAGTTAGTTATATATATATATATATATATATATATATATATATATATATATATATATATATATATATATATATATATATATATATGAACCAAATATATGAACTTTTGACATTGCAACGCTAAATATACGGACTATGAAAACGGAGGCCCAATTGCAAGAACTGTTAATCGAACTTGACAACATACATTGGGATATTATTGGGCTCTGTGAAACACGAAGAAAGGGCGAAGAGTTAATCAAACTGGAACCAACTGGACACGTACTTTACACTCGAGGTACGGAAAATGGCCGATGTGGCGGAATTGGATTTCTCATCAATCGAAAGCTGAAGGAGAGTGTAGTAAAATTTGAAAGTACATCTGACCGACTAGCCCAATGCGTCATTCAGATGAATAAAAACCAACTATAAGCCATAGGGATGAGGAAATTGAGGAATTTTATTATGATATGGCCTAGCTTTTATACAGGGAGAAATATAGATACAAAATCCTGATGGGTGATTTTAATGCCAGAATTGGAACAAGAACTGACGAAAATGCAACTGGCCCTTATGGAACTGGTGAGCGAGACAATAGAGGTGACAGATTGGTTGATTTTGCTGAAGGATAAGAACTATATATTATGAATTCGTTCTATAAGAAAAATATCACCAGAAAATGGACATGGAAAAGTCCATCTGGGCTCACAAGTGAAATCGACTACATCATGACCAACGATATAACAATATTTCCCAATTGTACTGTCCTTAACAATTTTAATGGTTGGTCACTTCCACCGAATGGTACGAGCAAAAGTTAGGATTGACTGTCGAAGAGAACGCAAAAGAATGGTAAGATCAAAGAAGAGCAAAGTGGATTCTGGGAAACTGCTGGAGAGAGGAAGCGATTTTGAAATTACTTTGTCAAACCCGTTTGCTGTCTCTCAAACAGACAAAAATCTGCAGTGAGAGCATTGATTTAATGAAGAAACGGTAGGCAATGAGAAATGCAGGTAGTCCTTTTGGCAGGGTCAAATACACTGAGATCTGCAAAACTATAAGAAAACGTATCAGATAGGACACGCGCCGATTCAACATGCAGCTTAGTGAAAAAAATCCTGGAAGAAAACAAAGGGATTAATAAGGCTAAACAGAAGCTAAGAAACAAAAGAACGCAAATATATGCCTTAAGGCGTGAGGATGCACAGTATGCAGGGCGCGTACGCAAATGTTACAGGTTGTTAGAAAATTTTATTGCCAGTTATATGAAGATCATAACCGATCAAAGACAACAATATCCACGGAAGAACAAATGACAGATATCCTAGTGGAGGAAGTAACAAGTGCTATAGAATCGATGAAAAATGGCAAGGCTCCAGGAAAGGACAGTGTAACTGTCGAAATGCTAAAAGCTGGTGGTCGAATGTTACATAAAACACTGGCAAAATTATACCCAAAATGCATCAAAGAACAAAAAGTATCTGACTTATGAAAAAATGCAGAAGTGATCCTTTTACATAAAAATAGGAGCACAGGAAGATTTAAAGACCTACCATCTAATAAGTTTCCTATCAGTAATATACAAAGTTTTCACTAAGATAATTTCTAAAAGAATATTAAAAAAACTGAATGACGCACAACCAAGGGAACAAGCACGATTCAGAAGTAGATTCAGTACAATGGATCACATTCAGGTTGTACAGCAGGCCATAATAAGGCACAACGAATACACCATGCCACTGTGCTTGGCTTTTATCGACTACGAAAAAGCATTTGATTCCATCTCAAAGCATGAAATAATGGATGCACTGCTTAGCCAAGGGGTAGAGAAAGCATATGTAAACCTATTAGGATCGTTACAGCCACAATTCACCTTGATGATCTTGACGTGGGAATTAATGTAGAACGAGGTGTACGGCAGAGTGACTCAATATCTCCTATTCTTTTCTCGGCTGGCCTTGAAGGAGTATTCCGTAAACTGGATTGGGAACAGGATGGTGTAAAAATCAATGGTGCAAACTTGGACCATTGAATTTTACAGACAGATGGACCAAAGCAATCCTGGAGTGGATACCGTTTGATCGCAAACGTCCGCGAAGAAGAGCGAAATCACGATGGATTGATGACATGAGTGAGTGTCATCAGACACCCAACCGTTGGGTTCCACAATCTCATGTGGAACACACAACAACCTGCGTCTCCGCCTAAATGAACACTTTTGTTGGTTGCTTGACCGGGAAGGAGCCCACCTATCCCTTCAACTGGATGACATATGTTTCGTCTCTCTGTTCTGCAATTGTTCAACAACAAAATAAATGACTTAACTTTGTAATCACCCTGTATATATTCATATATATTTAAAAGCAAAGAAAATACACCGGCACTCCACGTTAGTGCTTTGTCGTTCCCCCATCCAAAGCGCCAGCAAGCGTCTCCCAGGACCGGTTTCTGGCCTTAAGTCGTCATCAGCTAGGCTCAATCTGAATGCCTGGAGAGCGGATGAAGGGAACGATTAAAGCCATGACCAAATAAATTGGCCAATGTATATTTATATATATATATATATATATATATATATATATATATATATATATATATATATATATATATATATATCAAAATCAAACAATACACAGATATACATAGCGATATGAGAAAGAGAAGACTTAAGTTTTACGGACTCAAAAATGGATCAATCCGAGTAGGCTAACTAGACAGATAGTTGAATTTTGTAAAAATAGGAGTAGAGCTAAAGTGGAGATAATGAAATGGATTGCTGCAATTAAAGAAGACCTAAGATCAGCAAATATTACACAAAGTGAAATTCAGGATAGAGGCGGTTTCAGACACAAGGTTAACGTTTGGGAGGTTGGTCAGAGAGAAAAATATAGGAAGACTGGAACAACTTGGTCTGATGAAAGGAAAAAAGCTCATAGCGAAAGAATAAAATTAGTATGGGCGCAAAGGAAGGCTAACAACAACAAACGCCTCTAATTGTACTTTGAGTGGTCCACCAGGGCCCATACGTGAATAATAATAATAATAATAAGAATAGATAAACAGCTGTAAAACCTTGGTTTTAAAGTAGTGACTAAAAAGCCATAAAACTAAGCCATAGGGATGAGGAAATTGAGGAATTTTATGATGATGTGGCCCACCTTCTACAACAGGAGACGTGCAGGTGCAAAATTGTAGGAGGCCTGTAATGCCAGAATAGGAATAGCAAGAACTACTGAAAATATAACTGGCCCATATGGAAGTCGAACAATAGACGTGACAGATTGGTTGATTTTCCTGAAGAACAAGAACTTTATATTATGAATTCGTTTAATAAGACAAAAATCAGTAGGAAATGGACATGGAAAAGTCCACCTGGACTCACAAGTGCAATTGATTTCATCATGTCCAACGATAAAACAACATTTTGCAATTGTACTGTCCTTAACTTAAAAGAGAGTTATACCAACTTTAAAAACAAACTGTTATATTGATACGCAAAGCGCGCGAATTTTCGAAACAAAAATTAACTTAACTAAATTGATTTAAGATAAAAACAAAGTTGTTGAAAACATTTTATTTTTTGTGGAGTCTCCAATACCAATGATGGTGTCTTTCATTTGATAAATTCGGATGCTTTTTAGCACAAAACATTTGGCAGTTTACTGTAAAAATCTTTGTGATAAAGAAAAAGAAGTCTTCATGGTTTAAATGAAATGACATCACATTACCTAAGAGCATAATATTTCTGCCCATAAATATTTCATAAAAGGCTACTTGTATGCAAGAACACAAAAAAAACTTTGCCAACTGCTTTATAATTATGGATATTTGTATTCTGTTTTCGAAAAAAATTACCTTCAGTTAACTCACAAAACTTTTAATTGGAAGGAAGAAGGAAGTCATACGTGTGTTAATGAGTAGACATATTTGTCCATATATGATGTATAACGAAAAAATAAATAAATTGGATACAATATACCTTTTAATTAGCAATAAAAAAAAAAATAATGAAAATTTTCAAAATCATCGGGTCTTCAATGACGACCCAGAGATAGACGAATTATTCCAAATTATACGTTTTGAGTTTATGCCAAAAACAATAATTATTTTTTGAGAATGACAAAATAATGACTCTCTTTGTAATGACCGGTTACATTCAACAACTAACATTCATTTTAACTGGTTCCTTATTTTTCCGAATATTAATTAAAATGATTAATTTATCTACGCATTAAATTTTTTAGTTTGTCAAATACCAGGATATAATGAAAAGTCTGATAATTTTCCGATAGATGGCGGTGCCATAGCAAAGCTAGAAAAATGGCACCTATTATATAAATGATTTCTTCTTTAAGAGAAGGATTAGAGATTTTTTTCTTAAAAAAATTGGTTTTTCGGTTAATAATGTCAATTTTTTTCGCAAAATTTGAGCGTGTATTTCCATAATAAAATATATTATCTTAATAATGAAAGTATTAATCATCATTAGTTATTACTTTTTCTTAACTTTCTGTCAAATAATGGAGCCCGGGTCAAAATAACTTTTGGTTTTTTGAGGCCAACCATTCATCAAGCCAAATTTTCACTTCGTAAGAATGTAAGTGTTGTTCTGATAGTCCGTGCCGTATCAATCGAAATAACTAGTAGTCAGAAGGGGCTAAGTCCGGTGAATACGGCGGGTGGGGTAGGACTAAATTCTAATCGTTTTTTACACATTTTGCAACATGGGGTCAAGCATTGCCATGTTGAAAAATGACTGTATCGTGTCTTCGGGCGTATTCTGGTCATTTTTCCTTCAATGCTCGATTCAGTTTTATCAGTTGTTGTTGGTATCGATCGTCAGTATCACTTCACCATGTTTCAGCTATACACAGCTCCCCTGCTATCCCACCAAATACCCAGCAAAACCTCCGGTCCATGTATATTGCGCACTGGTTGTGATATTGAAGGCTAGCCTGGGTCTACCCATGATTTTTTGCGCCTTGAGTTATCAAAATATATTCACTTTTCATAACCTGTCACAACTCGATGCAAAAAACCTTTTTTTTCTGTCTGGCAATCAAAATATCACAAGTGTTTTTTCGCCTTTCAATGTTTCTTCCCTTCAATTTATATTAGATCCAGTTTCCTTCCTTCTGGATCATTCCCAATGCATATAGACGTTAGAAAATGGCGGTTTGGCCAACATTCAACGCTTCTGCCAATTGTTTCTACGTATGAGTTGAGTCTTCATCCAATAATGCTTGCAAATTTGCATCTTCTTTTCACCTGTCCTGGATGCTCCTTGCACTTTATATCAAAAACACCACTTTTAAAGCCTTTAAATCATTGTTCACAATTTTTTTGGGTTAGAACATGTTGACCATAAGCTTCAATCAGCAATCGATAACTTTCAGCAGCCGTTTTCTTCAAATGAAAGAAGGTTATTAAATTTTTCTGCAAAGCGTCTTTTTCTGGTACATAGTTCGACATATGCAAAGCTATGAAAAACTATGTTTTTTGCACAATGATAATTAACGAATTTCAAAACGCCATAGACGTCTTTAGACTATACCAACGAATCTATTAGTAACGCCATCTCTTAATAAAATCGACGTTACTAACCGAAACACCTATTAATTGCATCTAGTATCTCCAAATTATAATAAAATAATAATAGTACGACATACTTCTGTAGCAATGGTGGAATATGGCACTTCAGTGGTATTATATTCCCAACCACTTCTGCAAGCAACCATTTTCCAATTCGGATCAGCCTTCGTGACTCCTTGTTCCAATAAATCTGTGTAGTTTACGTTGTACATTTGGCATCTGTTTCTAACCTCACCATCCATCGGTATGGCCAAAGCTATCCTAGAAAAGAAAAGAATATATCTTATTCTTAATATACTAATTTTTGTTTTATTGTCACAAGAATTTACATGAAATTGAGAGTTTTAACATTAGGAAGAAGAATTATAGAATTTCTTCTAAAATTTTTACAGGGTACAAGGACGGATGGATAGTTCTAGATCACCACCAAATAGATGGATAGACCAAATTAAAGACCTAACTGGTTCATCTCTCCAATATGGCATCCTTGGTTGCAGGGAAATAGAGAACGCTGGCTAGAAGTAATCCGAAAAGGACGCAAACGGAATGAGTTTCCATAGGTCACGACTCTTCTGTAAGGAAGAATGCGAAGAAGGGGAGAGCTCTGTTTTCTTGATGCCATCTGTCAATCTTCTAAGGGGTCTTCGCGGTTTTTCTTATCTGCCCTTCGTCTCCACTCTAGTATATTCTTGGTTTAAGTAATGTCTGAATGATTGTGGCGTGTTCATATCTTTTTTTCTTTCTTTGGGTTTTTCGCCACGATCTGAAAAATATTAAAAATATCTGTTCTTATGTAAATAATTACAAAAAAAAAGAATCGCTGAGTAATTTGTCTCCGTTTGGTTTTTTGTTTTTACCCAGTGATTCTTTATTTACATAAGAACAGATATTTTTTGAGTTTTAGATCGTGGCGAAAAACCCAAATAAAGAAAAAAATATATTCTTGGTTTAAATCCCATCGCTCAATCTTGCTAGAAGTCCTGTCCGTTTCCACTTTTCCTTTGCAATTCTCTCTATAGTTTTTACTTCTGCTCTTTTACGAATTTTTCTTTTCCAATTTTATCTTATGGAGTAATATCCAACATTAATCTTACTATCTTTGTTTCGATTATCTGCAGATTTGTTATCGTCACTTGTGTAGGAGTTAACGTTTTTGCTCGATGATTTAGGGGGAGTACGAAGCATTGGTTGAATGTATTTCTTTTTAGGATGGCAGTTTTATTTTCTTAATGGTAGTTTAATTTTCTCTCAACAAGATGGTCACACATCTTGCCAAACAATCGATTTATTGCAAGAAAAGTTTCCTTAGCGTGTTATTTCGAGTTCTACAATCACTTGTAGTTATGTAGACACTCTTCTTGGACAACTTTTGATATATTTCCTTGACGTTACTTTATTTGCATGCCTACTTTTTCTGTAGCTTCACGCTAAATCTTGGATCATATTCTTGTAAGTTGTCTGATACCATTTCGCGTAGTCATTTCTCCATCGATATTTATGCCTTTTTTCTTTCATCATTCTAAAGGGTGATTTTTAAAGATAATTGCAAATGATAATTAATAATGGCACATCAAATGTCTGCCAAATCATCATGGAACGTTTAATATCAGAGCAACGCTTTATCGACAAATTCTAAACGCATTTCACGCTGTTTGATATCAAAACAAAAACAAAACAAGAAACTCTGCGTTCCGAAGAAAATATAGCCGCTCTTGCTGACAGTGTTGGTAAAGATCCAAATTTATTAATTTGTTAATGGGGATCGTTATAGAGCGATGATCAATGTTTAGTTTATTCCGAATTTGAATGGTATTGATCCGGAGGAGATGTGGTTACAACAGGACGCTCCACATGTCATACAGTCAACAAAACAGTTGATTTATAAAGTGAATCAAGGTCATGTGATTTAACACATTTAGATTATTTTTCTTTTGGGTTATGCATATTAAACTTTTGGCCTATGCAGATAAACCAGCAGCTATTGAGGCCTTGGAAGCCAACATGACTCGGATAATTGCGAACATAAGACCCCAATTGCTTGAAACAGTGGTCAGACATTGAATTGGCAGAACGCGCTTTGTTAGAAGTAGCCGCGGCGGACATTGGTCCGAATTTGTTTTTAAACATTTATGCCATTGAAAGTTATTTCACATAAAATAAATAATTTCAATTTGATTGTTGTTTTATATGAATTTAAAGTTTGGACGCATTAAAAAATAATCACCCTACAGATGCGGGTATTATCATTGAACAATTATAAAAAGTTTTTGGTGACAACGTGTCTTCCTGTCTAATGTCTCTTTTGATTCTAATTTCTCTAGCCATATCATGCAGCTATGCTGTAGCTGTGACATTTTGATAAATGTTAATAATTAATATTCAAAAACAGGTGATCTATTTTGACATATTTTAGGGTATTTAGTTGGGGGGATAATATAATAGTAACAATGGTATTGTAAAGATGAGAGCCACATTTCAGTCACACTAAGGATTTTTCTATTAATGTTTTCAGGCTTTACAGATCATCATTCGTTCGTTCCATACTCATTACGAAAACCCTCTTGCTTAGGAAATCAAAATAAGTGATTTGGTGTTTAGTAGTAAATTAAGTAGTAAAAGTAAAACAAAGTAATAAAATAAAAGTTTGGTTCAGCTATTTTTTTTGTGGTAAAAAAGTCTTGTAATATAGTGAAAATTCAACAGTATTTTTAGGATAACCCTATACAAGACGTGACTAGTACTGCAGTAATAGTAGTCACTAGTCATGTCTTATATCGGATTATATTGAAAATACTGTTGAATGTTCATCATATTACAAGACCTTTTTACCACAATAAAATAGCTGAACCAAACTTTAATTTCATAACTTTTTTTTACTTATCTTTTTAAATAGCAGTTTTAGCAGTATCTTTTTAAACAGCCAGAGCCGAAGCGAAACTTTTCAAAATAATTTATATTCTCGTTCTGTTGCCTAAAGGAATATTAGGTAAACAGTTAGAAATTGCTGTGGCATTGGCAATGGCAATAGAACAATCACTTAGTTATAAACGTATACGTGCAATAAGCACAAAAAAAAATTAAGATTGGTGTTAATAGAACTATATTCGTAAAATTATTATCGGAATCGAACCTTGAATTTTACTTTTGGTTGAGGAAATGTTGCACAAGGCAACCATCATAAAACGGGATTTATATCAATCATTTTACATATATGTAGATATAAGGCAAGTAGTATGTGATTATTATATAAAAAATATACGAGGATAGAGTGAAAAGTCGTATACTTTTCCGATAGATGGCGGTGCGATCGCAATGGTAAATATATTTCTGAAAAGTAGTTCCCTTTCTAGTAACGCACCATGAATTTCAACACATTAATTTTGTTTTGGCAGTCTTCGATGACAGATAAATTTGATGTCTTTGTTATTATGGAAAAAAGCAAATTTCTTGAGGTGATTAAACACTACTTCTTGCGTGGAAAAAACATCGGGCAAACTGACGAAGTGAGAAAGTTTTATGGGGACTCTGTTCCTTCAGTAATTTACTTTAGTTTTTTTTTCGAGATGTCCAGCCTCAATCCTCAGACCATTTCAAAAACAAAGGTGACTGGAAACAACGAAGATTTAAAAACATCGTACATCCAGAATATATATGGAGTTTTTTGACTTGTATGGACTGCGTCCAACGAGAGTTCCTGGGTCCAAAAAAGTCAAAAAAACTCTATTTATAAGCCATCCGATGAGAAATCGGCGAAAATATGGGTTGTTTGATTGTGGAGAGGGACTCCCTATTCTTGACGAGAGAGCATATGTCGGTACCTTGATGAGTCTAACCGCCAACAGACGAAACATGTGCCCTCCAATGTAAGGGATAGGTGGGGTTTCCCCCCGCTCAAGCAACTAACCATTGTTCATATATATATATATATATATATATATATATATATATATATATATATATATATATATACATACAGGGTGATTTACGGTGGATGGTACATTAGACGTTTACGGAGAACTGCTTGGGGTAATGATTCTAAATTTTGGATACTTATGTAAATGAATATGAACTTTGTATTTAATTTATTTTTTGCGTTGCCGTGTTGCCAGATCTACTCGGAGCTGATTCCAACTTCGTTTTTTTTAATGGAATATCCTATATATATTTAAATTCTGTGACCATTTTAATCTTTTTTATATAACATATACTATACTTATCTTGAGCCGTTTCGGAAATAAAAAATATTTTTTACGAAATTTGGCAACAAACATCCCCGAATAAAAAAAAATTACAACCAGCATAGCTCGATACCTAAATTTTTGAATACGGTTCGTCAATAGGTTGCTTTATGACAATACAACATGAGAATTAACTTATCGTGTACAGAGCGTTTTCGAAGTTATTGACTTTTTGACAGAACTTAAAAATTCATGTTATGTAGGAATTTTAAAGTATTAAGTAAAGATGAATGTATTAAGTGATAATATATCTATTTTTAACGGTTTTCGACTTATAAACAGAAAAACGAAAGAATACAATTAAAGCAAAAATAACGGTTTATTTTAGTTTAGTAAACAATAACACAAAATTAAAATTAGAAACATAATACTATCTAAAAAAACTATTTTTATAGCAAATGTTCGAAACGATGACCGTTTACCTCCAAAAACTTCAACATTCTAATATGGACCCTCTCTATGACTGCTCTTTTTATCTCGATAGGATCTAAGGTTGCGAATGCTTAATTCATCCGATGTTTTATCTCTCTAGTGTTTACTGGCGTTTTGTAGATATTGTTTTTTTACAGTACCCCAAAGATAGAAATCAAGGGGAGTTAAATCAGGTGATCGCAGCGGCCAATTCTACGAACCCAAACGTCTAAACCACCGGTGTTGGAATAGTTCATAGAGTTGAAATAGATACTTACATTGACAATTATCAAGTATCATAGACATACCCAAAAAAAATATATTTACTTTCTATCTTTTCATAATTTATAGAAATTATTATACTTTATTTGTAGATTCGTTTTGAAAACGGGAGGAGAAAACTTCCCGAAACATTCCCGTTAAAAGTTTGTATATTTTTTTAAAACATTTTTTTATTTTAAAATTTTGTTCGTTAGGCAAATTTATTACAAAAAAGAATCACAGAGAAATTTATCTCTGTTTGGTTTTTTGTTTTTACCCAGTGATTCTTTATTTACATAAGAACATATATTTTTTATATTTTTTGAGTTTTAGATCGTGGCGAAAATTCAGACATTACTAACATTTCTTATGCTAAATTACAACTTTCTTAAACGCTAATATTTTGGACAATTGCCATTTGTTGTAATGATGGCATTAAGCCGTTTTGGAAGATTTAATACAAGCTTTCTTGTAATTTCTGATGTAATGTTCGCTCACTCTTGCCTTATTATATTTTTGAAATTTTTCCTATTTCTAACTTGGTGTTTTCTCACGCGACGCTTAATTCTTCACACAGGTATTTTATTGGGTTAATGTCCGGTAATTGCGGTGGTGTATGAAATTATTGGCGGACATTATGGATCATCCATTCACGTACAAGTCTAGCAGTGTGCTTGGGATCGTTATCTTGTTGGAATAAATAACGATCCTTAAGGTCAAGGTTTTTAACACTTTCCTTTAAATTATTCCTTAGAATGTTTAAATGGCCATGTTGGTTCATAATACCGTCAATGAAAACTAAATTTCCTATTCCATTGGCTGACATGGACACCCCCACAATAAAACATTAATCCCTCCATGTTTCACTGTAGAACAAACCTTTTCACTTTCCAAAGCTGTATTTGTTTCTCCAGACTTTAGCCGGGCCATCCGACCCAAAAAGGTTAATTTTTGTTTCCCCATTGAAGATAAGGCTTTCCCAAAACTCAATTGTTTTATTAGCATATTCTCGGACAAATTATAAACGTTTTTTTTCTGAAATTAATGGTTTTCTTCTCGCAAGGCGTCCGTTATAACCCGCTCGATGGGAGAGACGTTTCTAGTTGTTTGAGGACTAACATTTTTTGAGAACTCTTCCTTGATTTCTTCTGTAAGTTTTAGAGCGCTCATTTTAGAATTGATTCTAATCTTTTTCAGAACACTAGACTCTTTCCGTACAGTTAACTTTCTGGGACGACCAGACCGTGGCCATACATTATAGGAACCGGTGACTGTATTGATTTATTATATACTGTACAGTGGCACGTGATTTTCCAATTATTTTGCCAATATTTCTAAACGACATTTTTTTTTTCATAAATCTACAATAATTTTTCTAATAGAAATTGGAATTTCGTCATTTTTGTCACTCATTTTGCTTCAACTACGAAAACACAGATTAAAAAGTGACACTTGCCAACTTGATTAACTATTAATAACTAATGATGTTGTCGTTATATTTCTCATTGTTCAAGTAAAGTGTTTGAAACGAATTTAGTTTTATTTTTATTATTTTTTAGCCGATGCCATGCCGATAGATACTTTGAAAGATATTTCTGACTGACTAAAATTTTTCTTAAACTTTCTTAAACTTTTAAAACTTTCATGACTTAAATAAAAAAGGAAAATAAAAGAGATCTTAAAAAAAGTCTGGTGTATGGAGACTGACATTTTTTTTTGGCGTGGCATCCACAAATTGTCAGACAGGTGGATAAAATGTATAGCTAATAAAATATTTTTTGTCATTTTCTATACAAAAATTCCTGTTTCATATTTACATACCTGATAAGTAAAAAATCCCATTGAGTTTTATTCAGTGTTAATTTAGAAACGGTTACTTAACGTTAAGCAATAAATTAATTACATAAAAAGGTTTCCTTACGTTCATGGTAAGAGAAAAAGGGCGGAAAATAATTAGGAGACAATTTAATAAACCATAATCGATCTTATTCAGATCAAAACTTGACCCTGGACGTGAAAACACGTTAATAATCTTATCGGAATTGTTACGTGCGTCAGGTTGTTACCGTCCCTTCCGGGTTCTTTCCTCTCTACCGTTTCTTCTCCAAAGAACAAAAATAAGCCACTCGAAGGTTACACAAGCGTTAATTATCTCTACCATTACGTAAATCTATGTTTCAATTACTTTGTCTTTGTTATTATAAGAGAACCGTATATAATTTTTAAATATATGTATTTTTTTATTCGTTACTCTATCACGTTAAAATATTTTATCCCAGTAAAAAATGTTTTGGATTACATCATACTTATGTTATTAATAACTGTTGAAATTGGTTAAGTAATACGGGAAATATCCATTAAATATTTTTCTTCTTGTTCTTCATGTGGTGCTACCACTTGTTATTGAGTCTTGACCTCCTCCAGCCCTCGCCCTTAACCGGATCGATATATCGAATCAATCCAATGTGGCAATGAGGCTAGTGGTGACAGCTTAACATGTGATGCGTCTTCAATGCGATTTTTTTTACTCCTTAGAGTCACTTGGTGGTCCGTAGTAAATATTTTGTTAACCAGATTTTTTTTTTTTTAGTTTTTTCCTTATAATTAAAAAGTTATATTAAATTGAAAATAATTTTTTAAACCTAGTGCTGATGACGCGCCCGAAAAACCGGAGTGCATGTGACGTCACAATGTTTATTTCCTCTACATTACAGACAGCTGATACTAGTGTTTTAGTTTTTAATCATCTTATTCTTGTTATTATTATCAGTGTATTGAAAATTTCAAATCTAATTAGTTATTGTGCCTGTTTCGTACCATTTTGTATGAATACTAACAGTATACTTGTACAAAAACAACTGCCGAAATAATATTTTTAAATGTGCCACAAAATGTTTCCAAGCACCAGGACGATTAATCCTACAACAAATTTTTACAACCAGCTGTTATATATATGTTATATATATATATATATATATATATATATATATATATATATATATATATATATATATATATATATATATATATATATATATATATATAGGCCAATATATAGGCCAGATTATTATTTATAACATTATATCAATTTTTTATGTTTGAGTATTACAATTTTTCTTAGTTTTTCATTAATAATTAATGTAACTGTATAAGCTTTACTTAGAACTTTATCTTCTGGAATCATCGTGCAAATACATTTTTTCCGGTTAAATTGAACATAACCTATAGCCTTGTCACCGTGTACATCGCGTGACATCCTACAAATAATTTAATAGAACTGTTTTGTTTCTTTTTAGATTGATTGCGCGGTTAGCACTTGGTGAAATATAAGTAACAATAATAATTAAAACACTTGGTATTTGTTTCACAATATATTCAGAATATTCTCTGACATGTTTCGGCCTGTCAGTTCGTCGTGTCGAGAATATTTTGAATATATTGTGAAACAAATACCAAATGTTTTAATTATTATCATTATTTTGTTTGTTATTTACATTTACATCATTATTGTTTAAAAAATTCACTCAAATTGATACTTTAACACCTCGAACTTCAGCTGAATTGAACCGAATGCCATTTTTGAACACATTACTGAATTAAATTAGTAACCAACAATATTACAACAAATACTAAACTTCAATAATTTTGACAGTATATACACAGGTTAAAAGCCGTTGACAGTACTTCCGTGTAAACACTTTATCATAATGAGATAACAAACATGAGTTTATTCACGTGATTTTATTTTCATTTTTAAAAATATGAATTAATTTATAATTAATTGAAGACAAGTAAAAAATCGATAATCGAGAAAAATCAAGCTTTGCTTCAGACGTTGTCCGAAGGAAACTTTTGCCAAACTTCAACTGTCCTATGGACGTAGTGTTTTGTCAACGGTACAGCTTTTCAGGTGGTTTAAGGTATTCTTGGAAGGTATTCATGCAGCAGAAGGCTTTCAACTTCAAGAAGTGGTGAAACTATCCACAAAATCTTGTGCATTCTGATCGTCGGTTGATCTGTCAGAATGATCGAGCACGCGTTGAATTTGACCCACACAACCGTTCATTTGATTTTGAACAACGAATTGGGTATGAGAAAAATCTGGGTGAAAGTGGTTTCGAAAAACGTTTCGCACGATCAAAAAGACAGCAGGGGCGATACATGTCTTGACCTTTTGAGGTGGATTGAATATTTTTAGAGCATGTGGTGATGAGCCTTGGATTTTTCAGTACGAAGGGCCAGAACCATGAATAATACACTCCAATCTCATCATGTCTAAAAACACCAGGATAAGCAAATCAAAGATCTATGCTGATTTGTTTTTTTTGATAACCAGAGGAACGTCTGCATTTGTACCGACAAATTCTCGAGACACATTGATGAGTGAGATACGTTCTCTCCATTGTCCTAAATCGGCATTTACTGCTGATGATTTACAAATTGTCTTTAATATTACTTTTTTTTTGCATCATGGAAACTACTATTTACATCTAATATTTGTTACAGGTTTCCTATGCTTGCTTGCAATTCTTATTTACCATATGTGATTAATCATGCTTGATTATCAAACAAGTGGTAGTCGGAAGGAATCAAATCGTCTGGTGAGTACATCTGGTTGGGCAAGAGTTCCCAGTCAAGTGCAGAAATGGTGTATCTGACCGCTTTCGCTGTGCCTGATCACTTTTCTGTGCCTTGTAGCCCATTCTGGTCGCTTTTCAATCAATGCAGGGTTCAAATTAATCATTTGTTAACGGTATCGAACGATATTAACTGTTTCACCTGGTTTCACAAGCTCACGGTATACGACATGCCGGTCTGATCCCACCAAATGCACACCATTGTCTTTCCAAAACGATTCGTTCTTACTGTCGATGTTGATGGCTGTCCTGAATCAACCCATGATTTTCTGCGTTTTGGGTTCTCGAAATTCTTTTTTTTTTGTTTTTCCATCTGTCTGTCGTTTAGCTGATGTGGTACCCATTTTCCTGTCTTCTGGATCTTTCCCATGCCATGCAGACAATCACAAACGGTTCGGTGACCAACATTTAACATCTCAGCCATTTGCGGTTGCATATCGTCTTCTTCCAACAACCCTTACAAATCAGCATCTTCAAATTTTTTCGGTTCTCCTGGGCTTTCTTTGTCTGTCAAGTCGAAATCACCACTTTGGAATTATCTAAATCAACGCCCAAAGCGTCTTGAGTTGAGACATCGTCATCGTAAGTTTCTACAGTTATAAGACGGCTTTCACTCGCGTTTTTCTTTTAATTGAACAAGAAAAGTAGTTCGTTCCGCAAATGCTCTTTATTTGACTGGAAATTCGACATGTTTACCATATGAAAAAAATATGACGCTAACTCGAAATCGTTTAGATATTATTGGCATTGTAGCAATAAAATGTTAGGAGAGTTGACTGTGAACCGACCCTTGTTTCCAGCACCATTTCTTAGAAAAATTAAGAATTATTAACCGCACCACCTGGTAAATGGAAATTATGAAAAAGTTCATATTTAATACTGTTATTTATTCAAAAAACCAATCAAAATCGGCTATACAAATTACTGACATTAATTGGCGAGAGGTGCAAAGTTTAGCATCTCATGTATATACTTTTTTTTGCATATAGTTGTCAGTTTACCTGACTTGTTAGTAAGAGTTCGATAATGAAGAACATCACGCTTAATATACATTGTCTGTAATCTGAAATGTATATTTACTTTCCTTGTACAAAGTGATTGTGGTTCAAATATATCTCTATCTCGTTCAATATGCTGAACTGTCTAAACTCGAAGAGATTTACTACTAAACACCAAATCACTTTTTGAAACCTTTCGACGCACGTTTCGCTAATCATGTTAGCATCATCAGGAGATTATTTAATCTACAACTGAACTGGGTTAAACAATGTTATTTAGAAATCAAATTATGACCTTAAATGATCCTGCATCTGTAAGTGATGGTATCACAGAGAGGGTTAATATCGAAAAAGGTGTAAGATAGAGTGATTGTATCTTACCAAAAATGTTCATTGAGGTACCAGAGAACTTTTTTCAAAAAATTTTAATGATCATGTCAGGCTAATAACATTCAAGGAAAGTATTTAAGGCATTTAGAACACGCATATGAGTTGGTTTAAATAGCGATAGACGAAAATGGGTTAAGATGTATGGTATTACAATCACAGCCACGAGTTACCAGAAATGAAGTAACAGTCAAGATAATGGATTTTAAAATGTATCTGATTTTTCACTGCAGCTATGTAAACTACCCGACGATAGAAGAAGAATAAGAAGAAAAACAAGAGATGAAGATCGATAAAGAATCTGTTATAGATACATTTTTCAATAATTGTCTCCGGTTCTAGAACAATAGTTCTGACAATTATGTTAAAATAAAAAGAAACTGTAAGAATTATGTAATTTATATTTTTTCTGTGTCCTGTTCAAAAAATTCTCGAAATAAAATTGCATTCAAGATGACTAGCACGATATTCAACTTCAACTTGCCATGCTCCAGTAACAATATAGTTTTTCTGAAAAATGACTGGACAGTTTGGGAAAAAAAACAAAAGTTTAGGCAACTTTTAGTCCCCAGTTCGAAGAATATGTAACTCGATACACGTATGGACGGAATTAGAAGCACATCAGAAAGTTGACATTATCAGAATCAAGGTTCTGTAGGTCTCGAGAGTATCGATCTTCGGAAGCTTCTTACTTAATTTTGTTCTAATTTGACGCCTATATCTTCCAACTGGAGACGTTTTTCTTACGCTGTATCTTCATCCTTATATTTCACTCTTAAAAACTATTTTAAAAGTAATTATTGATTATTATTATTAATAATAATAAAATTTAAAAAATATAAAGAAATACAGTTGAGGGAATTACTGTTCGCAGACATGGCAATAATACTCAGAAAAAAAATTGCAACATAATATAGAAGTGCCTTATGTAATATGATATATAAGAGCCTTAGAAAAAACAAGTATGAAAATAAATGCAAATAAAAAAGAGAGGGTTATTACATCAAGAGAACAGAAAACACAAAGAAATAAATTGAAAGACAATACAAGTTAAAAACTATTGATTGATTTGTCCGTTACTTTGTGATAGTTCACTTTTTAAAAAGGAATAAAACAATTTTTTTACTTTGTTATCTATCACTTTTATTTTTAAACATAGTCACATAAATTTTGTTTAAAAATAAAAGTGATAAATAATAAAGTAAAAAAAAAAATCTTTTATTCCTTTTCTAAGCTAAAAACTATAAATATGTAGGAACGATCATTGAAAGTGATGGCAAAATAAAAAAAGAATTAGATGGGAGAATGGGAAAATCAACAAACATTTTCAACGTCATGAAGAACTGAATTTTTATAGAAGAGAAGTATACCAAAGAATATAGAAACAGAAGTAGTAAAAACATAGTAAGACCAAAGACCGATATTACATAGTGAGACATAAGATACCAATAAATGCAATTGAAATGCGATTCTCACGTAAGATCCAGAATAAAACATAGTAAGTCATGAAATATACAGACTGCACCTACAAATAATGTTAATAAATAAAGAATTGATAGAGGGATAACTTACTTACCCACTGGCTTACGAAACCAAAGCCAGTGGGAAGAATTATAGAGGAAGGGATCAAACGGATTAAGCAGATAACAAATGATAGAAAGGGATAGAGAAAAAAATATGTATGACAGGACAATCAGTTTAAATAACGAAGCTTACAGCAGAGATATTTCATTTACCGATACATTTAACGTTTTACTCAAATCATGAATTAATTTTATCTAAATGATAGCTGAATTTAATTTTGAAAATAATGGTTAACTATATGCTTGCATAAGATATCAGCCTTCTTTATTCCAAAATTTTATTTCTGTTCCTACTGGCATATTCCTATTTTATTTCCCTTATTCTTCAATTTTCTAAATTGTCTCTAATTTTTTAGTCCAGAATTCGGCTTTTACGATTGCCTTATGTGCCTTCAAATCTAGTTATTTTGCTAACTTCCAGTGGCTATCTGAGCTAGAGCCGTCTTCTATGTTAAAACCTTCCCTCAATCTTTCATCTTTGACACTCCTTCTCGTCCTTCTTTTCTTCCAGACCCTCTTCATCTTCATCATGATACTATGTAGTGATATAAAATACTAATCTGTCCATAGACACGTCTCCTTCTGGGTGTTCAATTATGTTACAGTTATAGTAATGTCTTCTTTAAATCAAACTTTCAAGAACTTCAGTCATCTCTGCGTTTGCGAATGGTTAAAAAATAACTGGTTTTGTTTTGGTCTACAATGTCCCTAATATCACAGGTCGACATGATTTTGGTAACATTAATGACAATGTTCTTTTTGTGTTTCATTTAGGTAGTTATTAAAACATCTTTTCACAGAAATGGCTTTGCATGTTCCATTTTGAAGTACCTGCTTCTCCTTTATGTGATGTGAGTTTCTATGTTGAGCAACTGCTGTTGGTGTTTAAAAAGAGCTGATGCTACAGAACACATGAGGAAGAAGTGAAAGTTTTTGTCGCTGTATATCGTCATTTTATCGCTAATCCTCAGTAATACCTTTGTATAGATTTAACACGTAATTCTTTGTAACAAAAGAACTCTACGTGTTATAGTAATTAGATTGTCATTTTCATGGTATACCTGGAGGTGCCCAAACACGTACATGGGTGAATTTCAAATTGACCATGTTGTCATTTCGAACCCCAATTATAAAGAGATTTTGAATATTCAAGTCAGGAAAGGAGCTAACATAGACACGGATCACTACTTGACTAGAATCAAACTTAGCTTAAAACCTCCAAAAATTATTCAAAAGAGACTGCTAATACCAAAGTTCGACCCAACGAAAATAAAACCAGCTCTTAGAGAAGAGCTGGATAAACAACCGGCACTGAACTGGCAAGAATTGAAACAAAAAATTATTAAAACAGCCTTAAAGTTGGTCCATTTACAAAAACGTAGAAAACATCCGTGGTGGGATGAAGTTGGCGAGCAAGCGGTATTAAACCGAAGTAAAGCATTCAAAGATTGGAACAGTCAAAAAACAGCAATAAACTATAGCATCTTTTTGAAAGTAAGAAAAGAAACATCGAAGCTAATTAGACAAACTAAAAGAAAAGTACCTGCTTCTCCTTTATGTGATGTGAGTTTCTGTTGAGCAACTGCTGTTGGTGTTTAAAAAGAGCTGATGCTACAGAACACATGAGGAAGAAGCGAAAGTTTTTGTCGCTGTATATCGTCATTTTATCGCTAATCCTCAGTAATACCTTTGTATAGATTTAACACGTAATTCTTTGTAACAAAAGAACTCTACGTGTTATAGTAATTAGATTGTCATCTTCATGGTATACCTGGAGGTGCCCAAACACGTACATGGGTGAATTTCAAATTGACCATGTTGTCATTTTGAACCTCAATTATAAAGAGATTTTGAATATTCAAGTCAGGAAAGGCGCTAACATAGACACGGATCACTACTTGACTAGAATCAAACTTAGCCTAAAACCTCAAAAAATTATTCAAAAGAGACTGCTAATACCAAAGTTCGACCCAACGAAAATAAAACCAGCCCTTAGAGAAGAGCTTGATAAACAACCGGCCCTGAACTGGCAAGAATTGAAACAAAAAAATTATTAAAACAGCCTTAAAGTTGGTCCCTTTACAAAAACGTAGAAAACATCCGTGGTGGGATGAAGTTGGCGAGCAAGCGGTATTAAACCGAAGTAAAGCATTCAAAGATTGGAACAGTCAAAAAACAGCAATAAACTATAGCATCTTTTTGAAAGTAAGAAAAGAAACATCGAAGCTAATTAGACAAACTAAAAGAAAAGTACCTGCTTCTCCTTTATGTGATGTGAGTTTCTGTTGAGCAACTGCTGTTGGTGTTTAAAAAGAGCTGATGCTACAGAACACATGAGGAAGAAGCGAAAGTTTTTGTCGCTATATGTCGCCATTTTATCGCTAATCCTCAGTAATACCTTTGTATAGATTTAACTCTACGTGTTATAGTAATTAGATTGTCATTTTCGGATTTACGACTACAAAATACTTCATATACACCTATTTTCATCAATGTTACCTCAAAAAAGTTTAAATTTGTCGGCCTGTGAAGTTTGTCTTATTTTTATCTTTGTTTTTTTAATGTTCTATTTTATTTAACACATTTCTCTTTAGGTACATTCCTTTTACCACTTCTTGAAAACTAATGAACATCTGTTAATTTTCTGAAACAATCAGAATTACAAAACTTATTTATTTTATATTGTTGATTTGTGTAATCGTTGTTTTTTACCACAAAATTAATTGTATAAATGTGATGAAAATCAATCATCTGAAACTTTTTCTCACCTTTTTCAGTCTCAGATTCACGGCGTGTAATAATTTTGACCGCAACTATAGTTTTTATTAGAAAAATTTGATAAAATTTGCTGAAAAAAGAATTTTTATTTAGAAAGATTTAAATGTGCTTAGCTTCCACACTAGCAGTAGCAGTAGCTTCCACACTACAGCTCATTCAGGGAAATAATGATTGCACGTCATCAAAATATATGACGCACTCACGTTACAATGTTGTAACGTGAACAACACCAAAATATCTAGACTTTGGCATTTGTATGATCGATAAAACTGTAAATGAAACAGTAACACGAAAAGTGTTTTCTTTAAAAGTTTTAATAAAAAATCTGTTTCGAAACTTCTGCTTGTCAACATAGGGGTTTTTCATTTAGTTCACACAAAGTTTAATTATTCAGTGTCACTAAAACAACTTTCAGCATCTGAATCGTTGTTCAAGTAAATTTTTAGGGGATTAACTTCTAGTCTATCAAATACTCTTTCGCGATTCGACCATCTTTGAATCTCTTCTTCTGTATGTCTGATGCTGTTCATCCAGATCTGTGGTGTAACTGTTGACAAAGCAGATGGCAAAAGAGGAGCCCCATTATCTCGTTCCTGTTCAAAATAGCTGATAAGTGACGAGACACGCCGCTTACACTGACCGCTTAACGGTTTTGGCATTTTTTTTGCAGATTTATAATCGCAGATTTTTTACTACAGAACTCACAAAAACTGAAACTAAACCAGAAAATAGCTAAAACAGCAAAGAATACAGTAAAAACAAGTCAGAAACGTTTGAGGGCACAACTCAAAAACTATCAAAACATGAAAATGACAGTGTTGTTGTATTAGGTCGGTAACACTGTCCAGAACCACAAACCTAAATGTTATCTTGACAGCGAATTCACAGAATGTAATCTGAGGCCTTTGAACTTTAAATGATTTTTTCTTTCTTATGGATTTAAATTGGCAATAAATTTCTCTAGATTGATGACGTGCAACTATTGTTTCCCTGAATGAGCTATATATTTCTGTCAATGAGTCAAACAACAATTAAAAGTGTATTACTTCTTAGATAAAATTACTTATGGGTAACCATAATACATGCATCTTAAGTGATTTCTATTTCAACTAATGACTAATTATAATCCAAATATATTGAATTTGTTTTGTAACGTAAACAATTTAATGTACTCATTTGTGTTATTATGTCAATGGCAACTGTTCATTAATACGATATAATACATATTAAATGTATTACTATTTTAATTTTACCGCGATTTGAAAAGGTAAAAATTAAAGCTACATCGCAAACAGGATGTTGGCCGGGTTTAAACTGATCATCAGCTTCGTTTCGAATTGTTTCAATGACGGCGTTGTCGATATTTCACACTCTGTTAGTTTTAAGGTCTCGCTTTGGTAGACTCGTTTCTTTGTTTGTACCGCGGCTTATTCAAATACCATTTTTTTCTTTTGACGTTATCGATGAAAATATTAACACTAACTAACATAGAAATTGCGACATCCAAAAAGGAGTGCTAGGTTGTTTTTTTGTAATATATATATTATATAGGAGGTGTACCTGGAGGTGCCCAAACACGTACATGGGTGAATTTCGAATTGACCATGTTGTCATGTCGTACCCCAATTATAAAGAGATTTTGAATATTCAAGTCAGGAAAGGAGCTAACATAGACACGGATCACTACTTGACTAGAATCAAACTTAGCTTAAAACCTCAAAAAAATATGCAAAAGAGACTGCTAATACCAAAGTTCGACCCAACGAAAATAAAACCAGCCCTTAGAGAAGAGCTTGATAAACAACCGGCACTGAACTGGCAAGAATTGAAACAAAAAATTATTAAAACAGCCTTAAAGTTGGTCCCTTTACAAAAACGTAGAAAACATCCGTGGTGGGATGAAGTTTGCGAGCAAGCAGTATTAAGCCGAAGTAAACCATTCAAAGATTGGAACAGCCAAAAAAAAAGCAATAAACTATAACATATTTTTGAAAGTAAGAAAATAAACATCGAAGCTAATAAGACAAACTAAAAGAAAATATGAAAACAATCAACTTAATGACATAGAAAAAGATTTCCAAAAAAATAACACCCGAAACTTTTACAAAACATTTAAAACTAAATTAACAAGCACCCCAAAGTCTTTGCTTCCAAAATGAAAACGGACAATTAGCTCTAAATAACCAAGACAATTGCAAAGAACTTGCGAAATATTTTAAACAAAAGCTAAACTGTCCTGAGCCCTTAAACAAATTACCAACACTAAACCCTAAACAAACAAACCCTGATTCATTACCACCGAATGAAGATGAAATAATTAGGTAAATCAAGCGGCTTAAAAATGACAAAGCTTCTGGTGAAGATGTAATCACTGCTGAACTTTTGAAATCCGCTGGTCCATGTACAATCAAGGAAATAACCAACATTCTACAAGAAGTTCGGATTCCGGAAGATTGGAAATATGCTCTAATCCATCCACTACACAAGAAAGGAGATAGAACGGATGTAAACAACAAGTTTGTTACAAGATTCTATCTCAATGTCTACTAGACAGACCACAGGGACAGTTAGAACCTCAAATTGGTGAATATCAAGCAGGTTTTCGACCGGGCAGATCCTGCCCTGAACAGATCCTGAATCTAAAGTTGATCCTAAGACATCAAAAACTGTACATTAAAAATCTCGTCTGTACATTTGTGGATTTCAAAAAAGCATATGATTCTATTGACCGCGAATCTTAAAAGAACAAGGACTAGATTTGAAAACGCTGGCAATTATTAAAGCAACATTAACTAACACAAGGTCAAAAGTTAAATTCATGGGTGGCATCTCAGAGCCCTTCGAAATTAAAACTGGAATGAGACAAGGGGATGGACTCTCGCCACTCTTATTTAACTGTGTTCTAGAAAAAGTAATACAGGAGTGGCGTGAAAAAAGATCGGCCCTGAATATCAACCAGCCCATTAAACTGGGGAAAACCAACATCAAAAATGATTGTCTGGCGTTTGCTGATGATCTAGCAATTTTGGCTCAAGATGTATTAACGGCACAGAAACAGATTGAAATCCTAAAAGAAACAGCAGAAAAGGTAGGACTCCAAATTTCCTTTGAAAATATACAATACATGACCTGCAACAGACTAAGAACACCATTTCTAAAAACAAAATATGGTAACATCAGACGAGCCTCTCAATTCAAATATCAGGGTGAGATAATCATGGAAAACGGGTTGGAAAAAGCGGCCAATAAAGGTAGATGTGAAAAAATGGAAACTACATTGAAACTTAAACACAAAATATTTACAAGAAAAAATGCCTATCTAAAAACACAAAATTGAGACATTACAACACAGTTATTATGCCAGAATGTCTATGTGGGGCAGAAACGCTCCTTTTGAATAGAAAGTGAGACATCGAGGACATTGAAAAGAAGGAAAGAAAAATCATAAGATAAATCATAATCATAAGAAAAATCATAAAAATCTTAGGCCCCAAAGAAATAAATAGCACAACATACCGACTTCGAGAAAACCAAGAAGAGACAATACACAGATATACATAGCTATATGAGAAAATGAAGACTTAAGTTTTACGGACACATAAAATGGATGAATCCGAGTAGGCTAACTAGACAAATAGTCGAATTTTATAAAAATAGGAGTAGAACTAAAGTAGAAATAATTAAATGGATTGCTGCAATTAAAGAGGACCTAAGACCAGTAAATATTACGCTGTGAAATTCAGGATAGAGGCTGTTTCAGGCACAAGGTTGACGTTTGGAAGGTTGGCCAGAGAGAAAAATGTAGGTAGACTGAAACAACTTGGTCTGACGAAAGGAAAAAAGCTCATAGCGAAAAAATGATATTAGTATCTAACTTAACTTATTGACTAACAACAACAAACGCCTCTAATTGTACTACGCGTGGTCCACCAGGGCTCACATGTGAATAATAACAATAATACTATTATATATATATATATATATATATATATATATATATATATATATATATATATATATATATATATATATATATATATATATATATATATATTCTTGAGAATTAGATAAAATTATGTCGTATAAAATATTTGTTCGGAATATTTGGATTTGTTGTTACACCTCCTGTATGTTTGAGAGTAACCGTGCAGTAATATGATTATGAAACACTGATATAAGATTTTAACAACATGTTAGTGAATTATCCCTGTTAATAAAGTTTCTCCACGGACTCATTGTTTCGAAATCGATACAACACACCCTATACATTCAACAAATTTTTTCTCCGACATCAACCCATTAATTTGCAATCAAGGGAATTCCTTTACGCAACCCTAACAATGAATTTAAAAATGCTGGCGATTGCTTTGCGATCACGTTGGCATTTAAACCAGCGGTAATGCAGGAAGGTTTCGATTTCAATTAATACGGTTGACATGAATGACAGACCAATTAGAAGTCGTTTTTATTTTCGTTTTTGTGGCCGTAGCTCGGGCTGTTTGTTCGTTGTCTTGCCTTGGACGGGCAGCGAAACGCTTTTGTGGGCGTCGATGGAGGGAGGATAAGCTTTGTTAAGAGTACTAAGACGGTAAAGCTCAACATTTTAGAAATATTAGGTTGTTAAGAAAATTATTTCGTTATTTTAATTTTAAATTCTGTATTTTCAACTAAATTTGTGTTCAATTGCTTTGACTTTATATATCATTTTTAATGCGCGTTTTTCACTCTATCTAACTGCGGTATTTTGTTTGAACAAAATTTTAGACCATTTTTTAGAACGTTAAATGTAACATGGACAAAAAGGAAATTCGCACAATTTTCTTATTCCAGTTCAAACTAGGCTGAAACGCTGCCGAAACAGCTCACAATATCAACCATGTATTTAGCCCAGAAATGGCGGTTAAAAAAAATCGTTGGGGTGATGAGAGTCTTGAAGATATAGAGCGTAGTGGGCGGTCATCCGCTGTTGACAACGACCAATTGGCGGCCTTAATGAAAGCATATGCAGGAGATTGAAAAGTCAAAAAAGGCCGATAAATCAATGCCGCACGAATTGAATGAAAATCAACCTCCACAGCACTTCCTATAGTCGAAAATGCCTCAAAATAAGGTCATGGTTACTGTTTAGGGGTCTGCAGCCGGCCTGATTCATCACAGCTTCCTGAACCCGGGTGAAATGATTACAGCGGAGAAGTACTGCCAGGCTGCGAAACTCTCGACTGACCATCATACTCACCTGTCTACCAACTACCACTTTTTCAAGCATCTCGACAACTTCCTGCGCGAGAAATACTTAAAAAATCAAGAAGATGCAAGCATTGCCTTCAACGACTTCGTCGCCTCCAAGACTCCGGAATTTTTTTCCAAAAAGAGCTGCTGAGATCCAGTTTAATGGTGAAAAACCGCAATAACTTTCTTATCAACCTAATAGTTAAGAAACGAAGAGCGAATGAAAGAAAGATGGAAGGAATATTTTGAGGAAATTCTAGACGGAAATACGGATGGAAACACTCAAATAGCAGAATCTACAAAAGTAGAAGTAGAATAGATTATACAACTTAAATAGTGTATATAGCCCAGTCTATATATATATATATATATATATATATATATATATATATATATATATATATATATATATATATATATATATATATATATATATATATATATATATATATATATATATATATATATATATATATATATATATATATATAGAGAGAGAGAGAGAGAGGGGAGGGGAGGGGGAGAGGGGAGGGAGAGAGAGTCAACGAGTGAAGCCATGCGCAAACCGGACGCATTTTGGTATACGGGAATATCAGGTCCTGTGATTACAGTAACTGCAATAAAAATTAATTTCCAAAAAATTGTGTAATGCAATAAAATAACTACACATATTGAAATATTGGGTATCTATAGGTATGAGGAATAAAATGGCTGAAGGAAAACGTGATATAGTGCAACTTTTATGTAAAGATGAGAATAGTGCTGTGAAAGTTACCAAAACCAAATTAAAGACCAAGTTAAAAAAAAAATAAATAAAACTTTAATTACTTCGAAAATAAAGAAAAAAAATATTAAAAAATCTTCAATATTAAAGTTTCTTTATATAATACTATATATTTTATGTGCGACTTTATCTAATAAATGTAACTGTATTAATAAAAACTACTTCGTATGTTTTGTAATAAAAAATGTGTATGACACTGATCCCCATATCGCATTCGATGTATGTTTAAATTTCGCGTGCGTCAACTTCTTTGACGGGGTTGCCACATGTAATTAATATAGTACATTTTTCTTAATTATTTGCTAATTACTCTTATCTACCAGGTAAGTTATGTATTAGCAAAATGTTCAATTTTTTTTGGTTGATATCACTTGCATTGTAATCTGAACGGTACTGAAGGCAAACATATATATAGAGAGCATATGTCGGTACCCCGATGAATTTAACCACCAACAGACGAAACATGTGCCCTCCAATGTAAGGGCTAATCATTGCTTATATATATATATATATATATATATATATATATATATATATATATATATATATATATATATATATATATATATATATATATATATATATATATATATAAGAGAGAGATTGTAATAATTATACAGGGATTTTTTTGTTGTATATTTGTACTAATATAGTAGCGATATTAATCAAAAAGAACTTATAAGGAATAATTGATCCACATATGTCAGAATACCAGACAGGTTTTAGGAAGGGCAGAGAAGTCACCGACCTAATTGTCATTAAAGAAGCACTAACAACATTTTACGAGTATAAAATACCAGGGATCGTACTTCAATTCTTCTATTGGAACCTTCGATGTGAAACACTAAACTCGAAGAGATTTTCCACTGAACACCAAATCACTTTTTGTTTAACTTCTCGACGCACGTTTCGCTAACCACGTTAGCATCATCAGGAGATGATTTAATCTAATTCTGAAACTAAATTAAATTTAATCATCTCCTGATGATGCTAACAGGGTTAGCGAACCGTGTGTCGAGAAGTTTAAAAAAAGTTATTTGGTGATATTTTAGTAAGGCCTATGTAAGACGTTTTGCGGGGAAGTTTAAAAACCTTCTTTCATTTGAACATGTTCTAACCCAAAAAACTTGTGAACGATGGTCAAAACTTGTCAAACGCTTTAAAACTGGCGATTTTGATATAAAAGACAAGGAGCGTTCAGGATAGTCAAAAAAATTTGCAGATGCAGATTTGCAAGTATTATTGAATGCAGATTCCATTCGTACTAGAAACAATTGGCAGAAGTATTGAATGTTACCCAATCCGCCATTTCCGAACGTCTACACGCATTGGGAAAGATCCAGCAGTAAGAAAAATGGGTTCCATTTGGATTGAAGGAGAGAGATTGAAAGGCTAAAAACACCTTGTGAACTTTTGCTTGCCAGACAGAAAATAAAAAGTTTTTTGCATCAAGTTGCAACAGGTGATCAAACGTGGATCTATTTTGACAACCCAAAGTGCAAAAAATCATGGGTAGATCCCAGGCCACGCTTCAACATCACAATCAATGCGCAATATATATCGAAAGAGGGCTTTGCGGTGTATTTGGTGTGATAGTAGGGTAGCTGTGTGTTAGGACGTCCCACCCCACCCGCCGTATTCACCGGACTTAGCCCCTCTGAACTAGCACTTATTTCAGAACCACACTTACATTCTTACGAAGAAGTGAAAATTTGGCTTGATGAATGGTTGGCCTCAAAAAATCAAAAGTTCTTTTGACGCAAAATCCATTGTTTGACAGAAAGACAGTAAAAAAGTAATAGTTCACGATGGGCAATACTTTGATTATTACAGTAATTTATTATATTCTGGAAATAAAAGTTCCAATTTTGCGAAAAAATCGACATTATTAACCGAAACACCTATTAGTGTTAGTTATAAGATGATCAAGATGGTTTGGCTACACGTCTGTTTTCAAGAAATAAATGGAAACATTGGGAGTAGTTTACTTTTTCTGGTGTTTGAGTCTCTTAAACATATATTACAATCAAGGGTTTACACATGACTGATTCTTATTTTCAGATCCGTTATTTATATTCGCCTTTAACAACATTTAAATCGTTAACTTAAAAAAGGAGAACAAGCTCCAGCATAAGTACAGTCCACTTTTGTTCATATATTCTAATAGAAAAAAAATCCAATCAATTATTATAACAAAAGACCCGTGAAAACACAGATTGTAGTTTTGCAATATAAATGTCCTAAATATGTATGGTACAGTTGTTTTTTTCGGCTTCCCTTTTGTCAACTGACCACAAACATAATCGATACGCGAAAGAAATAGGCAATTTTTTTTAAAAATAATTAAGACAAAAAGGGTGAGAAATAAACTTTTATTCGTTGTAAAGGATTTCGTCATGGCAGTAAACCTTGACTTCATATTTTTTCGATATTTAACATGCAAATGAGGATTTTCGAAGCCTATTACCAAATATTAGTTTACGATCTACGGTTCGAGCGCCAAGAGAGTTTTAGACAATACTAATTAATTATTATTTATAACTTTTAAAACAAACAAGACTGAGTTTTTTTCTATAATTGTTTATTTTGTCTTAAAACGTTTTGTTAATTAATTTTTGAAAATTCTATCAGTCAAATGTGGGACATTAGCAGAAATGAAACTTTGAGCCCTTTTTAACACATTTTCCGTAATTTTGTTTTTATTTTGAAAATAACAAAAATAAAGCAAAATTAAAGCACAACAATTCAGAAACTAGTAAACAGATTGTCATGAAATTTTGACACATGACGTTTAAAGGTTGGCCACTGACTTATTGATCGATATGTTAATTCAGATCCTGCTTCATCTTATTTATTTGGTTTCTATCGTATGTCTGTTTAAAATTTCTAAAAAAAGCATTGATGGTTATTTTGTATTCGTATATAAATATAAATAAATATAGTATTACTGATGACAAACAACTAATTAATTTGTATCGATTTAAAAAAAATTAATTGCGAAATATCCTGTGCAGAGATAGTTTTGAATTCTGAGGAAGTGTTAAGGTCAGTATGTTAAAAACAAGGATTTTTGAACGGTATAAAACGTCTGATGGAGCAAGAGAATGTCTTGAAAACGAAGATTGCCCTTGAGGTCCTTCCATTTCACCATACTGGCAATATTTAGTACTCAGTGATCAAAAATTTCGTAACAGAAAGCTTCTGCTTTGGAAAGCATAGGCTAGAAGTACTTGATTTATTTGAAGAAATTATTAGGTCTTCATCATAACTCTCAACCCTTATGTTACGTTTACTAGAGGACCCATTCGAATCAGTTATTTTAAAATGCCATCTTTGAGCATCACAATGTGGTATAATATACGAACCTACTGTGAATATAACTTGAACAAGTACTTCGGGGCTTAAATTTAGCGCTGTTTGATCTACGATTAATTATGAATCGTTTTACTATGGAAAAATGTGTTAGAATTGAGCAATAAAATTGCGTTTTCCGACGAAGCTCATTTCCACCTCACCGGTTATGTGAACAAGCAGAATTGTGGGATTTGGGAAAGTGAAAATTCTCTAGTGATTGCACAAGAACCTTTACATTATCTTCGAGCAACAATGTGGTATACATTGTAGGCTAGGGAGGTTATAAGGCAATTTTTTCATGAAAATGACGATGGTGAAAGGGTTAATGTTAATAGCGAACGCTGCCCTAATATGTTAACAAACTTTTTTTGGCTCTAAATTGGATAACATTCACCTTAACAGTATGTCCTGTCAACAAGATGGCGCTACGTGTCAAATTGCGAGGGAAACTTTGGTTCTGTTACGGACACGTTTTCCTGGTCGCATCGTTTTTCGAAATTGTGATATACAGTGGCCTGCAAGATACCCCACCTCGCCTTTTTCCAGTGGAGCTTCCTCAAGGACAAAGTCTGTTGTCTATTGCCTGAAGCAAAACGCTCGTCAAGTTATTGGTGAAATTGAACCGCATTTGTGCCAAATTGTTATTGACAGTTTTACGCAAAGAACAGCCATCTGTAGACAACCGAAGGAGATAATTGCAGAATATTATTTTTCAAACATAACTGCCATGTCTTTAGTTCTTGATAACATAAACAACCATGATATTTTTATAAAATTGTTGGTTTTATTTAAAAAGAAAATTCCGAACCGACACAATTAATATATTACAGTGTAAGCCTTTTATATTTATATCCATTTCAACATTGAAAATGTTTATTTCTGACGAAGCTACAGTGCTAGGCGAACGCGTCAAACATCAGTGCAACAAAGTGGAAATTTTTACAAAAAAAGTCTGTTATTAAGCACTTTATATCTTTTCCTTTATCCATATTTCCCAGATATTGCTCCATTTGAATTTTCACAGGCTTAAACAGCACATCGATTACGATTCTTTAAAGTTGTCAGAATGATAGACGACAGTCTAGTTTGCAGAGAAATGTGTCAGCCTTTTAAATCTCGTACGGGCTGATTTATTTTATTTTATACCGCCATGATATACAACCTCCGTATCGCAAATTGATCGCTACATGTCAAATCAAAGCCGGCAATTTAAGATTGAAAAAAAATTAATTCGATTTATTATGAAAAGAGATCGATTGTACATCGACAAGGATAGATTACGACACAGTGCGATCAGTGTAACAGATGGTATACGGGGAGACCTTGTGAAAAACAGCCTTAAAACAAAGAACGACAACGCCATCTCGATGAACCATGACCATTTCCACCTCGAACGGCCGCCCAGTTCTTGTGCAACAGTCTCGTATCCCGATTTCGTTATGTTTGTTTAAAACATGTCAGGTTTTTATCACATTGATATCGTGCGTATGAATTTATTAAGTCAGTGAAGAAGACGAATGCATACATTCTTCCTTACAGCTTTTTGCACAGAGAGTCATAGAAATTTTCTTTTTCATTCGTGGATTATTTGCTTTAAAATATATACATATTTCTAACCCATAAAATGAGACTTTATGAAACATATAATGTATATAACAATATATATACAATTTTTTTTTTGATTTTTTGAACCGATTTTGAGCAAAATATGTGTTTTATTTAATTTTGAAGTTCCATCATTTTTATTGGCAGACCCTTTCATCGTCATCATCATTCAGCCATTGTCGATCCACTGCAGGATGAAGGCCTCCCCAGCATGCTTCCAACTCGCGCAGTCCTGAGCTTTCCTTTGCCATTCGAATTCAATATACTTGATGATGTCACCGATCCATCATGTTTTAAGTCTTCTTCGTGGACGTTTATGATCAAGCGATATCCCTCCCCGGATTGCTTTCACACAAATCGCCTCGCTATATGACCTGCCCACCTCAATTTCAATTCCTTCACCTTTGCAATGATGTCACATACTTTCGTCTGTTCTCTGATCCATGTGCAGATTTTTCTGTCCCGCTTTGTAATGCCAAGCATACACGTTTCCATTTCCCTCTGTGCTAGCCGAAGTCTTATATTCTAGATATTCTGCTGTTTTTAGTAAATTTGTTGAATATAACCTGACTCTGTTTCAGGTTTATTTTCAAGCCAAATGTTTCTCCCTCCTTCTGCGGCTCTTGCATGTGTTTTTGTAGTTCATCTGGGTTTTGTGACAAGAGAAAGATATCATCTGCAAATCTCTAGTGATTTACCATTATTTTTACCACCATTTATTTTTATTCCATCCTGTTCCCAATCCACATTACGGAATACCTCTTCAAGGCAGGCTGAGAAACGAACGGGGGATATTGAGTCACTCTGCCGTACACCCCGTTCTTTGATCTTGAAGTTAAAATCAATATAGAACGGGGTAGACCCTTTATATATCAGATATATCAGGTTCAAAATCGGGGTAGTTGGGTTTTCAAAGGCGACAAATCCGAATTTGCTTGGGTCTAGAGGGCACTAGCTTGAGTCTAGAGGGCGCTTGCTACCTACTTTGTGAGGAATTAACTCACTCATATTTTTTTTACCCTATAAAACTGAGAATATTTTGACATTAATATACAGAATAGCCATAATTCCCAATTAAAAAAGGTACCCTTTGTCAATATCAATATCTCACGTCGTTTGCGAGATATTCGTGTTCGAATATTCCATTGCACATCTTGTCGATGGCAAAAAAATGCATTTCTCAGTGTGCCTACAGTTAATATATAGTTTCTTCACATCGTTTTAAAGAAAAAAGGAAAAAAGGTTTGTACAACAAGGATCAAGAGTTCTCTAGAAAGAAAATGTAAAGTTATTAAATCACCAGTCGAAAAACTACGATAAGAAATATAAATGGGTTATATTATTATTAATAAACTCCTACATAATGTCTTGAAGGATGTGGCTGTCCTTTTTTTCATTATAAGGAGCTCAGAATTATTTGTATTGTTATTAAAACATACAATACATCTAAGACTTTCTTAGACTTTTCCAGTGTTGAGTTTCTTTTAAATCGTTTTGTCGAGATACTGTTTTTTTTTAAATTTTTGCTAGCGAAAAAGAATTACTTAGAAATTATCCCATTGTGCATTTACATTATTTAAGGGTAAAACATACAATTGTGACCAACTAATATCTGTTAGTGAATTTCTGATGTCGTTTTTGCTTTGTATGTTAAAAATGCGAATATTTTGATATGCATTTTTGTATACTTTATAAATGTAACGAATTTTCCATTGTTATTAGTTATATATTATAAATATATATATATATATATATATATATATATATATATATATATATATATATATATATATATATATATATATATATATATATATATATATATATATATATATATATATATATGTGTGTGTGTGTACTACACGAAACCTCTTAGGTAACAAAAAAAACTTACCTTTCTTCCACTGTAAGATTCTGTAGTTCAGGAACCCAACACCAGTGAGCCTCCGGCACCAAAGTGACGAAAATCTGGGTAAAGTATACCCAAGCGACGAAAAAAGAAAAAGGAATCATCATCAAGAAAAGGAAAATTTGGTAAAATCCAAAGGCACCAATATGGGGAAATAAGTCGTCGAAGTCGAAACTGGATTCTTCTGCTTCTTTTTCGCTTTTATTGTTGTTGTTGCTCGCATCTTTGGGTAAAGATTTCGAGCTCTGGTCATCAACGAACGCCTGGTTTGTAAAGCTGAAATAAATTAAATAAATTTTAGTTTCTAAGAAACAGCAAGTTTCCAACGTGCGTAATATGAGATATTGGATTCATAATTCTTCTCTTAATCATTTTATATTAATGATTTTTTTTTAAACCTTGTTAGTTGGCAAAAACAGATATCTTTTATAAAAACAATTTTGATTTTTCTAAAATCTTTAATTAATAATTTTTTCAATTTTCCTAATTCAACCTTCGATGTGAAGTACAATACTCGAAGAGATTTTCCACTAAAAACCAAATCACTTTATTTAACTTCTCGATGTTGGTTTCGTTAACTATGTTGTTATCATCAGAAATTAATTTAATCTTTTTTCTGCTGTGACTATATATCTTTTGTTTAGTTCTGCGTAAAATTTCTAGCAAACTTGCATGTTATTTTGTGTATGCTCTTGTTCTCGCGTGGTATTTTCTCCTTGGGATGGTTCAGCATTCCCCTGATTGTTTTTGCTGTTGGACTTGCAGGTGGTGAACAATTGATGCGTTTGAGCCGAGTATTGAAGAAAAAACGACCGCTATATCCGACACAACAAAGTAATTTTGCAGCATGACAACACTCGACCACATGTTGGTTGGGGTCAAAACCTACTTGTAAACGGACAAATGGGACGTCCTACCGCACCCGCCGTATTCACCGGACATTGCTCCTTCCGACTAATGGCCTGGCTAAGCAGCATTGAAGATTTTAATTTATTGTATTTGGAATAGATTATTTCATAAAAAAATGAGTTTCTCAGAGATAACGTGAAATATCATCTAAAAGTTCGCTGGTGTTGATACATCTACTGGGCATCCCAGTTTGGTGAAAATGGTGTATCGGAGCGTAAAAACAAGATTAAGCGCGACTTCTTCACTAAAAAAAAAAGACCGTGGCTCTCGACCGTCCAGCATATTCGCACGATCTGGCTCCATGAGACCTGACCGTGACCCATAAGAAATCTATTTTATAGAATCTAATATTTACATTAATAAAATTACGCAGAAAAAAGCGAAGGAAAATTATTATTCAAACGAATTAACATAATTGAAATAAAAAGATAAAAAGTCAAGTAATGTCTTTCTGAATTTTTGGAACAAAAGCAAGGCACGGATAATTTTGCAACAAAAAACCTTCTTTTTAATTAGAATGGGAACAAGTGTCTTGTTTTTTTTTAAGTGATTTTTATGTTAGGTCGTCAATTTAATTATTGGACTTTTCTTGACTATCTTTGACATTTATTTACATTATTTACATTTATGAAAAAAGTCATTTAAACTGGTTTTAATTCTCTCAGCATACCAGCAAGAACAATCTAAGATGTGCGGCTCGAGAGCAAAAAGTTAACTTATGCTAGTGAAAATATGTACAAGACTTTCAAAAACAAAATCAAAAGGATTCAATAGACTTTCTGAGAGTTCTGAACTGGAGAGGGTTCTGGATAGAAACAGAACAGATCTGGATAGAAAAAAGAAGCTTCGGGGGCAAGGGATTCGAATAAAAGGAGGCTAAAGCCCGCAATGGCTGTTGCGCCAGCTATATATAGGGATTATTCATGTTACAGGAATCGAAACAGATGACAATCTGAAGGGGCCAAGTCTGAAGAATACACCAGGTGCGATAAAATCGGTCAGTCCAACTTCTCTTTTTCTATTACGGGTATCACGTGTTTTTTTATTCAAACATAATGTTCAGCAGTAACAGTTTGGCCAGATTAGAAAAATGAATAATACATGACATCCACAACACACGGCAACACTTTTCTGTAGTTTCGATTGATTGCGCGGTTGCCACTTGGTGAAACATAGTAACAATGATAATAATTAAAACACTTGTTATTGTGAAACAATTACACATTTCACGATATATTGTGAAACAATTACCAAGTGTTTTAATTATTAACACTTTTCTGGCTGAGATATTTGGTTTTTTGTCCCTTATTGATGTCTTACCAGAATTAATCCATGTTTTTGGCCTGTTTAGTTATCGTAGAGGATCCACTTTTCAAGATAGGTCATTGTTTTAAGCTGGAAGTTCTTTTTCTTGAATCTTGAGAGCAACGACACAACAACATCAAAGAGTCTGCTCTTATTCTCAGCTGCAAGTTCATGAGGGATCCAACAACTCTCCTTTTGAATATTCCCTAGCAGAAATAGCCGACCCGGCCATTTAGGGACTATTCAAAAGGAGAGTTCTGCATTTTTTTGACCAACCCATACGTTCTGCCTCATTTAAGTTAAAATTTGCAATCCGGAATTACCGGAACCACTTCTTACATGTACTATATGAAACGGCTTTATTTTCTAAATTATGTTCCGAGGTTCAATAGTATTTTTTTCAGTTAAAATGCGAGAAAAAGGCAATGCCTCAAATGCTGTTTTTCGAACGACATCGCGTGTACTACTCAAGTTAGTCGCAGCTTTCCTCTTTTCCTCTTTTTCTTGCCGGTTTCCAAGCATAGATTCTCTTTGGTCATTTGTAGTCATACATTCGCTGGACAGTATTATTCTTAATGCTTATGAATGTTAGGCATGATTTAATATTGTTAGGCTGTCCTGCAGGTCTGTATCAATCCGTATCAACTCATTCATTTGAATGAGGAGCGACGGACAATTACACATCATTTATAGCAATAATAACTTTCATTAGCGCATCACAAAAAGAGGTTAAGAACGTCATTTCACCGAGCTCACGCGCTTATTCACTAAATCTTGCTATGTCCGTATTAAAAAAAGGTAGCGAATAAAATAATTTTGCTGTTTAACATTTGCTCAAAGAATGAAGTTTGTCAAGTATAATTAATCCCTCTTTTATGTTATCGGGCAGTTCTTTTCAAGATATTCACTGCACTTCGATGTTACAAGCATCATCCATGACATCATCCTCCCATCGTAGCTTAAGTGATCCTCGTTTAGGTCTGTTTACCGGCTTTGGTTTAAAGGTGTTCTTGGTTTGGTTATTGCCATCCATTCTTAAGAGGTGACCCGCTCATCTCAGACGTGTGCTTTTTATGACTTGCTTCAAAGTAAAGATGTGTTTTTGGTTTGGTTATTGTTATACAGTCTTACGAAGTGACCTACTTATCTCACTGCTTTAAGGAGTTCTTGATTTGGCAGGTATCATCCATTCTTATAAGATGACCCGCTCATCTCAGACGTGTGCGTTTTATGACATGCTTTGAAGGTCTTTTTGGTTTGGTCATTGTCATCCATTCTTATGAGGAACTTGCTCATTTCATTGCTTTAAAATATTCTTGGTTTGACAGGTATCATCATCCATTCTTATCAGGTGACCCGCTCATCTCTGATGTGTGCATTTTATATATGAGACGATATCCTGGTCTTTGTATAGCGTGTGTTATAACGCTTTTCCTATGTTATTTTCGCAGATTGATCCATAGATTTTTCTCAAGACTCTTCTTTCAAAGACGTCTAGAGCAGTTTGGTTATTTTTGGATAGGGTTCATGCTTCACTCTCATATATTAATACAAGCTGGGTTAGTGTTTTTTAAATTTTCTTTTTAGATTCAATAATTTACATCTCTCTCTTTCTCTCTCTCTCTCTATAAATATAAATATATATATATATATATATATATATATATATATATATATATATATATATATATATATATATATATATATATATATATATACACACTTTTTTAGCGATTCTCCAATTCATTTATTCCATTTCTTCTTCAAAATACTCATCGATCGACGGCTGCTATAACTTCATCGTTTGATGAAGAAAGCTTGCCACGTAAGAATTTTTGAGGTTTGGGAACAGATGAAAATCAAAGGGAGCCAGATCTGGTGAATGTGGTGGATGCTCGAACAATTCGTAGTATAATTTCTTCAATTTGGTTACTGCAAGAACATTGCTCTAGGAGCCGGTGCATTGTCTTGATGAAAAATGATTCAAAAGGTCTGAGTGATAATATCCTGTTATTGTTTTGCCGGTTTGAAGGCAATTATTTAATGCCTTTCGCATCCCAAAAAATTGATGCCATAACCTTTTTGGTCAATTTTGACAACTTTGGCTGCTTCGGAGCTGAACAACAGGGCTCATTTCACTCTGTGGTTTGTTGTCGCAATTCGGGATCAAAGTGGTAAACCTAAGTCTCATCTATAGTTACAAAAATTTTACGTTTAAAATCTACTTTATTTTTTCGAAAAAGATCCAAATGTTGGAAGAAAATTTTCTCGAAGTCGTTTTTGATCAGAATTTCACAAATGATCACATCTTGCACAAAGCTTTCTCAACCCCAATTCCTTTTTCAAAACATAAAACACCTATTCAGTTGGGATGTCCATGCCCTTAGGAATTTTATTCAAAGTTAATTGTCTGCCATCCACAACCATATCATGTATAGAATTAATTATTTGTTTAGTAGATGCCCTTATTGGATGTCCAGAACGAGGATCATCACCCAGGCTTGTTCAACCACGTTGAAACTCACCTGCCCATTTACAAAACATTGTTTTTGAAGGGGCAGACTCTCCTAATATATTTATCATTTCACTTTAAAGTTCCATTGCCTTTAAACCCTTTTTTAAGAATTTAATCGATGCACGATTTTCAGTATTTTCCATTTTAAAAAGTAACACTGATACGTTTATTTTATGCTGCTGTTTTTGTACGAATTAATTGAGAGATCGACTTGAGACTTGACATATGTTCATATGAAGGATGAAACTTCAAAATGTAATAGATGTTATAGTTATTTTACTACTCTATAGATGTCGCAACGCGAATTTTTCAATTTGTCTAGTATAACAATAATATATAATATTAAATTGTAGTTGCCCTGAAGATGGTTCAAGCAAAAATAACCTAAACGTTAACAAAACGAAACAATAATTGTTTTTATTACAAATAACCGAAAACCCAAGAAAAACAAAAGAAAATAATAAACGGCCAGGAAACACATAACGAAAATAAACAAAAAAACAAACGCCCACTAAGGTGACTTTTGTTTGAAAAATTCGTGCATTTTATGTATCTATTGACATCTGACAAAAGTTTTATATCAGTCCACTAGGCGAGTGGCGAAAATTTACCGGGCAAAGAATTTTCATGAAATACCACATTAAGAATGTTAAGAAAGTGTTACCACGTTGACACTATGTCAAAAAAAATGTTTACAACTGGTACAAGAACTTTACTGATGGTAGAGAAGCACTTGATGATGAATCTTGTTCAGGAAACTTTTCCACATTAATCAATTAAGTATTTGATACATTGTAAACATTTTTATAGCCATATACACCATAATACACCATCGCACACCGTAAAAATCAATCAAATACCACAAGCCAATACCAACAGCAAAAACAAATACCATAAATATCCACGAATACCATATTCACTAGATATGGCACCGTATGACTTTTTCTTGTTAAAAAAACTACTTCGTGGGCGCCGTTTTGAGTCCACAGAAATCATTCAAGATAGTTCGCTGGCCTATTTGAAGAAAATACCAGCAGTCGAGTACATAAACTGGTTCTAAGACTGGAAAAAACGTTGGAGTAAGTTTATTGCATTGAGAAGGGATTACTTTGAGGGACACATACATAAATTTGGCCTTTCTCCTTTTTGGTCTCCGTATTTATTATTTCTGCTGTATGAAGATAGGTTTTCAAACTTCAAAAGCATATAAAAAGTGCTACGAAGCATCTTACCCTTTCATTTCGTGTTTCTCGTCGGGCTGATGTTTGTCCTCAGATCTTTGAGTCTGACTGAGATTCTCCTGGGGTGGCATGTTGCGTTCCACTCACGTAACCCACCAAGCAAGATCAGCAAAACGAAAAAAAAAAAAAACGTTGAAAACTATGACAGAACGCGAGATAAACGACCAGGTGTCGGGCTAGCGCGTAAGATCGGCGTCTTAAGGCAATTCCCGACGTTGATGCGCGAAAAAATTCGACAACTGAAAGATTTTGCAAGAGATCCAGCCGATTTATAGTGGCGGTACCGCCGTAACGGTGGCGGTAGGCGATTAACCTTGCTTGGCGAACGAGTTGCGGTTGGCTCGATGAAGATATGGATGTCGGCTGAGCTTAGTTTTGACGTAGCGGTAGTGGTTTCGATTACACACCAAGAAGCTCGTTGCAACGTTTGTTTTTAACTCGTTCCCGGTGATGATTGGGCAGGATTTTCTGAAATATTTCACATATTCGTTAAAAATGACGTTGGCGTTAGTCATTATCTTTTACCTAAGTCGTTTGTTTATCAAGTAAAAAAAGTTCGTGCGGTTTTCGCTAAAATTAAATTCTGAAAGACGCGCATTTGCCTCTGAGGCTCTAAATCACAATTATCAAAGATTAATTAATCGCAGTCGATGCCTCTAAGGAGCCATCATCAACCCTGTGAGTAAATAATGCAGAATTATTCTTAAAAAGCATCCAGATTTACCCAGCGTGGTTACAATCATGACTCAAGGACAATTCCTTGATGAGTTTTACATTCTCACATTGTCGCCTATTGAATTAATATAGTATATTTTTTGTATCACGATTGTAATACCATTAATGTAATATCTTTCTCTTAATACCATATCTACCAGATACAGCACAATGTGACTTTTTACCTTTTCCTTCGATTGAACAAACCACTTTGTGGACCCCATTTCGGTTCTGTTACTACTGTTACTGAATTTAATAAGGAGTAAGAAGAACAGGCAGAACCAGAAATAAGCAAATCATGTGAATACTTGATTTGGGACCAGTGTTAAAATCGACCAAATAGAGACAACTAAGTTTGCTTGGTTGCATTATCAGATTGGGTCAATATATGTAGTTAAAGACATTTGGGAAGTACGTTGGAACAAAAAAATCTAAAAGAGGTCGACCGACCCAGTGCGACGGTTAATAATTGATAATTTTTTCTTTAAAAAATCACGTTTAATTTGGGAGAAATGTAAAAAATGGTTTATTCAAAGTAAGCGTGGATGCCCTCCCAGAAAAACCGTATATCTTTTGAGGTGGTCGAGTTCTCAAGCTATTGAAGAAAGGGCCAAATCTGGTGAGCTTGACGGGTGGGGTAAGAGTTCCCATCCAAGTGCAGAAATGGTGTATCTGACTCCTCTCGCTGCAAAATCATTTTTCCGTATTTTGCAGCCAATTCAGACCACTTTCGAACAACGCATAATTCATATTGATCATTTGTTAACGATAACAAACAGTATGAATTTTTTCATCTGATTTCAGAAGCTCATGATTCAGAAAACCTTTCTGATCCCACCAAAGGCACAGCATTGTTTTCTTTCTAAAGCGATTCGGTCTTGCGGTTGATGTTGACGGTTGTCTTAGGTAAACCCATGATTATCTGCATTTTGATTTTGGGTTTTCGAACTATATACATTTTTCGTCTCCAGCCACAATCCGATGCAAAAAGTCCAATTAAAACTTCGCATACCGTTCTTCGCTTTTCCATCTGTCTGTCTGACAGCTGATATGGTACTTATTTTCCTGCCTTCTGCATTTTTCCCATGACATGCAAACTATCACAAATGGTTCGGCAACCAATATTTAACCTCTCTGCCATTTGTTGTTGAGTTTGCATTTCGTATTCTTGCAACAATACCTTCAATCAAGATACTTTCAAAGAGACATGACGTCAGGAGATAACGAGGATACTCAAGGAGAGTGAATCCAATGCAGGAAACAAAAAGATTGGCATACAACAAAAATTAGTGGAAAAAGCCTCGGCTCTGGAGTTCTAGCTTTATGGAAAATAATTACTCTGTTTAGTATATGTGATGAATAGTAGTAGTTTTTCTTATCTGTCCTGTCTTACAATGGCAGGTATCCCCATTAAATAGCGTTAAATTCGTGCGAGAGGTTCTGGAAATATGTGTGATCTAGAAACACTAAATTCTTTAGTTCCTGCTTTTAGATGCCTAGAACTGAATAGGACTTTATGGGACATATCGGATCTCGAAAAATACATGAATAATTTTCGGAGAATTGTTAGAGTCTTTTAAATTAATAAAATAAGATAGAATAAAGTACGTAGGAGCACATATCCGCCAACACAATAGCTTAATATTTTCAGAAACATTTTATATTATGCGACCTAATTTAAGAATAAAATTGTAATTTCGTTTTTTATGTCATACATAAATCTCAAGTTAATTGGCAAAAGAAAACAAATATAAAGGTTTCTAAATTCATTAATATTTATCCTCTTGTTACTGGTGTTACTAACATTGCCATATTCTTTTCGTGATAAAAATCTCATGGAAATGTGGTACTAACAGGACCCCCAGGGCAGAAACTATTCATTAAAAAAACATCAGGTATATAATTTTTTTAGATTTTCACTTAGTTTGGTCTTCTTGTATAGTGAAAATCACTATGACAATGTAATATATTGGGTTGGATATATTATTTCTTTTAATTTTTCTTACTTATTCAATTACATAATATGTTCATGGCTCTACGTTTGGATAACATAAATTTTATGTGTTTCACGTAATTGTGAAAAGAGAAAAAAAAATGTGTATTTGTCGTTGTATATGTACGTTTGGTACGGTAGCTCCATCTTTTAATGGAAATACCCATTAAGTAATGATGCACTTTTTTCTTTGTACGATTTCACTACTAGAAAGTACAAGGCGACTCTCCTTTTCATTCGTTAGGAAGAATATAAAATGTCATACAACCTTTTGAGCAAAGATCGTTCTTGAAAGTTGACACTTCATTAATTAATCTATCACCAAAAGATGGAGCCACTATATTATTTTTTTTTCTTGTCAAAGCACTGAGACTTGTTGCGTTGCGCTCGAACTAGCAGCACTGGTGGTTTTCTCTTTGAAGGGGAGGCAGGATGTCATCTAAGGCGTCTTTAATAAGAGTTTGAACTCTCTAGAGTGACTTGGTGGTCTTTTTTTGTAAACAGGAATTTTCTAGTGCTTTTTGAAAATGAAGTCACAGCAATTTCGAGCAATGAATTGGGTATGAAGAAAATCTGCGCGAAAATGATTCCGAAAATGATTGTGAAAAACTTTTCGCAGAGTCAAAACAGCAACAGTAGGGAAACATGTCTTGACATTTTGGAGTGGATTAAAAGTTACCCTCATTTTCTAGGACGTGTCATTACTGGGATGAGTCTAGGATTTTTATTAAATAGGAGCCGGAAACGAAGCGCCAGAGCCATGAGCTAGAATGAGCAAATCAAAAATCAAAAACATGATTTGCTTTTTTTAAATATCAGATGCCACGGTTATTTGTAGGTACACGTTACCCTTCTGACACCAAAAGCACAGCATTGTCTCCTTTTCCAACTCCCAACAACGATCCGTAAATGCGCACCATCCGTTTTTGCATACTCATTTAACCTGGAACTGAAATGTTCCGTTACTCATTGGAGCATCGCTCTTGGAATCGCGTGAATTTCGTCTGTTATTCTTTGCTTTACAACATTCAAGTTGGGTGGTAATGGGTTGAAAATCTTACTTTTTAAGTAACTGCATAGGAAAAAACCAGCATATATTTAATTTGGACTTCTTGGTGGCCAATTGATGTCCCCTCAGCGACTAATCACTCTTTCGGGGAATAAATCATGAAGAGCTAGTAAATAACTGTTCGTGACGTGGAAAGTTGCTCCATCTTGTTGAAAAAATCAGTTGCGGTTGTAGCCAATCCAGTTTTACATTTCTGGAGTTAAAAAAGTCCGGATCATATGGCAATAACGATCGGAATTAACCGTTTATCATCAAAAAAAGTAGAGGCCGATAATTTCTTCGCAGTTTGTTTTTGCTCCAAGAAAACCTGGTGAAGTAATCGCAAAAATATATAGATAATGACATATCTACGGACATTTTGTTTTTTCTAAAGTGAAAGGTACTTCCAGTAACTTACCAAGTCAAGCTGAACGAGTTTATAGTGGCAAAGTACCTATTAATCATTTGAAAATTGCAGATATTACAAAGTTGAAATAGTATATATCAGTAGAATTTACAGCATTTTATGACTGCACTGGCGAACTACAAACGAAAGAGAGTCTGCAGAAGATTTAAAAAAAAATCTATTAATTATCTTTAATTTAAGTATTATGTTTAATTTTAGATACCTAAAATAAAAGTTTCGCCAAATTTATATGGTTTTTTTTCTTTAAATTTTGTGTACCCAATACCGTGAGTATCTCATAAATTCAAAATTACTAAATATACATATATAATACCGTTAACCTTAACGTTAACGTGTAACTTTCGATTGCAAATTGTCTCCAAAATGTAAGCGAAAAACAAATTTTCTAAATATTATACTTCTTTAGGAAATAATCAGTTTTTTTCATTTCCTGAAGAAATGAAATATTCAGACATGTGCTTTTTGCGAAATTGCATATTTATATATATATATATATATATATATATATATATATATATATATATATATATATATATATATATACCCTTTGTGGATCAGACCTTGACGTGGTAAAGGGGTTTGAGTAGGGCAATGAAGCTTTGAGCTATGCCGTCTGGAGTCTATGCTCCTGGGAGGGTCACCCCTGGCGGACAGGTCAAAGCGGAGGCCTCAGACTAACATGATCCAAAATCTGCCAACCCGCATTGGACCAGTGTGGCAGATTACGGTCCATACCTTCAACATGGTATTTCAATATGTTGAAATATGACAGTACAACCACAAACATGGCCCTTATTCCCCGGAGGCCAAGGGGCAACTACCTACGGCAGCAGGAGGACCTGCCCCAAGGCAGAGGGTGCTAAGAATCACCGGGTTAGATCAGGCTGCCATTGGACTTTTGACATTGCAACGTTAAATATACGGACTATGAAAACAGAGGCCCGATTGCAAGAACTGTTAATCGAACTTGACATTGATATTATTGGACTCTGTGAAACATGAAGGAATGGTGAAAAGTTAATCAAACTGGAACCAACTGGACACGTACTCTACACTCGAGGTACGGAAAATGGTCGATGTGGCGGAATAGGATTCCTCATCAATCGAAAGCTGAAGGACAGTGTGGTAAAATTTGAAAGTACATCCGACCGATTAGCCCAATGCGTCATTCAGCTGAATAAAAAGTTTAGGCTTCAAATCGTCCAAGCTTATGCACCAACTATAAGCCATAAAGATGAGGAAATTGAGGAATTTTTTGATGATGTGGCCCAGCTTTTATACAAGGAGAAATGTAGGTACAAAATCCTGATGGGTGATTTTAATGCCAGAATTGGAACAACAAGAACAGACGAAAATGCAACTGGCCCATATGGAACTGGTGAGCGAGACAATAGAGGTGACAGATTAGTTGATTTTGCTGAAGGACAAGAACTATATATTATGAATTCATTCTATAAGAAAAATATCAGCAGAAAATGGACATGGAAAAGTCCATCTGGGCTCACAAGCGAAATTGACTACATCATGACCAACGATAAAACAATATTTACCAATTGTACTGTCCTTGACAATTTTAATGTTGGAAGTGACCACCGAATTGTACGAGCAAGGGTTCGGATTGACTGTCGAAAAGAGCGCGAAAAAATGGTAAGATCAAAGAAGGGCAAGGTGGATTCTGGAAAACTGCTGGAGAGAGGAAGCGATTTTGAGATTGCTTTGTCAAACCGGTTTGCTGCGTTACAAGATCCAGAGGAGGTGGTGAATATGAAGAAATCGCCAACAATGTACTTCAAACGGCTGCTTCAATAGCACCAGAGGAAAAATGTCTCAAACAAACAAAAATCTCCAGTGAGACCATTGATTTAATGAAGAAACGGCGAGCAATGAGAAATGCAGGTAGTCCTTTTGGCAGGGTCGAGTACACTGAGCTCTGCAAAACTATAAGAAAACGTATCAGAGAGGACACGCGCCGATTCAATATGCAGCTAGTGCAAAAAACCCTGGAAGAAAACAAAGGAATTAACAAAGCTAAACAGAAGCTGAGAAACAAAAGAACGCAAATATATGCTTTAAAGCGTGAGGATGGCACAGTGTGCAGGACGCGTACCCAAATGTTAGAGATTGTCAGAAGGTTTTATTCCCAGTTATATGAAGATCAGAGCCAGTCAGGGACAGCAATACCCACGGAAGAACAATATATAATACCAGATATCCTAGTGGAGGAAGTAACAAATGCTATAGAATTGATGAAGAACGGCAAGGCTCCAGGAAAGGATGGTGTAACTGTCGAAATGCTAAAAGCTGGTGGTAGGACGTTACATAAAACACTGGCAAAATTATACTCAAAATGCCTCAAAGAACAAAAAGTACCTGACTTATGGAAAAATGCAGAAGGTATCCTTTTACATAAAAAAGGAGCACAGGAAGATTTAAAGAACTACCGTCCAATAAGCCTCCCATCAGTGATGTACAAAGTTTTACTAAGATAATTTCTAAAAGAATATTAAAAAAACTGAATGACGCACAACCAAGAGATCAAGCAGGATTCAGAAGTGGATTCAGTACAATGGATCACCTCCAGGTTGTACAGCAGGTCATAGAAAGGCACAACGAATACACCATGCCACTGTGCTTGGCTTTTATCGACTACGAAAAAGCATTTGATTCCATCTCAAAGCATGCGATAATGGATGCACTGCTTAGTCAAGGTGTAGAGAGAGCCTATGTAAACCTATTAGAATCGATATATTATGGAGCTACAGCCACAATTCACCTTGATGATCTTGAAGTGGGAATTAATATAGAACAAGGTGTACGGCAGGGTGACGCAATATCGCCTATTCTTTTCTCGGCTGGCCTTGAAGAAGTATTCCGTAAACTGGATTGGGAACAGGATGGGGTAAAGATCAATGGTGCAAACTTAAACCATCTTAGATTTGCAGATGATATTATTCTCATTTCACAAGACCCAGAGGAGCTGCAAAGACGCATACAAGAACTGCAAAGGGCTGGCGAACCATTTGGCTTGAAAATAAACCTGAAATAGAGTCAGGTTATGTTCAATAACTTCGCTCAGGACAGAAGAATTTCAGTTTTAGGAAGGGATTTAGAGATTGTGGACAGCTTTGTATATCTTGGGCAGAGGATTTCCATGGAGGGGAATAACGCCCGGGAGGTGGAACGGCGTGTTAAATGTGGCTGGCAGGCATTTGGTAGGCTCAACATAGTGTTTAAGAGCAGACTCCCACTTTGCCAGAAAAGAAAAGTATTCGATCAGTGCGTTCTACCCGTTATGACATACGGAAGTGAAACCTGGACACTCACATCGCAATCAATTCAAAAACTTCGGGTGGCACAGAGGGGTATGGAAAGATGTATGCTTGGCATTACAAGACGAGACAGAAAGTCCTGCGCATGGATCAGGGAACAAACAAAAGTCTGTGACATCATTGGAAAAGTAAAACAATTGAAATGGAGATGGGCAGGCCATATAGCGAGGCGATGGGACGACAGATGGACCAAGGCAATCCTGGAGTGGATACCGCTTGATCGCAAACGTCCGCGAAGAAGACCGAAAGCATGATGGACTGATGACATCGTTAAGTATATTGGACCCGAGTGGCAGAGGAAAGCCCAGGACCGTGAAGGTTGGAAGCATGCTGAAGAGGCCTTCATCCTGCAGTGGATCGATACGGGCTGATGATGATGATGATGATATATATATATATATATATATATATATATATATATATATATATATATATATATATATATATATGGAGTTTTTTGACTTATTTGGACTACGTCCAACGAGACAAGAAGTAAAAAAGCGTCCAAAGAAGTCAAAAAACTCCATTTATAAGTCATCCGACAAGAAGTCGGCAAAACTATGGGTTGTTTCATTGTGGAGAGGAGACTCCCTATTTTTGGCGAGTGAGCATATGTCGGTACCCTGATGAGTCTAATTACCAACAAACGAAACATGTGCCCTCCAATGTTAGTGATGGGTGGGGCTTCCTCCCGGTCAAACAACTAACCAATGGTCATATATATATATATATATATATATATATATATATATATATATATATATATATATATATATATATATATATATATATATATATTTGGGCCTATGGTGTATACTAAAGGGAACAGGTGTTACAATGAATGCGAATTTATTATATTTTAAACAGTGGTATAAAAAACACCATTTGAAAAATAAACAAATGATTGATAGGGAGGCAAAATTACAAGAAATTCGGGAGCGTAAGCTCTCTATTGTGCTGACGTCATCACCTTATATTGCGGTAATTTCCACAAACTGGAATTCCCTATTGATCAGTTGACACAGATTTGAATGTAGCTGAGTTCCCCGGCAATTTCACTGAGAAAGCGATTTAATCGTGTCATAAATAATTTAGTGGTATGTAGTCTCCAAAAAAATTTTGGTATTTTTCCGTATTCATACCGCAAGGTTTCTCAATGCTAATCTATATGTGTCTTGGTGACTGATGAGATATTATTAATATAAAAATACCGCTCGTAAATTTTACATTGAATAATTTATTTTGTTTGTCTTCAACATGCGTAGGTTATTTAATAAGAAAAGGAACCCCTACACTTCAGTTTAGAATCAAACAGGACCCACATGTAATTTTTTACCCACATGTCGATTTTTTGACACTGTACAAAATTTCATTTTATTTAATAGTTTTGAACTAGAATTTAATCTGCATATTTATTGACTATCTTTGCTGATCTCTCTGAGAAACTTTCTAGTTTCTTTTTTGTAAAATGACGGTGATTTTGAAGTAAAATATTCTTCGGGTGCAGTTTTGATAGCTGCTGCAGTAGAAATTTATTTTCCAAGAATTTATGTCCATTGATCTAAAAAGATAATCTGATGGTGCAGCATCAGGAGAATATGGTGGGTGATTAAGTACATGATTCTAGCACTATGAGGTCTTGCATTTTCATGCAGCCGAATAACCTTTCTGATTATTCATTCAGTCCTGAGCCTTTTTAAATTAAATTTAAAATTGTTATTTCAAGATCTCCCATTCTATAGCTTTTCTACGTACATTTCTTAATATCTCGTCTATAATAACGTTAAACAGGAGCGGGTTCCTACGTTTAGAGTACGGGATTCGTTATGCTGCGAAGGAGCTGAATTATCGTAAAAAAAACACATCTAAGTCGTTTGAAAATCAATTTTAATGTTTTTGTTTGGCTATTGTAGTGTTGGTGCCTTGAAATAACTTTCGGATAAACAAACAGCGATCTAGCAATATTGGGTGGGTATTTTGTATACTCAGAACGATTCGTCATACGTCATACAGATGCTGTTTGTGTCGTTTAGTAACATGAAAATTTCATCTCAGTCAAAAAATGGAACTGACTCGTGAGAATTTTCGTGCGATGATTTACTATGACTTTCGACGTGGATTATCTCAACAACAGTATCGTAGAAAATATTTTGTAAAACAATAAAACTATTTTCATTGATAAGTATTTGTTTTTATTTATTATTTCGGATTTATAAATAGCAACCCTCGTATTAGCCAGATATGGCAACGTGTAACTTTCTTTTGTTCCTCAAAACTCAAATAACCATTGCGGACGACGTTTTGAATCCATTGATGTTACATAACAAAGTCTGCAAAAGGAACTGAAGACCATACTGGAAAGTGCTTATGAAAAGTGTTTCGTTTGAAGTGTTGAATACATTTATATTATTAAAACAAATATTTTGTGTTTTATTGCACATTGAACACTGTAAGACACTAACATTATTTTCATCATCTAAGATATGTACCTTATATATGAGCGAACTTTGTGCATGATCCATTTCAGTATATAGCAAGAGATTTACGGGTATTTATAATTAATTGAGCTATTAACCATACCTGAACATCCAGTTTTCTTGATAATTTAATCATCTAATGTATCAATGTGACAATTACCCATAGCTCTCATTAATATCTTTAATTATATTATGTTTTTCTTTCATGCTAATTATATTTATTGAAATTTAATGTAGATATTAACTGATGTAATTAAATATAACAGTTATTTAGTATCACGTTGTGGAAAACATGTATGGTGGGACAGCCAACAGTCAATATTTGGTCTTCAACTTTATTCTCGGTGTCTTTAACATTTATTTATCAAAAAAAAAATTGTTATCAAAGCAAATAAGTCTTAAAGGAACTAAACATGACTGAAATATGTTGGCGTCAGAATCACTACTATTTTCAAATATTTGACTGTACTGAGCTTGCATTGATCCATCGCAGCCCCCTTTTATATAACAGTTCCACTGAATCTAACGCTGCAGTTGACAGGGATTCCAAAACATCTTTTAAATATAATGCAGTGTGCGGTTAGGAAAATGTCTTACCCTAGAAAGTCCATTGTGACTCGGGCGTGGCACCATCCTGTTGAAATCACATATTGTGGTCTTCCGGAAGCGGCGGCAGCAAAAAATTATTAATAATTACCCCCTATAGCTCCCCCCTTTGACCGTCTGGGCAACACCTTCTTCATCTTTGAAAAAATAAGGTCCAGTGATTCGTTCAGTTGTTGTGGTGCGTCAAACTGTTACGCGAGCTGAATGCAGAGGTCTCTGCTGAGTTCTTTTTTGTTCTCGCTGCCCCAAACTCGACAGTTTTTTTTATTGACGAAGCTACAAAATTGAAAATATGCTTCGTCGGTCATCATCAAAGTGGAAACAAAATTCTCATCATTTTCCGCTGGGTTTCCGAATGCACGGGAGTGTTCCAGATGAAGTAGCCTATCTTCTGAATGAAAGTCTTGGTCCAAGTGAATCTTGTAGGGAAAGAGTTTCAAATATGCCCTTAGAATTCGTTGTAGGGTACGACGGAAGATCTGCAATTGCGCAGAACGTCTTTTGGTCGGTCTCCGGAAACTCGTTCAATGTTTGCAATTGAACGACCACTACGAGGTATTCCTGTATGTCTGACATCCCAACAGTTTTCCTTTCTTTAAGACGCCGAACCGTTTTGGTTAATGTACGCCTGGTCGGTGCCTCGCGAACATTGTAAATTTTCTGACTTTTATTTGTAAAACAAAAAGGAAAAATTTAAAAACTACAAAAAATAGGTATCTTATTTTTCGCCACCCTGTACTATGAAGAAGACAATGTAGGATCGTAGTATAATTGAGTAAATCATCAGTGGTGCTAAGCTGTAGCACCACTGATGGGTCGAGCCTCAATCTTCCCAAGCCTTCTTCGTTGCTCCAATCCATCTCTCCATCTATGTTTCGGTCTGCCTCGATTGCTTGTGCCCACCAGCTCAGATATAACTATTTTTTTGAGTGGTCCTCTCGGCATATACTGGAAACTTCTCTTTGGTACCTGATTTGGGTGTATTTATAGAATATAGCGCTTCTATTATCGAGTTCCGAATCTCTCACCTCTGTCTTTCTAAGACAGTGTTAAACGTCAACGCATCTTCCTGTCATAGTAATCTGTATGCCAAAAAATCAGGGGGCACTTCATTCTCTACTGCTATCTTACAGACTATCATATTCATGGTAATCTTAGTTAATCTAATATTTTTTCCCGGGTATTTTGAGTTCCACCATTGCGTGACAGAGTTTTGTATAATATGCCACCTTACAATCGATAAAAAGGTGACGAATACTTGATATACGGTGGATTGGCCCGACCTGAAGCCACTCTACTATATTTGCTATGATTTTATAAGCAGTGTTAAGCAATGCCCCTGTCATTTTTGCATTATAAGTGGTCTGCTTTTTTGTGAAGTGGGCAAACAATTCCAACATACCATTCATTCATCAGAAATTTGCTCTTTGAATATATGCTCTGAATATATTTTCAGTTTTATTCAAGCATGTATACTGGATATTGCGCGTTTTCATTCCCCAATATATTTGTACAAACTGCGAATGTCGGAAAATTCTGTATCATTTTCATCTCATAAATATTTTAAATTTTTAACACATTTCTATAAGTAAAACTTAATTAAAGAACAGTGTATTCATCCAGGTAATATTCTTCAAAGGCCTAGAAACCACGTAGGGGACAGTCTGTCAATTAAACGTTATTCCTTTAATGGACAGGGACGAATGATACACGGGAAAAATAACGAGAATGAATGAAAGTCCAATTTATGACCGACACATTGACCTTAGATTCGAATCCAATTCCTGTGCGGAAGAGGAAATCTAATCGGAGCAAAATGTAGGCGGTGACCAACAACGACAAGTCCTAACACGTGTTTCCCCTCCGAAAAAAATTTACAAAATTATTTGTTTACTCTTTGCCGATCGATCCTTGAACGAAATTGATTTTTTTTACATTAATTCCTTTCATATTTTGATATATTTTCCTCAGGATTTATTAATATACCAAGCTTAAGTCTTATACAGGTGATCCATAACAGACGGGATGAGTTATAGGGATATCAGTCGCAGATAAAAATTAAAATTTTCATCGGTTGCCGAGTTGATTCGATTTAGCGCGACATACGAAACTCATTGATCAATTGGGGGCCTTCTCTGTCAAGTAAAGAAAATAAATTCTGAGAATTGCATCGTATGTTTGCCAGCAAAAGGAATTTATTTGTAAGTTGAGTGCTAGTAAAAAATATGTCAAAGCATATGCTAACATCAGTATCTCGAATAGTTTCTGCTAACTTCATGACATCTTCTCCTAGAGTTGATTTTTGGTTTCTATTTTTATCTCTTTCTGAATATGTATTCAAGTCGTATGAGTAGCCAGTTTTTGAATCACATTTAATTCATGATTTTACGCCTCTTTTAGTAGGTTTTAGAAGAAAGTACTGTTTCAGGCAATTTCGTACCTTAAACTTAGACATAGCTTCATTGATACTCTGAAATGTACGCTCACTTCTTGCTTGTCAAAAGTTTGCTTCAAGCACGAAAACACTTCTTCCTTATATTTTATAGCCGCCATCTAGCTTTTGGGGGGAATTGTAATATAGTTTAGAAGACAGTAACTGGAATCTATTCCCAGAAATTGTTTGTTTGGTCATTTTGTTGCCAAGTGAAGTATTAGTAGACCAGTAGTGTCGCTGTGCAGTCACTTTATTATAGGACATTACGAGAAAACATCCAATGATAATCATTATTTCATACTAATCAGTTTTGAGTATAGATAAGTTTTTTTGCTTGAAGTATCTCCAATTTTTCGTTAGTTTGTCCAGAAATTCATAGAAAAAGGCCTTGGGGAAACAGTTTGAAAATAATGCCACACGCAGTAGATGATCTACTGTACAAGATTTTTAGGTTGGGATACGTAATCTTGGTAAAAAATTGTTATATGCAGATTTCGATTGGTGTAGGCGACCGTTTTGTCATTCATACTTTCTTCAGAAAATAAACATTCCGTGGACGATAAATTTTCATTTAGTTCGACTTTCCTTTTTACTTTGGTTGTAGATGGACCCGAAAATTTATCACTTGTACCCACTGAGGATGACTGGACATATTCCGTACCACTATTAACGAACGGTTCATCTTCCATATCGGAAATATTATGTCAACTCCACGAGTTCCCGCTCAGATAATGGTTTATTTTTGAAATGAAAAATCACATTTTACTTGTAGTAAAATAGTTTGTAATACCACCGTCAGTGACAGCTCGTGAGGGAGGGCGTTGGGGCCCCACCCCTCCTGCATTTATCTCAGTAAACAATTTTTCAGAGCAAAACACCATATTTTATTTCCGTTCAGTTTCTTTCCTTTAACTCATTTTCTTGGTACACCTCCTGCATAGGGTTTCAATAGCACGAAATGTAAAAAGGAGGAAGGGAAAAGCAAAAAAATCTTCAACAGCACTATTTTCTTCTACGCCCTCCTACTTTAAAAACTCACGAACCGCCACTGCACTGTGCAAATTTATACCACATCGGAATTCCACTGGAAAAAAAAAGTTCTGTATGCGCAATATTTACACGCAAAAAACAGTTTCTATAAGTAATATATAAACATTAGTGAAATAAACTAAAATTGGTCAAATAAATGCATACTACCAGTGGGGCATCGGCCTGGGTAATCCAACGCGCGTATTTCCTTCTAAATTGCATTAAACACCTTCTGAGACTTATATCACCCATTGGGACGAAAGGGTTAATGACGGGACTAATATTTTGAAATCACTATTAAAGCAACCATTTTAATTTAACAAAAGTGTAGTCAAGAAAAAGTCGATTGTTTTTCGAAAATCTGTATAACACTAAAGAATCACACGTCCTCGAAGTGCCTCCGTTTTCCTTTCTTATTTATTTTATTTATTTACTTTTTTTCCTTTTACTCTCTTCATCAGCACCAGAGTTTGATGGAACACGATCGTAGAAAAAAAGCGAAAATCCACCGATCCATAAAAAAAATATCGGTCTAAAATTAAATTAGTTCCGCATTGAAGCCGCTCCCCGACACAATTAAAATTATTAATTAAACCTTTTTAATGCATTTTCGATTTTTCTGATTATTTCCAATGTAAGGCTTTTGCTTTTTGGTTTATTTGCTCAGCATGAATCAGCTGTTCATGGTCGAGTTGCCTGTCGTCCCGGCTACTGTTGTTTATTTTTTCTCATTCACTTTGATTTACGTTCTTCTAGAAAACGAAGTCGATTTTCAAAAAAATAAAATGTTATGGTGGTGTAAAATTTTTATAGATTTTTTTGTATGACAATATGTGTTTCAGTTAATGTCGATTTTTTCGCAAAATTTGAGCGTTTATTTTCATAACAAAATAAATTCCCCTAATAATCAAAGTATTGGCCATCGTTAGCTGTTACTTTTTCCCATCTTTCTGTTAAATAATGGATTCCGTGCTAAAAGAACTGTAGGTTTTTCAAGGTCAACCATTCATTAAGCGAAATTTTCACTTTTTCGTAAGAATGTATGTGTAAGAAAGTTCGTGCTGCATCAATCGAAATAAGTGGTAGTCCGTAGGGGCTAAGCCCGGTGAATATAGCGGCTGAGGTAGGACTTCCTATTTAACGTTTAATACCGGGTGTGTCGGTAATTCCTTTCCGGTTTTTTCGCTAGAGAAAATACGTTATTGACAATGAATAGTTCAAATGTATTTATTTAAAGTATTGGACATTTGATTCTATACATTTTGCCTATCTCTCAGACAATTTATGGATGCCATTCCAAAAGAACAGTTTTTCCTTTGAGCTAAACCATTCATCGAGCCATTTTTTAACTTCTTCGAAATCGGCAAAGTGCTGCTCTGTAAGCGCGTGCCCCATTGATGCGAAATGGTGGTAGAATGATAGAACCAGGTCTGGAAAGTACGGCGGGTGCGATAAAACTTTCCATCCAAGTGATTTCAACACTTCTTTGACTGGTTTTGCTGTATGAGACATGCTGCAAAATCATCTTATCATGTCTTTGAGCGTATTGTGGGCGTTTTTCGATCAATGCACAGTTGAAATTGATCATTTGTTGTTGGTAGCGATTAGTATTAACTGTTTCTCCAGGTTTCAACAGTTTATAATATACGACACCAACCTGGTCCCACCAGACACAGAGTATGGTTTTGTGACCAAAGCGATTTGATCTTGAAGTCGATGGACCGGGTTCGCTAAGTAATAACGATGATTTTTTTCGCTTGGGATTTTTGACATAAATCCATTTTTCATCACCCGTTACTATTCGATGCAGAAATGACTTCCTTTCATACCTTTGAAGCAGCATTTCACTGACTATTTTTCGATTTTCTAATTGCCTGTCATTCAATTCATATGGCACCCATCTTCCCATCGCTTGTAATCGTTCACAAATTGCGACTCGGCTCACATTCAAATTGTCTGCCAATTGTTTTTGAATTTGTGTTGGGTCTTCATCCAATAACTGCTGCAATTCCGCATCTTCAAACGTTTTTGGCCTACCAGGACGTTCTTGGTCTTGACCGTTGAAATCACCACATTTCAATTGTCGAAACCACTTTTCGCATGTTCTTATGGTTGGAGCATGCTCACCGTAAGTCTCTACCCTCAAACGATGACTTTCAGCGGCTTTTTTCTTTTGATGAAGCAAGAAAAGTAATGCAAATACACGTTTTCAGGCACAAAACTCGACATTTTCAAAAATTATACATCTACTAGCTGCCCGGACAGACTTCGTTCTGTCAAAAGTTAATAGTAAAAATTAAATAAGTATTCCCGAGTGATCACGTTATTTATGTCTCAACAATAAACGACGATTATTTACCAAAATACGTTTTCTATTTCGTAGACTGCAATACTTTATAAACTTGATGATATTCATTCTAATGCTTTATGGTATACAATATTTTTTGTTTGGTTACTTGGCTCGTAAACAAATATAGCTGACGCTTTCCCAACGTGAGAGCAGGCAACTTACAACTGTAGATGAGAGAAGCATGGGTTTTCAAGATTAACGCCGCAAATACATAAAGGCTGATCCTGTGATTTATTTATGGTCATTGCGAAAGAAAGCCGCACTGGAAATTGCAGTCGTTTAAATTCAAATGGTACGTCAGTTGGTATCATTGGGATGCGGGGTATCAACACTTCTCCCTTATATTTTCCTTTTAGAATTGTTGCTTTGATTACATTGTTAAGTAAATTTTTCACTGATGGCCGTGTGCCGTTACAAAGACGCGATGGGTTAATATTTCGTAACATTATGACTACCGATCCTACTTTCAATTGAAGATTATGGGGTGGCAATCCTGGCAAATCCAATGAGTTTAAAAATTCTGGTGGATAGTTGACGACATCATCTTGATTAGTTACGCAATCAACTGATTTGTATGTTTTTAATTTACCGGCAATTTCATTTTGAAGTTTATTTCATTTATATCCGTCTTTTTGGCAGCTAATATAGCACGTTCGCTCAACCAAAAATGATCTTTGTAATTTTGAGCGACGTTTGGGAACACCTTTTGTATGTGCTCGGTTGTTGTTTCAATAAACTGACAAAAATCGATAGGAAATGTAATGCAGCCAGTCGAATCATCAACAGGGATTTTGCCATTACCAAGGTCAATGAGTTGTTTAGAAAATATTTCTCCAGATGGAACATTTTGTAATTCAATACGCATATTCTTACTTAAATTTAGTATCTTGACGTATTTCCACAAAATGGAGGACTTTAAACATGCATTGAGTTCATCCGCTAACGTTGACCGTGGAATGACTGGTAATGTTTGACGGAAATCTCCTGCTAATAAAATCATCGCTCCGCCAAATCGATTTTGATTGTTTCGCAGATTTTTCATAGTTCTGTCTAACGCCTCCAAAAGATTTTTTATGTGCCATCGTACATTCATCATACACTATCAACTTACATTGCTGCAAAACCTTTGTTTTTTAAACCTTTGAGTTTTATTGCTTTGAATATTCAATGGTAATTTTAGCGCTGAATGGGCTGTTCGACTGCCTTGCAATAATGTGGCTGCAATACTAGATGAAGCAAGTGCAAGTGAGATTTCATTTTGTGAGCGAATTGTTGCTAAAATCAATGAAATCAAAAAAGTCTTTGCTTTACCACCTGGAGCGTCCAAAAAGTAAATTCCTCCAGTTCCATTATTTACAACTTTCATAAGTGAATTAAAGACATATAAAGACATATTTTCTTGGTTCTACAGCGGAACATTTATTCTAATTGATTGTCTTAAAACATCGAGATCATACCGTTTTTCACGTCGCAACTCTTGATTAAAAGCCTCGTGCATTGGGCGATTAGGCACGGCCATGCCTAATTGAGATAATACTTTGTTTGACATCATCAAGCACATGTCTTAAATTATTATCAATGCCTCGTTGTAAATTCGTTCTGTGTATTGTAAATGTATAGTCCGTGTTCTAGTGCGCATTTGATGCAAGATATCGTCACACATATCATCTTTGTATTTGATCCATAAATCAATTGGTTTTGACGGGAAGCATGTCGATATAATTATAATGATAATAATTAAAACACTTGGTATTTGTTTCACAATATATTCAAGATATTCTCTAACATGTTTCGGCCTCGCGACCATTCTCAAAGAGAGTTATGTATAAACTAAACTAAAGTTTCAAAGTGCTGTCTAATGGAAGTCGGTTTTTTCATCTCGTTAAATTTATTACACTATCAATAATTGGAGTATTTCCGAAGTCTAGCTGGGTGTTTGTTAGGTTTTTGCCGTCGTATATGACTTTTTTAATTTCGAAAATTTCCAGGTAATTTAACAGCCTGCTTTTATTGCAGCTATGTATTAATTTGGTATTATTAATGTTAAAAAAATGGTTCTGGTCTATACAATGTTCGGCAAAGCCCGTCTTTCTCTGATTGTGTAAAATTGAATATTTATGTTCTTTTAGCCTATCATTGAGCGATCGGCCCGTTTGGCCTATATAAATAGCGTCACACATATTACATTTAATTTCGTATACTCCAGATTTGTCACAAAATTTTGCTCTTTCTTTGTTATTGTTTAACATCGATGCAAGATTATTCTTATTAACAGAGATAATATTAATATTTTCGTTCTTTAACTGATTTGTGATTCTTGAACTTAATTTGTGAATATAGTTTATAGCATGCCAATTTTTAGAATCTTTTTCGGGTGTTGCGGCATAAAAATGTTTGGTGTTGTTTTTCTTAATCTTGTTTTTTATCATTTTATCTATGATGCTTGGCTGATATCCATTATTCCTTGCGATATTTTTGATAATATAAAGTTCTTTTTCATAGCTGTCTTTTTTAAGTGGAATCGTTAGAAGTCTGTGGGTCATACTATGAAAAGTGGACATTTTTACATTCCCTGACTGATTTGAACTTGCGTGAATAATTGTATCGGTATACGTGGGTTTTCTAAATATTTCGAATTCTAATTTATTCGGTGTTCTTATTATTTTTAAATCTAAGAAATTTAATGAATTATCCGTCTCTGTTTCTATTGTGAACTGGATTTTTGAGTTTACACTGTTTAAATATTCAAGAAATTGACCCAATAGTCTTTCTGTACCGGTCCATATGCAAATAATATCATCGACATACCTGGCCCAAAAATGTATGTGTCTTGTATAATTAGTGTCGCTAAATAAATTGTTTTCAAAGTTAGCCATAACGACGGCAAAAACCTAACAAACACCCAGCTAGACTTCGGAAATACTCCAATTATTGATAGTGTAATAAATTTAACGAGATGAAAAAACCGACTTCCATTAGACAGCACTTTGAAACTTTAGTTTAGTTTATACATAACTCTCTTTGAGAATGGTCGCGAGGCCGAAACATGTTAGAGAATATCTTGAAAATATTGTGAAACAAATACCAAGTGTTTTAATTATTATCATTGTTACTATGTTTCACCAAGAGCCAACCGCGCAATCAATCAAAACTATTGTTGATATAATTATAGAAAACAATGTTCGTATTTGCTGAAGTTTTGAAGAAATTACAGCATCACTTAAGGTTTCATCCCAATGGGAATCATTTTCTAATAGCATTGGCAAACGCTGACAGGCTTCTTTCTAAGAGCCACATAATTCACCATTTACAGTTCGTAAATGTTGGAATGATGTTGGGCACCGAACATTGACTAACAGTAATCGCAAATAGAAACACTCTTTATTGCTTGGATGGACTGAATAAATTAGACCAATGGCATCAGTGGAATATTTTTATGTGAAAAGAAAAGTGTTGTTTTTACTACTGTCCACGCATTTTTTTTTATTAAAAATTTCCGTGTGCCTTAAGGAACATACGAAAAAAAAAATTAGCCGAATTGGTCGAGCCGTTCTTGAGTTTTCCGCTTAGCAACATTCATTTTTATTTATATAGATAACGCTGTTCTTTTGGCGGAACGTAACTTATGTTGTTTTGAGGTTAATATCAGTAGAATAAAATGATATATGTATCAAATCATAATATTGCATACTTATGGCGAGTGAAATCGGTTACAAGAACCGGAAAGTAATTACCGACACACCTCGTAAATAGTTTTTTACACGGTCCGAGCATTGTCATGTTGAAATATGACTTTATCGCGTCTTTGGAAGTATTCTGGTCATTTTTTCCTTCAATACGAAAATCGAACATTTTGCAAGCATTGCATTTCCCGATCAGTTTCTGCAAATATCTAGAAAACCGTTCGAGATATCAAACTGCGCTTTTCGCCATTCGATTTCTCGTAATTTTTTAAGTATTATGCGTAAGTTTTATTAATTGTCAGTATTGATGGCTAATAATCTTTTCACCAGATTTTAGCGGTTGGTATTACACAACTTTTCTACTAGCCCACCAAATACACAGCAAAGCCCTCTTTCCATGTACATTGCGCACTGGTTCGCACTGGCTCGCCTGGGTCTAGCCATGATTTTTGGATTGTCAAAATAGATCCACTTTTAATCACCTGTAATTCTTTTAGTGTGTCCGACCTTCCGATAGAGGTCTCTATCAGACGAACTGTGACTTTGCGCGCCTCTAATGTCAAAATTCTTCAGTATAGTTGAGCAAGGCTTGCAAATTGTCGAATTTGTGGGTAAGAACCGACCCCACATCTAAGGTCATTTCGCGACCGCTCTAGTTAGAAGTATGTTAGGAAACATACAAGTACCATATATGCAGGGTGATCATTTAAGACTACTGACTAGAATAATACGAATGTATATGGAACACTTGAGTCGATAAATCTGCTGACAGTACACAAAACATGACAGATAGTTGTATAAATAAAACGGGGATGTAGATAGACGGAACATGGAAGACGTGTTAATAGGATAAACAAAGGTTGTATATGAAAACGACGGTGTGAAAATAAGCTAGTAATTAATAACGAGTATAATTAATGACTATCTGGGATAAGTAAGGTATAAGATTAGTGTCAAATCTTGTTGAAAAGGTTCAGGGATTTAAGGAAGTTCTTCAGGTACCCAAAATTGTTTACCGACAAATTCTCCTCCAGACTCCCACCAAGACGATGGGGGCTCTGAGGACATTTAGTTCATCGCATTCCAGGAGGATGTGTCTAACTGTGATTCGAACATCGTATCTGTGGCAGGTCGGGGGCATGTCCCTGTTTATCAAGTGTCCGTGAGAGACACCTAAGACAGTGACCTATTCTTAGCCGTTGTCATTTTACGCAGTCAAATCTGTTGGAGTGGATGGTGAACGAACCAGAAAAAAAGTCTCGTTTTCCAGTCTACAATTTGTTACAGTTTGTGGCTCTCAGATCCCAATTAGATTGAATTTTGTTTCTAATTGTAGCCACCCTGTATGGTTAATATCATCAATATGATGATTCAGAAAGAGGCCGGGAATATTCTTTTTTTAGACATATCAGGTGACGATATGGGTCGGCAGACGAAGTGAAGCGACGGGGGAATTGATTCACGATTTAACCTGTAACGAAGTCTGTTTAGGTTTGATTTATTGTTAATTATCGGTGTATTGTCAGGAGTGTTTACAGTTCAGAACGTTCAATAAAAAAACGGTTCAAGCTGTTTATTAGTTCGTTATAGATACGTTACGTTACGATACATCGATACGTTATAGGCGACTTGGTAGCTGAACGAGCGAAATGTTCATTGGTGCCGTAGTTTCGATTATGTGTTCTGGTGTTGTTAGGATTGATGTATATTGAGAATTTGAATTTGACATGAAGACATGCATTTAAAGAAAAGAAAGTGGTGCCAATGTTCCAGGGGTTCAACCTCAGCAAGGCAGTGCACGTTGGAAGTAGGAGTCGATCGAGAAATATGCAACACATTCGTAACCTAGTTTGGATCTTATAAGTAATTTGTATAAATGTAAAAGGGTGGGAATGGATTATCTCGAATAGGAAGCCATTTGAGGGCCATCAGGAAGGAAGCGAAGGGAGGGTACTCATACACTAGGAGATCAAATTGTTAATTAGCCACAAAGATCATGGGATTTAACGCCTTCAGATTATTTTCCTTGGGGGTTATATTAAATATTTGATCTATACTGATAAACCAGCAACTATTAACGCCTTGGATGCAACATAACTCAACATTTACGACAATTGCGAACACAAGACCCCAGTTGCTTGAAAAAGTTTTCTGAAGTTGGATTGACAGAATGCGCTTTGTTAAAACTAGATTGAATTTAACGTTGGGACACAATAAAAAATCGCCCAATATTAGTAAGAGATTTTATACGAAACGGATATAGATATAAATAAATCTCTTAGGAATGATAGATATATGAAAAACCAACTCAACCGAAAATAGAAAAATGATAATCTGATACTGAATAAACATTAATTATAATTAATAGATGCAGAAAAATAAAGATTGAAAGGTGTCTGAATGCAAGGTTAGGAAAAAAGTGAAAGGGACATATGGATCGTTTAGAATGGTGAACAGAGAGAAAAATATCCAATTTTTTCCTTGCTCGTTAAGAACAAAGTTAAGAATAACCTTTAAGGTTATTACCTGAAGCATTGCGAGAACTCGATTAAAAAAAAATCATTTCCATGTCCATGGGCGATAAAATATCTTGATAAATATCTGATATAATATTAAATCAATAAATTTATCAGTAAGTGTCAATAAATTTAATATTTATGCAACTATTTTAAACATACATGAATATACAGAGTGATTGTTCGTAGTTTCAATATATAGTTATATACCAGGTGTGGCGGTTAATAATTCTTAATTTTCTTTAAGATGTGGCGCTTTACCTAGAGATCAGTTCACAGTGTAATATCTTTTATCATTTTGTTGCTACGGCAATATCTTTCAAAGCGCCATTGAGGTTTAACCCTCCAGTGGTCGCGTGTAACTAGTTACCCGAGAGGTCGCGTGGATGACAGTCATCCACTAAGTATTTTAATTTTAAATCTTTTTTTTTTGTTTCTATAAGGTCATTTGCATTATTAACATAATATAGGTTAAAAAAATAATTATATATTAATAGTTCATTTAATATTACCAAATATTGATGAAAATGTATAAAAAATTATACTGTATTTACAGTGTTATTATCCGGTTTACAGTAATATTACAGTAATATTATCTAATCTTCTTCTAAAAAATACAATTAAAAACATTTAAGTATTTCAATACACAATCACAATCACACAGTAAACCTCACCTATATATTTTTGTTTTGGTAGTATGTTACTGTCATTAAAAACTAATTGTTAATATATCATTGACACACACAACAAATATATTTACTTCCTATCTTTTCAGAATTTATAGAAATTAATATAATTTATTTTTAGATTCGTTTTGAAAACGGAAGGAGAATGCTTCCCGAAACGTTAACATTCCAAAGTTTGTATTTATTATAGAACAATTTCATATTTTTTACAATTTTGTTCGTTAGGCAAATTTAATACAGAAAAGAATCACTAAAAAATTTGTCTCCGTTTGGTTTTTTGTTTTTACCCGATGATTCATTATTTACATAAGAACAGATATTTTTTGAGTTTTAGATCGTGGCGAAAAAACCAGAAAAAAAAGAAAAATATATATGAACACGCCACAATCATTCAGACATTAATCAGGGTCTTGTCGTTTTATTTTTAGAACGACCACCGATCCGACAGGTTCCCATTTCGGTATATCTGCCTTGGGTAATAGTGCACCTCTTCCCCTGATTTCGACTGGCACCTAAGGAATTTGCATGCGTAAATTCGTCTCTTTTAATTTTTCTAATTATTATTCGACGAGAATATGCACATCGCATTTCTTCCCGACAAATTTAAATGGTCAAAGAAAACAACACTAGGTCACCTCCTTGTATTTCTGGCAACGGAATAATTAGCACAAAGTTGATCAACTACATGAACTCCAACTTTTGAATGATTATAAAAAGTGACTATATCAGGTTTTCTTTTTTTGCCGGTAGATATGGCTATAAAATCGTCCTCATTCATAGAAGATACAAAAAATTGTTGCTTTATTTTTCCTTCGAGTGTATGAAACGAGAGTCTTATTTTTTCGAAACCCAAAAACTGAGATATTTAGTTATTTGTTTTCGCTCGGGAGAAACTATTTCGGCAGTTCCCTTTTGTTTTTTCTTAGGGTTACCACATAAATATTTTTTTTAAACAATGCTTCCACCCGAGGAATGCTTTAAAACCAATTGTCCCCCGTTAGATTTATGTTAGATCTATAAATTGGTTTGGCTAGACGGAGGACATCTTTTGATGCGTTACTGACTAAATGTGGCCCTGGTTTCTGTTTTCCACTATAAACTTCTAAATATATTATGTACATCATCCTGCAATCCACTAGTGCAAATACCTTCATCCCGTATTTGGCAGGTTGCTTGGGATACAATGACGAAATGAGCCCCTCCCTCTAAAATGAAGCAATTGTTCATCTATTGTTTCCTTTTATTGTGAAATATTTTCCTGATGTAATAGGAGCCAGCTTGTCTGATTTTCTCCTTATTTCTCTAGTACGGTAGTCGTCAGAATACGATATTTGTGTTCATTTATAGCGAGGTTATGGGCTTTTATTCTACACCTTTTGGAATTATCCCACATTTTTGATGTACTGGTTTTGCTACAATGGCTCGAACCGATAAGAAACATTATTCCTAAGAGGGCTATAATCTCAGTTTCGTCAGTTGGACGAGCATCTCTTTTCGTAGAGAAATTCTCCTTTACTTGCGAATATAAAGATTTGTACTAACCGCCGTACTCACCAGACTTCGAACCCGCCGTACTCACGACCCGAAACAATTCTGAGAGTACGTCTCCCGCAGGAAAGGCACATCCCGGTTTTTTGACGATATGCTACACAACTCTGCAGAATTGAGAGCCCCGAGCGACATCATGAATAGTTTTGCGGACTTCTTCAAAGCAATTTTTAATGTACGTATAAATATTTTTGTGCCATTGTAAGGTTAAGTTCAAATTATTTTTGTTACATCTACTTGTGTTTTGAATTGTCATTTAATTGGGCAGTAGATTGTTAGACAATATAGCATCATTCATTCATTCATTCATTCATGGCTCACGCACTTTCCTTGAAAAACTTCAATAATTACGAATATATCGAAAAATGGTTTGACGACTGGTACCTCTAAAGATGTATATTTTTTTTTGGGAGGACATCCACAAATTGGCAGATAGATGGAAAAAATGTGTGGCTAGCGAAAGCGCATACAAATTAAACATGTTTTTTTTAAATTAAGAATTATTAACCCCAACAGCTGGTACACGAGGATTGCCATTTATGTATCCGAAATAATAAATAAAAACAAATATATATCCTTGAAAATGGTTTTATTGTACGTTTATGGTTTTATTGTATTCATACGTTTGAACCTATTTTCAAAGCACTATTTCCATTCTGATTGAGGTATCTCCAAAACATGTATTTTGAACGCATCAACCACTTCTTCTGGCCTGGACAATCGTTGAACTCTTAGTTTATTGTCATAAAACAAAGTTGTAGGAGACAGTTTGCTAATTATAACTGAGAATTTTTCTTACTCGGTTAACACTTGAAAATACACACAAAAAATGATTTTTAAAAATGTTTAGCTCGTCACGCCCTCTTGTGGTCGTTTTAGAAGCTTAAAAATATTTTTGGTGAATTTCTCATGATCATTTTTAGTATAATTTTTTTTTCCTCAAAGCTGTGGGATAAATAGTTTTCAAGATACGGCCGCGATCCATCCTTAATGGGACACCTGGTATATGTCAGAGGGCGCCTAGCAACACCATTATTGCCAATTCCGAATACGTAAATAGCAATCCTCGTATCAATAATGGACTGTAGTACAACAGAAAAAAGAAAAAGCAAATGGGATGCTCTGAAGTTTTGCGGCAGGTGTCTATCGATTCTGCCCCTTTTTCCTTTACTTCAATAATATCCGTTTCCTGGACCACCTTGGATAACAATTTCGCGTTTATTTTACTGTTTTTCTCCATCTTATCTCGATAAAGTGAAACTTAAAGACGAACTGTATATTTTATATTTATCGAAAACACTCACAAGTTCTCTAGTAAATTGCTACCACAGTAAACATGTATTCTATTGTAATTGAAATCGAAAAAAAAAAACGAGATATTTGTTACAATCATTAAACGCGAGCCAATTTTCATATGGTTCTGTCATTTTTTTTCCTTGAGCCATAAAAAATCACAATCAAGGTGGCGAGCAATTAAAAGAACAAACGCTAATCGCCAGGTATTGTAATTAATCTGATGAACATTTATGTAATGAGAAAAAAACCCGATGAGATACTGTCGATAGGAACGATTTACTGCGTTGTGCGATTTTTTTTTCCTTACCCAACTCATCTTTCGAAAATTATAATTTTAGAGTCTTCCTGTTAAATAGGAAAAAAAATGAAGATTGGTTTCCTACTAGGAAACAGAAAAAAAAGACTGAACAATCATATTTTCGAAATAAAAAAACTGGTTCTGAATTATTGGAAAAATCCTTGAGATATAATTAGAAAAAATTGTCAGATTTTTTGTGCAGCTTCATTTCCGGTGGGAATAGTTTTCCTTGTTTGTTTTATGAAAAAAATTGATAAAGTTCTGTTAGACTCAAACCGCAGAAGCGAATATAACAGAAGGAATAATTATGTAAAAATGTTTTCATTCAACTATTGGTTGCCGTTTTTATTGAAGGTGCTTCAATCTTGGACATGTACACCGTAGCCCTAAATAATTAATTAACCAATGTATTAATTAAATAATTTATTAATACCTAAATTAACATCGGGACATCGAGTAAAATATTTGATTGTTCGGAAATATTGTATTGAAATTTTAAGAGAAAGGGAAATGCAGATACGAGGACAAGTCAAATATAAACCGGAATTTTACAATTCATTTCCTCAACCGTTTTCGAGCTGGCTATCAGTATAGATCATTGCAGTGCAGTGTATTAGGAGTGGCGGAAATGTTCGGTGAGCTGCTTCACTCAATTCTTTTGTCAGTACAGCCATGAGTGAGCAACAGGTTCCACCGTCCGTTGCGCAACAGGTTATAATAAAGTTTTCAACCAAGGAAGGCGTTAAACCATCCGAAATATTAACTCAGTTGAAACACCCTCCATACAGCCCACTGTTAGTACTATTAATGAATTATCCCTAAATGACTTGAGTTGATTTATATTAAAAGTGGGTTAAACTACAAATCATCTAATATATCTGGATATGTTCATAATAATGCAAACTTTATGACAACAACAATACAAACTTTCATGATTTCATCAGAATTCCATCACTTCCTGAAATGGTAAAAATATTGCCAGTAAAATCTTTATCGGGTGAATATTTAAAAGAAGTTGTCTTTGATGAAAGTTGTTCAGGGGTTAAGCTTTCAAATAATAATTACAATCACGGATAACAAGCGTGTGAACCAAAATCTCTTTAGAATATTTTCTCATGAAGGCATTATGCCAAAACCACAATATCCAGATCAACTTTATTTACTATTTGATTTTGTTCATAAAAATGTAAGAAATAATTGGCTAAATTTGGATTATTTGGAATAAAGGTCCAATGGAAACTTTTATTTACTCTGATTTTCGTACAAGTGAACGAAAAACTGCTTCTTTCCAAACTAATTTAAGAGAATTGTATAAACAAGAAAGACTAAATATTTAGGCACATTTCGTTACATGAGCGAGAGGAAAGATATAACGTAGAGAAAAAGGAGAAAGAGAGCTATACATTTTTTTATCTCTTATTTTTCTTACCTTCGTTATTTTGTCAAGATAAATTAATAATTATTTTCTTATTGAGTCTTCTTCAAATGAAAGTATAATAATTATTTTTGATTATATTTAAAAAATATTTATGCAAATGTTGTATTGTTGTATTTCTTTTGGGATGATCTCTCTGTCTCCGCCTCTTACACTAAATCTCTCTTATTCTTTATAATTTAGAAGTTTCACTTCTATCACGTGTACGATGCTGCACGCGCAAAGTTTTTGTACAATTTATTTGATAAACAAATGTCAATGTAATAACTCTCTTGATCAATTGTTCCAACCCATTCTCAAAATAATGTGTAATATTATTTTACATCATTACTAGAAAATGATGAATAATAATGAATTTAATAACGGTAAAAAAAAAATTACGACATTAAACAACTGGTTGATAGCAATTTGGCAGATCACATGACTTCTCATTTTTGAAATGAAACTTTTTAGGCGGCTATTCAAGAATCGAGAATTGAGAGTGAACTTTCAAGGACGCTTTATGTTTAGGCACATTTCGTTACATAAGAGAGAAGGAGAAAGAGAGCTATACATTTTTTTACCTCTTATTTTTGTACCTTCGCCATTTTGTCATGATAAATTAATAATTATTATTTATGGAGTCGTTTTCAAATGAAAGTTGAATAATTATTTTTGGTTTTATTAAAAAAAAATTATGCATATTTTCTATTATATTTCTTTTGAGATGCTCTCTCTCTTTGCCTCTCACACTACATCTCTCTTATTCTTTATAATTGAGAAGTTTCACTTCTGTCGCGTGTATGGTGCTGCACGCACAAAGTTTTTTTACAATTTATTTGATAGATGAATGTCTATGTGATAACTCTTTTGGCCAATTGTTCCAGTTCATTCTCAAAATAATGTGTAATATTGTTTTAAATAATTACCAGAAAGTGATGAACAATAATGAATGTAATAATGGAAAATGGGAGAACTAATAATATTAAACTACTAGTTAATAGTAATTTGTCACATCACATGATTTCTCATTTTTGAAGTGAAACTTCTTAGGCTTCTTAGGCGTGTAAGAGACCCATACATTTTTTTACCTTTTATTTTTTCTACCTTCGTCATTTTGTCAAGATAAATTAATTATTATTTTATTATGGAATCTTCAAATGAACGTTGGATAATTATTTTTGTTTTATTTAAAAAAAATATGCAATTTTTTTTTTCTCTCTCTCTCTCTTTGCCTCTCATATTTTTGAGAAGTTTTATTTCTGTTACGTGTATGGTGCTGCACGCCCAATTTTTTTATTTGTTTTTGTTAGTACTTGTTTACTTCTATGTTTGTATTATGAATAATAAAGAATTTACGATGAACATGCACATTTATTTACTTTTAGATGGTAATTAGAACCTTTAACCTACATCTATATCTACAGCATAATTGTATTACTCTTTGATCTATAAAAACAGGCCACTGACAGGACCACTTAGTGACAGTTATGCAAAGTTGCCAGATTTATCTTCATGACATGTGTCAACATTAAAGAAGGCTTTGTTTGTGCCGATAAACCAGCAAGTATTGACGCCTTGAAAGCCGGCGTACGGCCGCATATAAAGAGCTTTCTTCTTTTTGTGTGGCCATGGTCATGAAAGAAATGGAAATATCATCTAAGCTTATTAGATTAACCGAAACAGATTAACTTGGGGTATTAGTACCAGTTCTGTTTAACATGAACGGATTAACAATCGAAAAAATAAACTGGAAAAAAACCAAGTTCAATACAAATATATTCTAAATCAATGTATTTCCTTCCATATTCATTACATATCTTCTAAAACTTAAAAATTACATGAGTAGAACATAAACGCTGATAAAAATAATGCTAATAACAGAAAGGGCGTTCACTTTGACGCTAGAATTGGGAGATTTTCCAGTTATCCATTCTGCTACGGTATCTCGAATTTGTTTTCTGGCATTTACCAGTTCAGTCGGATCTTGATCACTTGGTGTTGCAAAGGCGGCACAGTGAGAACCACCTGACAACAACAAAACTGAACTTAAAATTGTTTAAAATTATTTCAGATTATACTAAAGTACATATAAATATGAGGACGGAGTAAAAAAGTAAAGTTAAGTAATGTGTTTGGGTTAGAGGCGCATCAGCAACTAGGCTATTTAGCGACTGGACCTACAGCTTAACGTGGGTTCCGAACCACGGTCATTAGCTTCCGACAAACCCAGGCCAGCATCCCATCGGGCTATAAACCCTTGGTTATGTGCCTACCCATAAGTCTATCAAGAAACCTACCGACTGGCGAGTGACCAACGCAGAACACTTCTCAGAAGGCATCCGGCCTCACCCAGCCTTTAACTGGCGTGACTGAGGGGTAATTCGTAGTCGGATTTTACACTCTTGCCTAGAAACAATCACAAACATTTAGGAAAGATAAACGGACAGAAGAAAGAAAAATAACCTTCCGAGCGCTGGAATCGAACCAGCTACCGCTCCAGCGCGGATTCGGCAAAGCAGACGCTTATAACGCATCACCAACGCGACCGGCGACGACGACGACGGAGTAAAGAGTCAGATACTATTCAGATCGATGGCAATGCAAAAGCGATTGCATTTCAGAAAAGTAGATTCTTTTCTAATAAGACTCCATGAATTTCAGCCCGATATGACATTTGGTTTTGTTTCGAAATCGAAACAAAATCGAATTCGAAAACAGACAAGTTCGAAATTTTTACTATCATGGAAAAAGCGAATTTTTTATTTTAATAAAATGGTACTTTTTTCGTTAAATAAAACATCGTAAAAACCGATGGAAAGTAAAAAAGAAGCGAAGTTTCCATTCGCTCCTTCACATTTTGATGTGGCTAACCGGCATAATAACCCTCTGGGCTTAGAACACCTCGTTCAGGACACTACTATGGCGAACAAAATCTTTTATATCATTCGCGAATTGCAGAATGAAGCTTAAAGGGGTTGTTGAGATAATAAATGTCTCATCCACGATATTCTCCAAACTTGCCCCCCTCCGACTTCTTTCTCTTTCCACACATAAAGAAATTGACATCATATAAAGAGATTATCGCTACACAGATACCTATTTTGCAGAGTTCAAGTCTCTTTAGAGTATGACTTGAAAAAGTTAAAAAAAACCCTTAGGCGAAGTGATCAAAACAACAATATTTCATTTAAAAAGGCTCTGACTTTTTACTTTACCTTGCTACTACATCTGATATTTAATCTAAAAAATGTACAGGATGCCTCATTAAAATCTTGAAGAAACAAATCTGGTTTATAAAAACGGTTTCATTGGTAGAGAACTAAAAATTACGAAAAATCCTTCTGCTTTTCTCCAGGAAGAACGATTGAGAGTATATTACGCCCTTCAGCCTGAATCACTACCTTATTTCTGTTCCTGGAACGACAAAACGTTCTCTGTAACCTCTCCTTATCTAAATTCACAAATTCTGCTTCAATGACTGCAAAGATGTCACATTTGGTTGTCTAGACTTGTTCGTGACCATTTCAGTTAACGCTCATAAATAATTGGATAGCCGAAACTTCACTACGTTTGTTCACCACGGTTTTCCATTGGTTGACAAAAAATTCGGTTGCTTAACATCAGTATTATTTTAAACAGCACTTAAGGCGTGAATAATTCCTGAGAATTTCGTGGGAATGGGGTTTAAAAATAATGACCCTACATGGAGTAGAAGTGCTGAAAGTGCCCTATTTTCAGAAGGTGTTAGGGTTTTTCAACTTTATTTATATTTTGTCATTTATTTCCCTTAGTGATCATTTATACCGTTTTAATACGTTTAGATGATCCACATATCTGTTTTTCTATAGTTATCAATGTTCAGTTTACGTCTATGTCTGTTATTCTGATCACTTTGTTCAACACTATGTTAAACAGGACTGGTCCCGATCCATCTCCCGTCCAGGGCAAGTGCCCGTGGGTACACAGATTTTGGGGCCCTTTTGGAAAGCCAAAAAAAAAGTGAATGAAAATATGAGAATGTACTTCTTTCTGGTTACTTTATTGTTTATTATGGTTAGCTTATACATGTTTTCCATGCAAGTTAAACTGAACTGCCCCCGCCGCAAACTTTTCTGATATTGCGTGGATTTAGATTGGATTTTTACTTCTGTAACTTCTTCTTAGCTTAGCTAAATGGTATCAAATTCAGTTGTTTTGTTCGAGAACAGCAACTATTCAACTTACAACTTAATTATATATATATATATATATATATATATATATATATATATATATATATATATATATATATATATATATATATATATATATATATATATATATATATATATATATATTTGTAAATCATTCCGGGTGTCAATCCGTTGATTCTGTGAAGAGTCCAGACGTTTTCGCCCAAATCTCATTTTGCATTTTCAAGTGTTGTCCGCTTCGACTGAAGAGTCCAACTAACTGAGAGTTTAACTCTTCAGTCGAAGCGGAACATAGAAACATTATCTACCATCCGTGAAAATATTAAATGTAACAATATATATATATATATATATATATATATATATATATATATATATATATATATATATATATATATATATATATAGTTTCATTGAGATTGCGACCCGCCATCGATATGACCAGTTGACTTGGTCTTGCTCTGTTCGTTTCGTTTCAGCTGTCTCACTGCGTTGAGCTCGAGCCCAGCTGATGACGGCTGTGAGGCTAGAAACCGGTCCTGGGAGGTACTTGTCTCGGCATGGTGACGGCGACTGATTTGAGACAAGCAGAGGTACGTGGAAGTACGGATGAAAAATTTCTGTTTTTCATATATATATATATATATATATATATATATATATATATATATATATATATATATATATATATATATATATATATATATATATATATATATATATGTATAATATTTATATTAGGGTGTTTCATTTTTAGGCGATATTTTTGTTCTCTGTCCTGCCTACAAATCTGATACTTTTTATAAAAAAACAAATATTCCCGTTGGAAAAAAAATTATGTTAGAGGCTTAACTGTTCCAAAAATTCTGTTTTTCATATATATATATATATATATATATATATATATATATATATATATATATATATATATATATATATATATATATGTATAATATATATATTAGGGTGTTTCATTTTTAGGCGATATTTTTGTTCTCTGTCCTGCCTACAAATCTGATACTTTTTATAAAAAAACAAATATTCCCGTTGGAAAAAAAATTATGTTAGAGGCTTAACTGTTCCAAAAATTCTGTTTTTCATATATATATATATATATATATATATATATATATATATATATATATATATATATATATATATATATATATGTATAATATATATATTAGGGTGTTTCATTTTTAGGCGATATTTTTGTTCTCTGTCCTGCCTACAAATCTGATACTTTTTATAAAAAAACAAATATTCCCGTTGGAAAAAAAATTATGTTAGAGGCTTAACTGTTCCAAAAATTCGATTTCCCATATTTTTATATTAGTGATATTCCATAACTTTTTATGGATTTTTTTTTTCGGTTTCGACTTAATTTTTCGGTATTAAAATTTTTTTTTGGCACAAAATGAATATACAACTTTTGTAGGGCATTAAATTTGCTACAAAATAGTTCCTTTGAGCAAACGCTGTCCGACCAACAGTTTTTGAGTTATAGAGGTTGAAAAATCTCCTTCAAAATGGCATTTATTAATCTTACATTAACAATTAACTTACAATAAGCACTATGAAATTATTCAATTTTTAATTTGAAAAACTACTGTTCATATTAAGTAAATAAATATAGTTTTTTATTAATTAATACTGATATTGATAATTTCTGAATTTTAGATAGCATTAATGTTTGCTTATTAGCACTCGGAAATTACTTCCTATGCATTGCCATTGAATTTGTAGGAAGATCATCTTCAAAATTATAAGGCATTCGTTGTAAAGAAGGTGAACTGTGAGTGCGTGATTCTAATGAGATTGTACAGTTTGGCAGATTTGCTCAATTCTACAATAAAATAGCGCAAAATTATAATAAAATACAAACAAAATACCTTGCAGCGATTCTTCAGAATCGGAATTTCTTTCTTCTAAATCAAATGGTATAATACTTTGATGTTGATTTTGTCGCTCGTTTTCCAAGAAAACTTTTTATTTTTACTTGCAATATCAAATAGTTAAAATTGACTTCTTTAGTTTTTTGAAAAGCTGCGATTTAGCACGGGAAGATTTTTTTTTTATTTTAATCCACTTCAATTCTTCTATTGGAACCTTTGGTGTGAAACACTAAACTTGAAGAGATTTACCACTAAACACCAAAACACCTCTTTGAACTGCTCGACGCACGTTTCTAATAATCTAATAGAATTAGATTAAATCATCTCTTGATGATGCTAACATGGTTAGCGAAACGTGCGTCGAGCAGTTCAAAAAATTGTTTTGGTGTTTAGTGGTAAATCTCTTCAAGTTTAGTTTAATCCACTTATTCAAGTTTTTCAATTTTTTAATACTATTTTGAACTTTCATCACAGGGATTCAGTGGTTTAAACCCAATACTTCCTGATTAGTAGGTAACTTTCGTTGAAATAAAAATTTATGTTCATGACCAATTGAATATATGTTTTTACCAAAAATGTTAATAGCCATTTTGCCAGAATTATTAGTCTAATCGCTAAGTCCAATTCACTTCGATACTACTAATGACTACTACCAGTGGCGGCTCGTCAGGGGACCGCTTCACCCACAATTTCCGAAACAAAAACTTACATTTTATTTTTTATATAAAACATAATTGGTATAATAATTTATTTAATTACGTATAATGCCAAATTAATACAATACTATTCTTAAAGAATAGAGTGACGACTGCGGCGAGCGGCGAGCGCCGTTGTTCAGTTAACTAAACAGTCAGAAAACTCTACCTCGTATGAGATGCCTGGGAAGCGCAACCAGTACGATCGATAATACCGCTGCCAAATTCCAGATTTGTTTACGGGGGTTGCCATGGTAACGCACGAAGCCGTCTTCTAAATACGTGTGCTAAAAATAGAAAACGGCGCGGCGCGTGGATGCTGCTGCAGCAGGCTTTATTGCACGCGTTTCGTTTCCTTAAGAATAAAATTTAGTGAATTTACATCGTATCGCGCCGTGCGGGTGGCTGGTAAAGTTTTTGAATATATTTCCATTGTACGATCCGGTGTGCATTTTGTTGGAAACACCATTTTCCAGATGGAAAAACGATGACAAAAAAGACTTTCTGCATACAGAGGGACCTAACACCAAACCTTTTCTTGAAATAGAAAAACAAGGAAAATCAAAAGACAGAGTTTTCGTTCGAAAGTTTCGCAATCAGTGGTATGCTGATTATAAGTGGTTGTGTGGAAGTGTTTATTTGAAGAAACTGTTTTGTATGCTCTGTTTGACAGTAGGTGTAAAGTCAAGTGTGTGGAATAAAGAGGGTTTTAACAATTTTGGAAACGCAACAAGGGGTTGTAGTAGACACGAAGCTTCTTCAGATCACATTCACTGTGCATTATCGTTTGCCAAATTAAAGACAAACCTCAGCACAATTGAAGACGCGTTGAAGGAAAATTCCAGGTTGTATTTAAAAATGTTCAATGACAATGTGCTTAAAAATAGAAGATTCATGCCGTTACCTATTCGCGCCACTGTTTATTTAGGAAAACAAGAGTTAGCATTTCGAGGACACAACGAATTTGATTCCTCGGATAATCGGGGGAATTTCAAAGAACTTTTGGACTCTTATATATCAGTGAGCAGTGTGGAAATTCAAGAACACTATAAGAAGATATCCTCCATTTTTTCTGCAAATTCAAAAACAATCCAGAACGAATTGATAGACTGTATTTCGGATTACATCGATGAACATGTGGATCGTGAAATAAAAGACAGTGATTTTTTCTCTATTCAAGTCGACGACTCAACGGACATTTTTCAGAAATCTTAGTGCAGCATTATACTTCGATACGTTAATAGTGCGGGAAAGTTAGTTGAGCGGTTTTCGGGCTTCTTTGATGTTAGTATCGACCGAACAGCGGATGCTCTTTTTGATTTGGTGACTAAACATATTGCAAAATACGATTTCCGTTCAAAATTAGTAGGACAATGCTACGACGGCGCTAGTGTCATATCAGGACATATAAATGGTCTCCAATCAAAAATAAAAACCGAAGCTCGACAAGCCATTTTTGTACATCGTGCAGCTCACCGTTTCAATTTAGTGCTTCAGCAGAGTTGCAGTACTATACCACAGTGCCGTATTTTTTTCGCAAACGTGAATAGTTTCCCGACTTTTTTTCATCATTCTACAAAGAGAACTCAAGTAGCTGACACAATAATGAAAAAAAGGGTACCCACATCTGTTTCAACCCGTTGGACATCGAATTCTAAGATAGTGAATGTGATTGATAATGAATGGGACAGTTTAAAAACAGTTTTTACTGAAATTAGAGACGACAAAACTTCGGATCAAAGTTCAATAACTCAAAGTGTGGGCTTCTTAAATAATCTCAATAATTTTGAATTTGCTCTACTCAGTGCTATTTTTAGTGACATTTTCAAAATGACTGATATTCTGTTTGATGTGTTACAGAAACGTTCACTTAACATTAATCTTTGTATAACACAAGTTAGGAATACTCAACGTCTTTTAAATGGAAAAAAAATGAGGAAAATTTCCAAAAACTTTTTGATTCAGTCAGTGTAAAAGTGTCAGTACCAACTAATTATCGTGAGGGAGGAAAAACTTTAACGACTGAAGAAATCTGAAAAATACAAAGTGTTGTATTACGAAATTTTAGATACTATCTCTGGACAAATTGACACACGATTTCGAGACATGGATAAACTTATTTTCGTTACACTCATGGACACAGCACGGTTTGCAGAGTATGCAAAAAGCTTTCCTTTAGAGTCAGATGAATTAACCTTCATTTATAATGATGAAAATTACCACAAAATTCAATTGGATCGAATGTTGGAACTTTTACACGAGAATAGAGATATCTTCAAGGAAGCTTCCAGATTATTATGCCTGATTGTGATGATTCCCTCGACTAGTGTCTCAGTTGAACGTAGTTTTTCCTGTTTGAAAAGCATCAATACATTTTTACGAAATTCAATGACAGAAAACAGACTAAGTAATTTGGCGAAAATTTCTATTGAAAAAGGACTTTTGAACGAACTTTTAAGTATGGAACCATTTTATGAGGACATTATTGAAAGATTTGTAGCTTTAAAAGACCGAAGAATTGACCTTACATTTAAAAAATAGAAACATTATGTGCGGTTGCAGATTTAAGCTGCTGTTTAAGTGCGGGTGAGTAAGCTATTTTTTTTATGTTATTGTTATGTTTTTATACATTTTTGGATTTGCTGCTTATGATATACCTATTATTTTTCGTGCTGCGCTTCACCTCTTATTTAGACCACGAGCCGCCACTGACTACTACTGATATTTATTACGAAGGAAAAAAAGAAACAATGAGGTTAATCTACAGTGATCTATAATCAATGACAGTCAATATAAATGAAGAGCAGAAACTTCTGTTTACTACAGTGATAGTATAAGCGAAGTCAAAAACAGATCAACCGTGTTATAAAATAGAACTATAAAAAGTTTAAAAAAATATATTCCCGAAAATTTGAATTTTAATTCTTTGATGGTGTTTCATATGATTTCATAGTAATTATTGAAGAAAATCATATTTATTTACTAAATATAAATAGTAGTTTCTAAAATTAAAAATGAAATAGCTTCATAGTGCTTAGTGTAAGTTAATTGTTAACGTAAAATCAATAAATCCTAATTTAAAGGAGATTTGGTGTTAATTATTATTAACATTCACTTTTTAAGCTCTGTAACTCAAAAACTGTTGGTCGGGGCAGCGTTTGTGTTGTTTACATGTCTCTGTGTATCTCTGTGGAGTTCAAACTCATTGAAGACGCTTCAAACGTTGTTGATGACACGCCACGCCACTAGTCTCGTTACTTATTTCATACTTATTCACACGAGTATAATATATGAATTAAAACAAACCTCTTATAAGAATAGCCTTAGAACCACTTTCCCCGTTGACTTCCAACTTTCCCAGAACATGCCACGGATCCATATCACCATGAATATATATGACATTTGAGGCCTTCCTGGTCTTTCCACCATACCTAGTATTAGTGGCTTCAATACCTGTAAATATTTTAACAACGTTATAACATTTTAAAATAAGATCGTTCAAAATCATTCATAACAACCTGAACTTATAAAAGTTTCATTGAATTCAGCTCCGAACAAATCCTGGCAAACATTGACGAAGAAGTTGATGTCAAATCTGGATCCGAAGATCGGGTTGTCTTGTGTGGATGTTTGGAAGAAGCCGAATTCTGTGCACGATTGGTAATACCATTGACGCACTACAAAACAATTGTTGTTAAATAATTATCATGCTAAAGGGCTAAGTATTATTACTCATGCTGTATAGATCAATGGTAGTGTTAGAGAGCTCTTTAAGCATAGTGGTGTATTTATAATCAAGGCAGGTTGTCTTATGTAGCAGATTTCTGGCTTGCCCAAGTCTGTCAAGGGGGTTTCCTGTAAGTAAAACATGGATATAATTTATATAGAAACCTACAGTGGTCACCCTATATTTAATCTAACCACAGGATTTCCAAATTTGGGAATTATTCAGTTTTATGACATTCCGTAAAGTTATAAGATGGGGGGATTAGGAACAGGATGGAACAAAGGTCAATGGTGCATACTTAAGTAGATGATAGCGTTTTCCTTTTACAAGAACCAGAGGAACTGCAAAAACACATACAAGAGCTGTAGCGAGCAGTTTGACTTGAAAATAAACCTGAAGAAGAGTCAGATCATGCTCAATAAATTTGCTGAAGAAAAAAGAATTTCTATTTTAGGAGAGTATGTGGAAGTTGTGGATCACTATACATATCTTGGGCAGAAGATTTCAATGGAGAGGGATACTGTTCGGGAGGATATATATATATATATATATATATATATATATATATATATATATATATATATATAGGATATAGATATATATATATATATATATATATATATATATATATATATATATATATATATATATATATATAGGATATAGATATATATATATATATATATATATATATATATATATATTTTTTTTTTTTTGTGCGTACTGTTTCAAGGAAAGACCCGTCTCAAACCAAAGAGGTTAAGATACGTCGATGACATATTTGTCATATGGCCTTTCGGAAAAACGGAGCTCTATAACTTCCTAGAACTTCTGAATTCCCAACCCCAAAAACACAGTTCACACTCGAAATTGAAGAACAAAACAAGCTACCGTTCCTGGACGTTCTAGTCACAAAAATAACAGAAGGGCGCCTACGACACACGGTATACAGAAAACCAACACACACAAACAGATATCTCAACGCACAGTCACACCACCATCCCAGTCAAATCCAGGCAGTAGCAAACGCCCTAATCTCAAGATCCATCCGCCTTACGGACAACGATGCACAGCAGGCAGAACTCAACAACATAACGAACACTCTAAAACAAAACGGCTACTCAAAAAAGACAATCAACCGTGCAATACAACAACATCAAACATAAAAAAACCAGAACAGGCCGAAGAGACATTCAACGTAATACTGCCATACATTAAAGGATCAATGGACCGTATCCGAAGACTTTTAAGAAAACACAAAATAAGGACAGCATACAAACCCTACCGAACAATAGGACCCATTCTTGAAAAACCCGAAAGACAAGGTCAGACTAGAAAATCAAGGAGTTTACCGCATCCCATGCTCAGGCTGTAACAAAATCTACATCGGACAAACAAACTAAAAAATATCCGCCAGAATCGAAGAACACAAAACCATCATACGGAATTAGTAAACAACATCTGCATTATTCCAACACCAACTAGAAACGGGCCACAAAATTAACTTTGATGATTGCAACGAGATAGCCAATATAAACCTTTTTCAGACACGTCTGATCAGAGAAGCTATAGAGATCGAAAAGCAAGGAAGTCTATACAAGACGGACGACCCTCTACACTCGTCGCCAGCGTGGAAAAGCGTTCTTAGACCAGCAGACCCGGGCAGCACGACTGGAAACAAAGACGTCGCAAGCGCCTCAGGGGGCGGAGCTAGCACCATTGCCAGCCAATCGCTACCGACTAAGACCGAGGCCAGAAGACATAAATATTACACGGCAAACCGATCTCTCTCAGGCCCTTACGTGGTTTTCGCACCTCAAGAAACCCACCGGAAAAGCATATGGAATGCTCCGTATGCTGTACCCCTTAATCAACCGAAGAAGTAAGCTCACGCACGACAACCAACTAACCCTGTATAAGTCCATGGTCAGATCAGTCCTTACTTACGGACATCCGGCCTGGTACCCGTTCCTCCCAACCTCATTGATTAAAAGACTTCAGTCTTATTAATCACGTGCGCTTCGCACTATAGTAAACGCTCCCTGGTTTGTAAGGAATGCGCAAATCCACCGGGAGACAGATATTTCAGAGCTTCAGACGTTCTTGTCCAGACTGCTGGACAAATTCCTAGCGAGGGCGTCCCTTTCGGACAATCCGCTAATCAGAGCCACGGCAGCTTCATTGCCGGCCGTTGGCCCAGTGTGATCACTCACGTCGGTCACCACAATCCTGCCTAAAGAACGGCAAATAAACCCTCCGGTTAAACGACATTGTCGCGACATCCGAAAAAAATCAGAGAATACAAGTCAGGGCCTTCGGGTCAACTTACCATCAAGGAAGAATAAGTAAGCGATCTGTCTTAGACAGTCACGAACCTAGCGACAGTAATTACCGAAGATGCCAAATGAGATTTTGGCGAAACGTCTGCAAGCTCCCGACAGGAACCAACTCGACAACCGGATGTACTCCCGGAAAAAACCTAGAGTAGTGCTAAAGTAGAAATAATTAAATGGATTGCTGCAATTAAAGAGGACCTAAGGTCAGCAAATATTATACAAAGTAAAATTTAGGATAGAAACTCTTTCAGACAGAAGGTTAATGTTTGGGAGCTTGGCCAGAGAGAAAAATGTAGAAAGACTGGAACAACTTGGTCTGACGAAAGGAAAAAAGCTCATAGTGAAAGAATGACTGTTTCAAACACTATATTTTATTATTATTTTTTTTCTTAAAGACAAATTTCAATTGCCCATTTAAATAACACAGGGATTTTTTTTTAACTTTGGTATTTTATAGCTCTTCAGCGGAACATTACTGTGGATAGACTATTACATACCTAATTTTTATCAAGTTACTGTTTTGCTTCAACAGTATTTTTCTTCATCAAAAAGCAATGCTTAATGAATTCACGATAATATTTTTTTCTATTGTTTTGAAAATAACAAAAGTAGCGTTACTTTAAGTACAACAACTCTGAAACTAGTAGACAGATTGTGATGAAATTTTGAGACATGACATTTGAAGATTAGCATAATCGACTAACGGTAAGTATTTTTCATAAGTGACGTGTGTATAAGTGACTTATTGACCGATGTGTTATGTCAAAAGCACCATATTCACAAGATATGAAACCGTGATTTTTCCTATTTATCGATTGAAGAAACCACTTCGTGGACATCGTTTTAAGTCCATAGAAGTCATTCAAAAGAGTTCGCTAACCGCATTGAATGAAATTCCGGAAGTCGAGTATAAAAACCGTTTCAAACTTTTTAAACATAGTATTATTATTATTCACGTGTGGGCCCTGGTGGACCACGCGAAGTACAATTAGAGGCGTTTGTTGTTGTTAGCATTCCTTTGCGCCCATACTAATTTCATTCTTTCGCTATGAGCTTGTTTCCTTTCGTCACACCAGGTTGTTCCAGTCTTCCTACATTTTTCTCTCTGGTCAACCTTCCAAACGTTAACCTTGTGTCTGAAACAGCCTCTATCCTGAATTCCACTTTGTGTAATATTTGCTGATATTAGGTCCTCTTTAACTGCAGCAATCCACTTAATTATTTCTACTTTAGTTCTACTCCTATTTTCATAAAATTTGACTATTTGTCTAGTTAGCCTACTGGGCTTCATCCGTTTTATGTGTCCGTAAAACTTAAGTCTTCTTTTTCTCATATCGCTATGTATATCTGTGTATTGTTTGATTTCTTGGTTTTCTCGAAGTCGGTATGTTGTGCTTTTTATTTGTTTGGGGCCTAGGATTTTTCTTATGATTTTTCTTTCATTCTTTTCAATTTCCTCGATGTCTCTCTTTCTGTTCAAAATCAGCGTTTCTGCCCCATATAGACATTCTGGCTTAATAACTGTGTTGTAATGTCTGAGTTTTGCGTTTTTAGATAGGCATTTTTTGTTGTAAATATTTTGTGTAAGTCTCAATGCCGTTTCCATTTTTTGACATCTACCCTTATTGGCCGCTTTTTCCACCCCGTTTTCCATGATTATTTCACCCAAATATTTAAATTGAGAGACTCGTCTGATGTTACCATATTTTGTTTTTAGAAATAGTGTTCTTAGTTTGTTGCAGGTCATGTATTGTCTCTTTTCAAAGAAAATTTTGACTCCAACCTACCTTTTCTGCTGTTTCTTTTAGGATTTCAATCTGTTTCTGTGCCGTTAATACATCTTGAGTCAACATTGCTAGATCATCAGCAAACGCCAGACAATCAATGTTGATGTTGGTTCTCCCCAGTTTAATGGGCTGGTCAATATTCAGGGCCGACTTTTTTTCACGCCACTCCTGTATTACTTTTTTTAGAACACAGTTAAATAAGAGTGGCAAGAGTCCAGCCCCTTGTCTCACTCCAGTTTTAATTTCGAAGGGCTCTGAGATGTCACCCATGAATTTAACTTTTGACCTTGTGTTAGTTAATTTTGATTTAATCATTGCCAGCGTTGTCAGATCTAGTCCTTGTTCTTTCAAGATTCGGAATAAAGATTCACGGTCAATAGAACCATATGCTTTTTTGAACTCCACAAATGTACAGACGATATTTTTATTGTACAGTGTTTGGTGTCTTAGAATCAACTTTAGATTCAGGATCTGTTCAGGGCAAGATCTGCCCGGTCGAAAACCTGCTTGATATTCACCAATTTTAGGTTCTAACTGTCCCTGTGCTCTGTCTAGTAGACATTGAGATAGAATCTTGTAACAAACTGGGAGAAGAGATATCCCTCTATAGTTGTTTAGGTCCATTCTATCTCCTTTCTTGTGTAGTGGATGGATTAGAGAATCTTTCCAATCTTCCGGAATCCGCTCGGTTCACCAAACTTCTTGTAGAATTTTGGTTATTTCCTTGATTGTACCTGGACCAGCGGGCTTCAAAAGTTCAGTAGTAATTCCATTTTCACCAGAAGCTTTGTTATTTTTAAGCCGCTTGACTTGCCTAATTATTTCATCTTCATTCGGTGGTACTGAATCTGGGTTTGTTTGTTTAGGGTTTAGTGTTGGTAATTTGTTTAAAGGCTCAGGACAGTTTAGTATTTGTTCAAAATATTTCACAAGTTCTTTGCAATTATCTTGGTTACTTAGAGCTAATTGTCCGTTTTCCTTTTGGATGAAAAGGCTTTGCGGTTGATAGCCTGTTAATTTAGTTTTAAAAGTTTTGTAAGAGTTTCGGGTGTTTTTTTTGGAAATCTTTTTCTATTTCATTAAGTTAATTGTTTTCATATTTTCTTTTAGTTTCAATATATTTTCTTTTAGTTAGTAAACATAGTATATTAAAATTAAATTTATAAAAAATAATGTTCTTACCTAAAGATTCGTTAACCATGATATTACAGATCGTATTGACGTTGATAATACCGGATATTGTATTGTACTGTGCCACATAAGCAAACGTGTCATCAGTCAAAACCTCGAAAAGATTCGCCAAATCATTATCGTTGCCTTCGCTGGTTTGGATTGTCTCGCAAAGATTGAATGACGTGTCCAGATATTGATATAGTTCAGTGTCTTCCAGACAGCTAGTGGTGATTTCATCTAGTTCGCTGAATGCTGATTTTGTTTGCTCAACGCACTCGGTACTGTGCTGCGCCATATCATCTTGAACAACTTGAAGATATTCTAAAAAGATCAACGAAAAAAACTCAATCAGCAGGTGTTTCTTTTTTGTTCGATTTTGATTTATTTATATGAATTAAATATATGCATAGTCTCAAGGACGAGCCGCAGCACATCAGACATCAGTTTTCAATAATTGAAGTTAAGCGACGACGGTCGCGGTCGATATCTGGAATATATCTCCAACCTCTTGGCGGAGACGCAGGTTGTTGTGCGTTTCACATTAGATTGTGGAACCCAGCGGTTGGGAGTGTATAACTTCTGACTACTGTTTTCTCATTGAATGCAGTCCAAAGAAATAAAAAAACTGAGCCATCCGACGAGAAGTCGACGAAGTATGGGTTGTTTGATTATGGAGAGGGTCTCTCTATTCTTGGCGAGAGAGCATATGTTTGTACCCTTATGAGTCTAACCACCAACAAAACAATGTAAGGGATGGGTGGGGCTCCCTCCCGGTCAAGCAACTAACAGAATGTTCATTTTGGCTGAGACGCAGGTTTTTGTGTGTTCCACATGAGATTGTGGAACCCAGCGGTTGAGAGTGATCACTAAACCGTGGCGGGGTATAGTTTTGTTTTTTCTTTTTGTTCTTCTTGTTTTTTCTTCTGTTTATCAAACACCACACATGTCATATACCTAAAATCAATGGTTTTTACAGATATCCGTCATTTTGTAAAAAGTCGGAGTAGCAGACTCTATTTTGCATATTTTGTTTATTTTTTTATTTTATAACATTTTTATTTGTCAAAATTTCCGAGATTTTTTACCTTTAAAATCCAATACTGCCTCCAAAGGTCCACTGTGCGATACAGCTCCATAAACTAAATGGGGATACAGATATCTTAACCAAGCAGCTAAAGAACCGGAATAAGATGCGCCATACACAATCCATTTGACATCATCGTCCAGTTTATACTGTTGGTTTATTTTCTCAATGAAAGTCGCTGCGTCCGCTAATGCTTGGACACTGGATAAATACTTTAGGTTCTCTGTGCTTAAATCACTTAAAAAATAAAAATGGTTAAGTATTTTACATTTTCGTGTGTAGATTTTTAAGCGTTTCATAATATTAATATAATCTTATTTTTCTTCTTCTTTAGTTTTCTTCTTCGTCTGTCATGTTAGCATTATCAGGATATGATAATAAAACTAAAATGTTCTATTTATATGACAACTGCACCTAATGAAGCATGAAGTTAATCAAGCGTTACATCAGTCATGATTCAAAAAGTTGATTGAATGGAATAGGTCTTTTATAGGTTCATCGATCATGGTTTTCTGATATTTTGCTGTTTGAATGCTTTCATTTGCATAAAAAACCCTATTGTTATTTTCACTTTTAACGAGTCTAAGTTACAAATATTTATATTATGATCATGTTTATTTGTCCCATATCTTATGTGGCAATGTTTCCTTTATAAAGAGGCTTTTAAATGTAGCGGTTTTTTATATTCTTGAATAAAATATATAATTTGCATTGATTTCAAAAAACGTTTTGATAATTGAAGTATAATGTATGACATTTAAACACGGCAATATCTGCCAAATGACCACTTTTTATGTGTTCAATTTTGTTTTAGAAATAGAGCATGCATCGTCATCTTTTTTCTTCTTCTTTGATTGAGAAGGTTTAAGCTGAGACTCAACTGACTGCATCTGTTCTTCGTCAGACAGTTGCATCACTTGACCTGGACTAATATTTTTATCATACTTACCACTTCGTTCATTCGCCACACCCCGATTTTCTCGTAAGAGATGAATCCAAAACACGTGCGTGAGACGAGGAAGTTTCAAAAAACTCTGTTATTTGCGGACGACCAACAGAAGCTTTTGTTAATTCTTTTGATGTTAGATGCTGTTTTGATATAGAGATTATTCCGAAGCATGAAGTTCACAAGCAATATAATCGGATCCTGGTAATTTTTTTAAAAATTTTTTAATAGTCCTACCTTGTTTATCCAGATATTTTTGTAATATTATACCCAAATCTCGAGGTTGGGATATATATAGGGAAGCCCCATATTACAACTTTCTTCTTAGGAATTTAATGCAAGTGGGCCGCCAACTTTTTTATTGTGTGTGTCACTTAATCTATTTTGAATAATGTCATGAGGTATTTTCCACTTTTAACTTACTTTGGCTTGAGACATACCCTTTTTAATATCTTCTAGTGCTTTTTTAAGTTTATCGTCACTATAATTGCGATAATTACGCGCATCTAATGCACTAACGTATTTACGAGGCATCGTAACGCAAGACACAACCTCCCGTAACAAAACTTAATCACGCACAGACAGGTTAGCACCCGCGCTTCCATTTACAACACCCGCGATTCGCTCCCAAAGCTCGGTGCCAATGTCAGCCCAGTTTACGGTCTATTTCTGAAATGAGACTAAACTTAGGCAAATTCACAGCGCCATCTGTGTTTTATACAAGAATTAAAAAACCGCTCAATTTGAAAGTTAGAACATAATTTAGTTTTAGAATTAGATTAAATCATCTCCTGATGATACCAACATTATTAGCGAAAGGTGTATCGAGAAGATACATAAAGTGATCTGATATTTAGTGGTCTCTTCGTGTTTAGTATTAATCATATGATTAAACTATAAAAAGAATAAAACGAATAGGCTGCCTCCCAGATGCTAATCATACTAATTAATGAATATCCTCACTTAGAATAGATTGTAATAAACTAGGATTAAAAAAATATCTCCAGCTATATGGTTACCGCAGTCGCATGCTAATTCAAACAATACCAAAGACCTTATAAAGTTGTGAAGAAAATAACCACAAAATATACACTACGAACATATAATACACAATGCACAAGGCAAAAAAATAACAGATATCGATAGCATTTTAATCGAATGGAAACACTATTACAGCAGACTCTTCTACGATGAATATAATCCCAGTGTATCTAGTTTGGAATCAAGTGAACCTAATACAAGGTGCGGCAGAAAGACCTCCCCCATTTGGAACTCTAATAAAAACCTAACCAACAAACCTATATATTTCTGAAAAGTATGTACAACGCAGTTTTGAATTAACATGTTTTAAACATGACATCACTCAAGTGGCGCCCTCCATTATCGATACATTGATTGAGCCTCTCTCGGTAGCTTTTCATTACACGACGTAGCATTTCAGGGGAAATCGTCGCAATTTCTTGGGTTATCGCCTCCTTAAGTGCATTCAAAGTTTGTGGAGAATGTTGGTATACCTTCGACTTAAGATAGCTCCACAGAAAGAAGTCGCACGGGGACAAATCTGGAGAACGAGGAGGCCGGCCAATGTCGCCACGCAAGGAGAGTACATGTCCAGGAAACAGTTGCCTTAAAATTTCAAGTGAACGACGAGATGTGTGGGCTGTTGCGCCATCTTGCTGGCACCACACATTTTCTTGCCTATGTTGATTATACAGATCAGCCAATTTGGACCGGAGAAAATTCTCCAATAATGCACAATAGCGATCAGAAGTCACCGTTGCAGTGACACCATTATCTTCAAAAAAGTACGAACCCCATACTCCAAATTCGTGAACAGCGCACCATACCGAAACCTTTGGGCTGTGGAGTGGGCGTTGGTGAAGTTCTCGAGGATTACTTTCTGCCCAGTAACGGAAATTCTGTTTATTGGCCATACCTGAAAGGTGGAAATGAGCTTCATCCGTAAAGATCAAAACGTTTCCACCAGGAAGGTTTCGAAGCTGTTGGCAAAGTTCTGCGGGTTTCCCAATCCGTTTCAGACAATTCCTGTGTAACTGCAATTTTGTAAGGATGCATTTTGAGATCTCGGTGTAGAATTCTGCGAAAACTTCGGTCAGATAAATGCAGCGCTGCCCCGAGTTTTCGTGCAGATCACCGGAGTAACTACTCAACCGAAGCTCTGACAACGGCCACATTTTCCGATCCTGTTACGGTTCGAGGTCTGCCAGGAGGTTTCTTTTTTAATGCAAAACCTGCCTTTCTGAAGTTTGACACCCAAACACCAATCAGGAACGGGGTCATGTCGCCCAAGCGCAAAGCGGGTGCGAAAGGCACGCTCCGTCAATATTGGCGAACCGCCATTTCTAATGAACTCCTCGACGACGAATGCGCGGTGCACTCCCAACCAAGCCATGATGCAGACTGGAAACGGCATGTGTGTAGCCGTGCCTCGACGCACTCACAACTGAGGCGCCCCCACTCCGATACCAGCTATGTCCAACTAAAATCGGGGAGGTTATTCTGCCGCACCCTGTATTTAAAACACGAAATAAATTATGCTATACGCGTTGTAAAAAATGATGAGGCCCCAGGTTTGTAAGGGGTCGTCCTAGAACTAATTAAGGCAATAGTTGAAGTAGTGGTAGACATGTTTCACATCTACCAACCGGTGCCTAACAGAAAGTGCGGTACACTGAATTATAGCCAGAAGATTAATGGACCCTCCCCCTCTAACTCGCAAATCGAACGAGCAGCCTTTGAAACCTTCTTAAAAATAATGTCGTATAAAATAATAATTTATTTCGCATATTTTAACGTTTTTTTTTTAAATTTTAGATGATGTTAAAATTGCAGATGCTAAAAACTTATCTAACAAGTTTGAAGAATAATATGTGGACACTTTTTCGATGAGGAAATCTGACCAGTATTTCTGGACATCTTAAAAACGTTCGACATAGCCCGGAGACACCCCGGTATCTCTTGCGTCCATGTTTGAAACCTCAGAAGCAATATCCCTCACGTATCTTCTATTTTTTTCCCGTTCTCAATGGTGTTCTTCACTCAGTATTCAGCACTCAGTCTATATATTGTAGCTTGATAACGTAAATGTTAAAAACTGCAGATGAATATTTTGAAGACGAATTATTTTAACACTGAAGAAGAAGAATGTTTAATCTGTGGAAGCAAAAAGTTAAAATTTGTCTAGGATGATATTGTATAACCGGGTCGAAATTGATGAAGAAAAGAAAGCGATATTTGAGCTCAATCTGAAGGGGCTTCTATGGTGATTCGTGACTGATGAAAAAACTCAGTCATCACTACACACAAGAAACTATGGAACAGTCTGAAAAGAGGGTTTTACTTGAAGAACGTGCCCAGAAGACGGCAAAGACGCTTCTATCAGCCGGAGAGGTCATGGTCACTGCTTTCTGCAATTCGTAAGGTTCGTAAGGTATCATCTTCATCAACTAATTGGAAAAGCGAAAGACGACATGCTGAAGAGTATTATTCAGCATTATTGCTTACATTTCACGAAGAGTTGATAAGTTAAGGAAAAAGTGCTGGTTCACCACGACAATGTAACCGCCTATTGAACAGTGAACTTGGTTAATTTACGCTACGAATTGAGGCCGCATCCACTTTACTCTCCGGATTTGTGTTTTGGCGACTTATTTCTCTTCCCAATCATGAAGAAATGTCTGACTGGAAAAAAATGCACATCAAATCAAGAGAAACCGAGGATTATTTTCCGAGTATTTGAGAAGTTGGCAAGGCATAACAAGGTTGGAAGATCGTTAAGCGAAATGAATTAAACCAAAAGAAGACTAAGTTAAAAATATATCGATTTTCTATAGAAAAATAATACTTTATTTTAAACATATCTGACTTTTCGCGTTTTACTGTTGGTACTTACGTGAAAGGTTGGCTTTCTCCATAGAAACGGTGTTCCAGGCAAACGATTAGACCGCCATATTCATGCACTGATTCCAACCATGAACCGGAAATGGGGCAATACTCACTAAGAGGACCTTCTCCACCGAGGAGGAGAAAACCTCGCTTTCTGTTTTCATCAAGGTAATCTTCACTTACATAATATCTCTAAAAGAAACCGAAAATACAGGTTACTGTAAAAATGTCTGGAAGCAACATGAAGAAGCACAATATAATTGGTACGAATGGCTTTATTGCTTTTAAAAATATTCTCATTTTGCTCAGAAAGAAAAATTCTTATGTGATAAAGAGATGTGATCGAGAAATTTTGCTATAGTATCAGTTTGGATAGAAAAAGCCGCATATTTAGGTTTCGTAAAACAACTAAACAATACAACAAAAATTTACCGACCTCTCAAAGAGTTAAGAGTACATATATCTAATGATGCTGCTGATCCTCCCTTATATTAGTACAATTCGACAGCAAACTAAACATATACAGGGTGTCCCATAAGTTATCCGCCATAGAGCAACTGGTGATAGTAGAGATCAAAATAAGAGGTCAATAGTTAAGAGGTCAAAATTATAATTTAGTCAATAAATGTTAGTCATTCAAAAGATAAAGGCTGTTGAAAGTGAAACTAAAATTGAAATAATTTAAAAAAAGTTGAAGATATCAGGTTCAAAATCAGGTAGTTTCGTTTTCAAAGGCGACAAATCCGAATTTGGTACTAGCTTGGGTCTAGTTTCTAGAGACCGCTTGCTTACCGCTTTATTTTTTTTATTTTATGTTATTTTTTATTACCGCTTACTTTGTGAGGAATTAACTCGCTCATATGTTTGTATCCTATAAAGCTGGGAATATTTTGACTTCAAAATAGAGAGTCATAATTTCCTCGTAAAAAAGGTACCCTTGGTCAATATAGGTATCTCACGCCGTTTGCGAGATATTCGTGTTCGAATATTCCATTGCACATCTTGTAGATGACTGAAAAATATGCAATTCCCAAAGCGTACCTTGAATGTTGTGTACAAATTATTATGTCTCGATGACAACTGCCATTGTTTACAATCTCTCTTATTAAACGTAGGTGGAAACAAGTTTCTCCAATCTTGAGTTGGTGTTAAATAATTTGTAAAAATGCCCAGACTTAATCAGTTTCTTAACGGTGATTTAAGGGATATGCTCTGCGTTTTTGCAAAAGAAAATTGTAATAGTCTCGTTTCAGTTACAATATATGAAGAGCTCTACCCAACCAGAATTATCCCAGATCGACAAATTTTTTTTTTTAATTTTCAATCAGTTAGGCGAAACAGGTTCGTTTTATTACGACAATCCTGGTGGGTGACCGAAACATATAACGGTAGAACAAGAAGAGGAAATTTTGATTAGTATCGCGAAAGATCCTGAATTAAGCACTAGGCGTTTGGAGGCATCTACAGGAATCAGCACATCTACCATTTCAAGTGTTCTCCATAAAAAATATTGTTTTCCTACCATTTTTAACATGTTCAAAATGTATTGCTACAAGATTTGTGGGCTAGATCAGAATTTTCTCAAAATCCACTACATAAAAAAAACGTAGACCGCATGTTGCTGAAAAGGATATGGTTTACTGACGTAATCATTATTACTCTCTAGAAAATCGGCACTTACAAAAAGAGCTACAATTCCAGCACGAATTTGCAATTAACATTTTGTGCAGTTTCCGCAAAGACTGAATGGACATGAATATATACAGTTTTTAGAAAATAATTTATTAGACCTTTTAGTCTTAATTTAACTTCTAAATTTAAGACATATGGTTCATGTAAGATAGGGCGCCACTTCATTCTACTGTTGAAATGCGAAATCATTTGAATCAACGTTTTCCGCATTGATGGATTGGACACTGTGATGAGTTGCCTTGTCCACCTCGTAGCCCAGACATTAATCCGTCAGACTTTTATTGGTGGGGTCATATGAAGTTTTTAGTTTACCTTTTTTAGTTTTAGTTTAGTCTGTAGTTAATCAATACACGAGACGAACTTTTACAAAAAATTCAACAAACGTCCAATGTTATTAGAAATGAAGAAAATATCTTCTCAAATGTGAAGCATCACTTCACAAAGAGCCTGTAAAAGTGTACTGAGCTAAACGGTGGACACTTTCAACCTTTATTGAAGTAAATTTCGAAAAACTGTATTTTAAATAAAGTCTGTTGTATTTTTGTTATCTTAATGTTTTTTTTTCTCGTATTCAAGGCACACTTTGTGAATTGCAGATTTTTCAGCCATCGACAAGTTGTGCAATGGAATGTTCGTACACGAATGTCTGGCAAACGGCGTGAGATGTCGATATTGACCAAGGATACTTTTTTGCGTGGAAATTATGACTCTTCTCTATTTTGAAGTCAAAATATTCCCAGCTTTATAGGGTTAAAAAAAATATGAGCCAGTTAATTCCTCACAAAGCAGGTAGCAAGCGCCATCTAGGAATTAGGCTCAAACTATTAACAAATTCAAATCCAACTATCCCGATTTTGAACCTGATATCTTCAACGGTTTGTAAACTATCTTAATTTTTTGAAATTTTTTGTTTTATTTTCAACAGCCTGTATCTTTTTAATGACCAACATTTGCCAACACATTTATTGACTAAATCCTCTTATTTTGATCTCTACTATCACCATGCAGGACATCCTGCATATGGTTTGTAAACAAGTTTCCATCCACACATTGGCCAAACCGTGTACTATCTTTTCAACACATAGAGACAGTTTTTACAGATTGAGGTCATCGACAGATACAGACATGTTGACGTTGACTCTGTATATTGTCAACTTATTATGTGACAAGTTTGTAGTTAATGTGTAGAAGAACAATGCTATGGTATGTGAAAGAATAACCAATATTAGATCAAACATTGACATGGCCATATGCGCCAATTCGTAGAGCCGACTTTGTTCCTAGCTCTACTTTGTCTACAGCAATGATTTTTTGCAATTTTTAAATCACATTTTTAAATTGATGTTAATCACTAGTCTGAGTCACTATTTGGCACCTATTATGGTCAGGAGGTGTAACTGGGCCGTATTTCTTTCAGAATGCTGCTAGTGAAGTTGCAACTGTGAATAGTGTTCGATATCGTGAGATAATAACTGGATTTTTGAGGACTGAATTGAATAATATTGACTGGAGGATATGTGGTACCAACAGGATGGCGCTACACCTCACTCTGTTAATGAAACAATTGATTTTGTAGCGTTCACAAATTCTTGATCGCTACAGGTAGCATTCGTAAATTGTTGATCACCACTGGTAGGTTTATTTCGGACAAATTCTTAACTGAAAGAGCTCCGGTATCGTTTGGACAAGGCAAGACAGTCTAACTCCAAATCTCCAGGTGAGCGGACGTTTTCGCGCCTTACCCTTCCGAACGAGGTACGTAGGTTTGCTGGCCAAGTCGCGCTTGGGTTGATTTTTCTGATATTCTTATAGAGGGTTTTACGATCCGGCAGCAGAGAATCCGATCAACAGACACCAGGCCATTGAACGACCACCTATTACAGAGCCCGACCATCGTGGAAACCTTACACCTTTTTGGGGCCACATGGCACGGTAACCGGTTGGTCAGATCGAGATTATTTCGGGACCCCCGCATAGGGATACCGGATTGCCCGCAGTCGTACTCAGTCTTTTTGGACACCCAGTACCTTGACAGGCAAGAATAGACATCAGGAAATAAGGCCAGATAAACATTTTTTTATTATATTTTCATGTACCGTTACGGATTGCAATTACCAGTTATTTTTCACAAATACATTATTACCATAATTTCTTATACTGATAATGGTCACGTTATCATCTTATATTTTGTATCTATTTGCCATCTGACCATTCTTGATTACCCTAGCGTTATATATCTATCTTCTTACTATTGTTAGAATATAGGAAATAACCTCTAATTTGTAAGTATAGGGACATAGAGACCAGCTGGTGTAATTCAGAGCTGTGTATTTGATTTTTGATTTCTTTCACGGTAAGGTTTGGAGAACCACCTTCCCTAAACCTTCCCGTGTCTTTTGTTTGATAGTTTTAGTTATTCCTTTTTTTGTGTGCTTTGTGTCGTTCTTTTTTGAATGTGCTTTTATAATATATATGTATAAAATTCTAGTAAACCGTTTTATTTAAGATAGACCCTTTCCCGGTTCCAGGGTCTTTTCCGATATATGAAGTAACCGGGTGGCGCTCAACTTTTGTCGTGGCTTCATTCTGTCCACGAGCTTCTTCCCGGTGCTCCCGACGAACAGCTGCCGTCGCTGTGATCTATATATTTTTTATTTTGTTTCAAAAGAGAAAATAATAGGTCACAGTTTATTGAAATAAACACTTCCAGGTTGAGTTATTGCAAGAAACGGTGATGTTATATACATAATAAATACATTATTCAAATTATTTTAATAAATATTTGATAATATTGTGAAATTTTTATAGACGTCGAAATTAATATGATTATAAGTGGTTTCGTCTAATATAAAAAAAATAAGTCAAATCATGATTTATAAGAGCCTGATAACGTTCTAGTGGCTATGAATATTGATCATACTATTTGTGAAAATCATTATGAAGTATTTGAGAACTATTATGATGATACTTTAATATCGTGGAAACTATTATGATGATACTTAAGTTTTTATGATTTTTTTAAATTAAAAATAACTTTAATAAATTAAAATTAATAATAAAAATATAATTTTAATGTTAAAATAAATATTAATAGTATTTTGTTCGTGTCGTAAACCTGTGGCACGTACTGCTTTTCTTGTTTAGTTAAAAGAAAAACGCAAGTGAAAACCGTCGTATACTGTGGAAACTTACGGTGACACTGTCTCAATGCAAGAAGCTTATGGGCATTTGTTTAAATGATTGAAATGTGGTGATTTCGGGTTGAAAAACAAAGAATGTCCACGTCAAGCGAAAAAAATTGAAGATGCCGAATTACAAGCATTGTTGGTGGAAGATGATATTCAAACTCAACAACAAATGGCAGATAGGTTAAATATTGGTCGCTGAATCATTTGTGATCATCTGCATGCCTTGGGAAAGATCCAGAAGGCAGGAAAATGGGTATCATAACAGCCGAACAACAGACAGATGTAAAAGCAAAAACGGTGTGCGATGTTTTGTTTTCTCGGAAAAATGTATATATTTTAAGAACTCAAAACGCAAACAATCAACCCACTACACACATCGAAACCGTTCAGAGACACCGGTTCTGCACTGGGCTGGAAACTCTTGTTCCACCCGCCGTACTCACCAGACTTGGCCTCTTCCAACTACCACTTTTTGGTATAGAAAATACACGTTTATTGTATTAAAATGATAAAAAATATTTTATTCGAAGTACTGCCCATCGCCAGCTGTACATTTTTCCCACCTGTCTGACAAATTGTGGATGCCACGCCAAAAAAAACTGTTTCACTTTTGAGGCAAACCAGCCATAGAGACATTTTCGTAAGAATTGAAGGAATGCTCTGCAAATGGTGTCCCATCGATGTAAATAAGTAGTAATCGAATGGAGCCAAGTCTGGTGAGTAAGCCTCATGCGAAAATATTTCCTAACTAAATGCCTCAATCGTTTCCTTGACCAGTTTTGCTGTGTGTGATGGTGCATTATCATGAAGCAAAATCACTTTGTGTTGCCTTTTTTAATATCCTGGTCATTTTTCACCCAGAGCTTGATTCAAACCGATCATTTGTTGTCGGTAGCGTTCAGTATTAACGGTTTCGCCAGGTTTTTGGACAGCTCATAATAGATCACGTCCTACTGATGCCACCAAACACAGAGCATTATCTTCCATCCATAGCGATTTGGCTTTGCAGTCGATATCGATGGTTCGCCTGGAGTTACCCATGAACTTTTACGCTTAGGATTCTCACAAAGTGTCAACTTTTCATTCCCAGTCACAATTCGATGGAGAAATGACTTCTGAATCTAGCGAGCAGCATTTCTCAAGTGGTTTTTCGGTTTTCCGTCTTTCATTTAGTTCATGTGGAACAAATTTTCTCATCTTTTGGATCTTTCATATGGCTTTCAAACGTATAGAGACGACTTCTCGTGTCACGTTTAATTGACCCGCGAGTTTTTGTTGCATTTGAGCGTCATCCTCATTCAGCAATTTTTGCAACTATGTTGTTATATGAAACGTGTATTGTTGTGAATTGCCAATCTTTGTCAGATATCAACAAGGAAATGGCGCCAATGACGCGGTTTGACGGTAATTACATTGACCGCTATGGTCATCTATGGGCAAATTTAGATTTCATTTTTACAGAGCTGGTATACTAACTAGGTATATCGTATATACAGTGCGATATATCTATGTGAGTAATCTTATATATTCTTAACTTCAATTTAACGGGGAATGACATGTTTTTGGGTTAGAATCTTCTCACTCGCCAGAAACTAGTAGGACTTGTGCGAAATGTGCTTTCACAGCCATCATATAATCCTGAAATTGTACCGTTTGATCATCATTTATTTCGTTTATTGAAAATCCCACCAGCACTGGAAAGGTTTTCCTCAGGTGACAGTATCAATTCACACTTGAAAAGAGTTTTTGCAGGGATGAAGCGGGAGTTTTAATCGGGAATATCTTTTATTTAAAATACCAAATGAAGCAAAATTTAATAGAAAAATATTATTATGTAAAGACAATACCAACGAATGATCAATCAAATTAATTATCATATATGAATCGTCTTAATTAGACATTGTTTTATCGCTGAATAAATAGATAAAACAATTAGGAGAGCTTCGAATTACACCAATTTAGGTGATATTAATATATCGTCAACAAAATATTAGAGAGAGAATTTTAATTACAGTTACGTCAACATTCAGATCAAAATTAAATTGGAAAAAAATATAGTCGTGTATATACAGGACTGAATATACAGGATACATTCCAATATATACAGGATGTTGAAAGTGAAACTAAATTTTCGAAAAATTGAGATGATTTTAAAACGATTGAAGATATTAAGTTCAAAAGCGGGGTACTTGGGTTTTCAAAGGTAACATATCTGAATTTGGTACTAGTTTGAGCCTAGTTCCTAGAGGACGCTTGCTAGCTACTCTTAATGCTACTCATTTAATATTACCGTACGTTTTTATTTCCGCCCATTTAGCTTTTATCACAGTAAACAAGTTTTCAGAGAAAAACACCATATTTTTACCTCCTGTATAGGATTTCAATAACACGAAAAGTAAAAAGAAGGTACAATTTTTTTCTACGCCCTCCCACTTTAAAAACCCACGAGCCGCCACCGGTAGAACATCGTGGAGCTAGAAAGTTTCACCACCTGGATTTTGTATGGATGGAACTTCCAACAGGATTATTTTTTTATTGCAGAACCAGTTATTTTAAAATATTCTACAGTGGGCTTGTGGAAAATATTAAAAACATTAAAAAAACAAGGATTTTTTCTATGCTCCACGTAAAAATTGCACAATTATTCAGCCGCCATTAAACGTCAGCAAGTGTCTCTCGAAACCGGTTTCTGGTCTTAAGCCGTCATCTGTCGGGCTCCAGCTGAACGTTTGAAAGCAACTAAACGTTTGATAACAGTTGTAAATGTGTTTAAAGTACCACAAAATTTGCTCACATTTGATTGATATGAATTTTTAAAAATAAACACAAAATTTTGAACTAAATAAACATAATATAGAAAAAAATTATGTCTTGTTTCTTTTAAATATTATAAATAATTAAAATCGTAGCGTGATACTGTCTCCCCCGCCCCCTGTAATATGATTTAACGTGAAACGTAAATACAGTGAGGGTATTTGCTCCACCCTTTTATTTGAGATACACGTGAGAAATTGAAAATTAATCACAAAAAAGAACAATGATTACCTGTTTCCAGGTCCTGGTTTCAGTGGTAGTAAAATGGTCTAGATTCTGTTGAAACCATAAGGTTGAAACGTTGCCGCCTCGTACAGAAGCACCAGAAAAAATATCGTAATGATGAGTCTTTATTCCCAAATACGCAGAGGTTTGGTGAAGACAGAAGCAAGAAAAAAACACTGCGATTACCACAAACTTATTTGTAGGTGTCATTGTTGCGAACTGTTGAACTGCGGCAACAAATCAGACACATATCAGTTTTATCTGAATATTAGATCAAATTATTATCGTAGAAACCTTTATTATTTTATTGGAGTGGAATTTAAGTGGATTTGGAGCGTTTCTCATAATTAGTTATTGTAAAGTTATCTATATTTTGTCGAGTAAAAATCTTACTTTGATAAAACTTGTTATAGTGATGTCGAATAATATAAAGTTGGATCTACTAAAATAACTGATTACATAAAATTGTTTATATCATAAATTACACACCCGACATTAATTACAGTTGAACCGTCGAAAGATTACCCATGCATCATCAATTTTTATCCATATGAATCAAATCAAAAATTATTAATCAAATTAGTGCTAACTTTCATAATGGACGTGGTTGGTGCCTCGAAAGACGGACATTTATGTTTATGATTTGAATTCACGATAGATTTATTTGTATTTATTTATAACATGAAATTATAAAACGTTCTGTTATAAAACGATATTTTAACGCAAAATTTCGAATGTGTGTCATGAAATTAAGTTTTGTCATAGATCAATCGAAGAATTTTGTAGGTTAAAAGTGTACGAACAATTTCAAGTTGTCTCGAAATTTTAGGGAAGTTGGTCAAAATTGGTCAAAATCATCATTTTATTTACTCTATTAACGTTATTGTTGAGACCAATTTTTATATGATGAAACCGTTACCAAGGTATGGGAATATACACATCCTTAAACAATTGCATTAAACATTTATTACAAATATTATTTCAAATATTTCATATATTTATATAAAGCATACAAAAACAGCTGTTTAAACATAATGTTAAATACTGAGTACCAGTGGCGGCTCGTCAGAGAGAGCGTTGGAGCGCCGCCCCTCAAAATACCATATTTTACGAGCAAAATACCATATTTTATTTCCGTTCAGTTTCTTTCCTTTAACTAATTTTAAGATATTATTAAAAATTAAAATCTCCAAACGCAGAAGAACGTCTATCGACCCATCACACTAAATACTGCGGATCAATATTCCATCCTCCCACCACAATTTTTACATTGTCGGTCGGACATTTACCTCCACCGACGTCAGCTTCTATCGTCGTTGGCGTTACATGTTTTGTTGGTTGCCAAAATGCGAGGGTTTAACTGCTTTCTAAAACATGCGATTTGGACGTAGATTCCCTGCGACCGAACGTATCGGTAATTAGTTTTAAGCGCCGATTTCGTTTGCTTCGCGAATACTTGTTTGACTTTTCGACTTTGAACTTGATTAAAACATATTTCAGCAACTCATTGGGGGAAGACAGACTAAATGCTTTAGGTATGTTAAATATTGAGAGTGCTATGGTCGAACAAACTCCGACTAAGTAAGTTAGTAATAGTATAAAATTTTAATGTTTTCCTGGTTCACCTCTTGTATAGGGGTTCAATAGCATGAAAAGTAAAAAAGAGGAAGGGGAAAGCAAAAAAAAATCTTCAGCAGCACTATTTTCTTCTACGCCGTCCCACGTTAAAAACCTACGAGCCGCCACTGCTGAGTACTTAATACATAAATAAAAACAATTTTTCCTATATATAAATAATTAGGCATACTAATAAGTTCATTAATCAACCACATTAACTACATAGCTATATATCTCCATCAGATTCGAGGAACTTTCTTTTGCGTTGATTATTATAGGTTCAACTTCAACATTGACTATGTGTTGTTCTCAGATTAACCAGTCTTCAGTTAATTTCTCTGTATGTGCTATTGACTTTTCTCACACACACTGCTCTAATGCTTCTTTCCATATATTTTGTACTTTTTCATCATTAAATCCATCCCTACCAATATGTTTATTATGGTATGTCTTCACATTAGCTCAAATTAATTATATGTCATTAAAATAATAATGATAGGGTGGAAATCTTATACAAAAGTATTATACACAAAGTTTTATACAAACAAATTCCGTACGATAGCTCAGAGATATAAACATGAATAATATTTACATAAGTAATATATTATTACATAAGTAATAATAAATTATTACATAAGTAATATATTTGTGTTGCATGGTATAAATTTATATTTGACTGAAAGATAGTAATTGTTTATGATTTATAACAACTAGCACGTTCCGCCTTTAAAAAATTATTTAAACAGCCTAATAACGTGTGTAAATATTATTAAAATTACAACACAATGTCACACTTCTCCTAATAAAGGATTAAGAATGCGTAGGTAAAGTTGAAAACCTGACGAGCTGGCATTATCCGCTTTGACGAGCTGGCAACACCGAACTCGAAGAGATCTACCACTAAACACTAAATCGCTTTTTTTAAACTTCTCGGCGCGCGTTTCGCTAACCATAAAATTGAATATCTAACGAGCTGGCATTATCCGCTTTTTAATGCTGGGTTTCAGCCCTTGCCTATCTTAAATGATTAATTCTCCAACAACACTAAACTCGAAGAGATCTACCACTAAACACTAAATCACTTTTTTAAACTTCTTCGGCGCGCATTTCGCTAACCATAAAATTGAAAATCTGACGAGCTGGCATTATCCGCTTTTTAATACTGGGTTTTAGCCCTTGCCTATGTTTGTAAGAAATATTTTTGTTTAGTATATATTTTTCTGACATCGGTTTCATCTCAAATAAAACGATAGGTCTATCGTTTGTTTAGAAGGTCTTTGAGCATACAAATATAAGAAATATGTTCGTCTAATTTACATCTTCCGGTCTCTTGCTCATTCCCAGGCAAAACGATAGTTTTATCACTTTTTTGGTAAAGATGGGTTTTGTTGTATTTGACCAGATGCCGACTATATTCCATTTTTCCGCTTAAGGACACTGGGTTGTGTTATTTTGTTTATATTCAATGTGTTCACTGATTCTGTCTAAAAGCTTCGACAATACTTAAGGGTAGTTAACCGCCAGATATGCGATAATGGTGGGGCATCTTTAGAGATGCCTTCATTCCAGTATTTGAAACCAACATTTTCATTTATACTGTGAACAAGTGTAGTGTCGTGTCGTTCCCAAATAATTCCAAGGGCGAGTGTATCACTGAACCCTTTGTTATCTATTAACTTTTATTAGTTGTGAGTTTGTCACTGAACCCTTTGGTTTCTATCGATTTATATTAGTTTTGAAATGTATATAAAGCTCTATTATCTTTATTATTTGTATTTAATGTTTTCATTGATATTGAATGATTATTGTCTTCTAGTATTTTAATAGTTTCGATAAGTATTTAAAGAGTACTTATATTTCTTTTTCTGACAGAATAGTGTTCTGATCATCATCATATAATCAAGTGTAATTGAATTAAATCTGTTATTGTATTGTAGTGGCATCAGCATATTGATATGATTTATAATTTAATTGAAACAGAGATCCATGGTATTGTCGCGCGGTTTTTCTTTCAATACTATGAAGTGGGTAAATGCTGTTTTGCTTTTCTAGTATCTGGAGCGGGTACATCGCGTATTTGCCCTTTGTATCCATTGCACAACTCAGTACTAGAGGTTACACCGTAGGGTGTAGTTGGATAATCCATTATGTTTTGTTTAGCTCTTTGGGTGGGTATCTCGCGCGCTCTCCCTTAATACCCCGTTCATACCCGAAGCTGGCACTGTTGCGCGTTCTCCCCTTATTGTCAGGAACAGTACTCAAAATGATAATTTTATTATTGACTGATAAAATGATCATTGCTGAAAATGTATGATCTGTAATTTAATAAATATTGAGGAATCATTGTTGAAAATATATGATCTGTAATTTAATAAATATTGAGAGATCTCCATGGTGTTGTCGCGCGCTCTCCCTTCAATACCATGAAGTGGGTAAATGTTTTGCTTTTCTGGTATCTGGAGCGGGTACATAGCGCGCTCTCCCTTTGTACCCATTGTACAACTCGATACTAGAGGTTACATCGTAGGGTGTGGTTGGATATCCATTATATTTTGGTTAGCTCTTTGGGTGGGTATCTCGCACGCTCTCCCTTACGATACCCCGTTCATATCCGAAGCTGGCACTGTTGCGCGTTCCCCCCTCAGTGACAGGAACAGTACCCAGTTTGATATTTGATTATTGGCCGATAATATAATCAATGTAGAAGTTATGTAGAACATCTCTATTAAAATACATGTTGATTGCTATCATGGCTAGTATAACTGATGTGCTAACGAGTATCTCTCGTTGAGTATGTGGATAGCATTGTTTTAAAATATGATTTGTATCGATCTGGTAAATCTGAAGTAACAGATGGTAAACAGAGAAGAGTTTGATGGATTCGGAGTGTTCAGGGTTACTTTTATTTGCAGGTAGTTAAAGGTACAATGCTTGGAAGCCACCACCATGCTCGTCAAACTCATGTACTCAACTAGCCGCCCAGTTAGTGCAATTACCGTTAAGCCATCCCAGTTCTATCTCTATGTTATATATATGTTTATTAAAAAAATTATTTTTTCGTTTTTTGTCGAATCATTACATATTTAATGATCAATTCTTTAACAACACCAAACTCGAAGGGATCTACCACTTTTGACGATCTCATGGCTGGAGGAAGCAAAACACAGAACTTGAGCTAAATAATTTACATCAAACAGTTAAGCATGGCGGTGGAAGTATGAATAATACCGATTACTTAAATATTTTAAAAAACAATCTACGACAAAGTGCTGAAAAGCTGAATATTGCCAACAATTTCTATTTTCAACAAGACAACGATCTAAAACATACAGCTTATGTAGTAAAACAGTGAATAACTTATAACGTGCCACATAATCTTATAGAAAATCTGTGGAATGAACTAGAGCAGCGGATCAGAAAACATCACATTTCAAACAAAAGTCAATTGAAGGAAATTCTTCTACGAGTATGGACGTCCTTAGGGCAAGAAACTACTCAAAAACTAGTTCACTCCATGCCAAAGCGTCTAAGAGAAGTTATCAAGAGAAAAGAACTTCCTACAAAATATTAATTTTGTATATGGTTCTTTCATTAGGTGACTGTGCTAATATTTTTGTCCATTCAATTTTTAACATTATATTCATTTTAAATTTATTTTATCTACTTCATTTGAGTTTAATAGTTTTTTCTGCATAAAATTTAGATTTTGGTTGGAGATATAAAATGGTTTATGGAGATATGGAATGGTAAATGGAGATATAAAAGTGATAGATAACAAAGTAAAAAATTGTTTTATTCCTTTTTAAAAAACGAATTACTTTTTTTATATTTGTATTTTAGAAATATATATTTTTATTTAAACCAAAATGTGCTTTGTCAATACTTTTGTCTCCCACTGTACTTAAAAATGCGTGTGATAATTTACCAAACATAAAAAAAATATTTCTTGTTTAGTCTCTGTTCCTGCAACCTCAACCTTCACTGAAAGAGTTTTTTCGGTGATGAATGCGAAGTGGCGCGAAGAGCGAGACAGATCGTCCATATATTTAAGAAAAAATTAATTATATATCTATTTCGATCTAAACTTAAAATGTAAAACTACCTATGAAACTTTCAAAAACAACCAAAAATTGTTAGCTAAAAGTATAAAAATAGGATTTTGAGGCCATAAAAACTTAAATTTAAAAAAAAAATCCTTTTTTTGTTCTTGCAAACGCTTTTTTTCTTATTCAAAAGATAAGATACGTCATTTTTCTCAAAAAAAGTTGACAACCCTTTGTAAAACAGCGCGATATATTTTGATTCAAAATGAAAAAGAAATTGTTTATTGGGCAAGTGTGACAAGACTCAGTGTGTCGCTTTTCTTTTGATATTTACTTAGTATGTAGATAATTTAGATTTTATAGTGAAATTGGGCTTATAAAATTTTAAAACAATATAAACACACACGAGACTATTTAATACAAAGCAAATAGTTATCACGAGAGATTTTAATGCAAATTACAGTGTTGTAAATATACATTGTAATATAAATTCCTGATAATTTATTGTTTCTATAAAAAAACGTGTAATGGGAAAGGCAACAATGTCATCTCCAGATTTACAATGATTTATTGGCAATTGACATACCAGATGTGGCGATTACTAATTCTTAATTTTTTCTTAAAAAAACACGTTTAATTTGGGAGAAAGGTAAAAAATGGTTTTCCCATCTGTCTGGCAATTTGCGGATGTACTCTCAGAAAAACCGTACATTTTTTGAGATGGTCCAGTCATCGAGCCATTCTTTGATATTTCCTTAATTGTTGAAGTGCTTCATTTCGTGAGACATCATTGAAAACAAGTGATAGTCGCAAGGGGCCAAATCTGGTGAGTATTATGGGCGTGGCAAAAGTTTCCAATCAGGGGCAGAAATGATGTCTTTGGCCACTTTCGTTGTGTGTGATGGTACGTTGTAGTGCTGCAAAATCACTTTTCCGTATCTTGTAGCCCATTCTCGTTGCTTTTCGATCAATGTGTGGTTCAAATTCATCATTTGTTGGCGGTAGCGAACGGTATTAACTGTTTCATCTAATTTGAGAAGTTCATGGTATACGACACCTTTCTGATTTCACCAAATGCACAGCATTGTGTCTCACACACAGCGATTCGGTCGATGTTTAAGGTTGTGCTGGGTCAACCCAATATTTTCTGCGTTTTGGGTTTTCGAAATATATCAATTTTTCATCGCCAGTCACGATCAAATACAGAAAGTCTTTTGCATCCGTCGTTTGCAAATTTTACACACCGTTTTTCGCTTTTCCATCTGTCTGTCGTTCAGCTAATATGTTAACCACTTTCCTGCCTTCTGAATCTTTCCCATAGCATGTAGATGATCGCAAATGGTTCGACGACAAATATTCCCACTTCCATCTTTAATTTTTATTTTTTTTTGTTTGGTTGACCTGAGCATTCTTTGTCTTTTAGGTCGAAATCACCACTTTTGAATAATTTAAACCAACGTCCATAAATATTTTGCTTGGGGACATTACCACCGTAAGTTTCCACAAATACAACGGCTTTCACTCGCGTTTTTCTTTTGATCGAATAAGATAAGCAGCATGTGCCACAAACGCTCTTTCTTTGGCTCGAAACTCGACATGTTTACCTCACGAAAAAAATATGTGGCGTTTTGTGGCGTTTTGAAAGATAGTGTCGTAGTAACAAAACAACATATGCGATTAGACTGTAAACTCACGCTTGTTTCCAGCGCCATCTCTTAAAAAAAAAAGAATTATTAACCGCCACACGTGGCACATTGTGAATTTTGTAAACGTTTTTAAGCATCACAAGCATTTATCATTCATGACACACAGTACGCCATCTAGCGAATCATACTTGACCAATGCCATAGTCATTTGGTCATACTTGCGCCATTTCTGTATCAGGTATTAAACTTGTCGATCGATCCTTGTATATCCAGAGAATGTTTAGTTGTCAGCTTAATCTTTCTTAGACCGACTGTTTTTATATTACATTCTCTTAGAACATGACATGACAATACCCAGACATTGACATTTATGAATAATACTTTATGAATTAATGTTGCTTTATTGTCTAACAGGATAATTCAAAACACAACAAAAATAATTTGAACTTAATCTAACAATGGTACAAAAATATTTATACAAAAATTAAAAATTAATTTGTTAAAGATCATTACAAAAATTATTTCCAAAGCACCTCACGAGTTTTTAGCTCCCACTTTCAAATCTGATTCATACTGAGTAAACGGAGCTGAAAAATATCTCTCAAAGACACAGAAGCTTTCACGATAATGACATATCTGTTATGGTCTCGGCATGCACGAAAGAGCTGTCCATTAGAGGCCACGTTGGTGCTAGGGGTAGGTATGGTGAAAGTATCCTGAACTCGGCTGTTAATTCAGGGGATATTAAACCGAATCTCACTGAGGAGTTGTTCACAATGAATTAAGCCACGGAGTAGCTTCAGCGGGAAAAGCTGAGCAGCATACATTCTACTATTCTCAAGGGACTGACAGGAAAATCTCTCCAATAACAGAATGTAGCTATAACCGCTGCAGGGATAGGCATCATCCAGCTTAAAAGACAAATACTTTAAAAAACGCCTCTGAACCTGCTCCAGATGAGAAATCTGTGTGGTATAGGTCCTTAACAAATTCACAATCTACTAAAGTGCAACCATTTAGAGAATATATATATATATATATATATATATATATATATATATATATATATATATATATATATATATATATATATGTATATATATATATATATATATATATATATATATATATATATATATATATATATATATATATATATATATATATATATATATATATATATATATATATATATATATATATATATATATATATATATATATATATATATATATATATATATATATATATATATATATATATATATATATATATATATATATATATATATATATATATATATATATATATATATATATATATATATATATATATATATATATGAGAAAAAAGGTAATTTTTTGCATTTGGTAATATTCAGTGAAAGCCTGTTACAAGCACACCAATCTACCAAGAGATGCAGATCACCCTGTAATAAGAGCAGTCATGTAACGATAAAACTAAAATAATAACGAGAAAAAAGTTACCGTGGAAGTAATATCGTTGACGAAGACGAAAAAACTCAAAGGGGCAAGGATGCTTCCTTGGGTTGCTCTACTATTTGCAATGAAGATATGAGAACTGTGACCATTAGACTTAACACGATGTGTCTTGTTTGCAAAGTAAGATTCAAAGAACGAAATTGTACTGCCGTCAAAGACTAATCTGTTCATCTTTTGGAGTATAAATTCATTGTCAAGTTTATCGAATGATTTCGGGAAATCAGTGTATATTGTGTGAAACTGACATTTACTTTCTATTGATTTGTGTATAAATTAAAGGGAGCATGTTAGGTTAGTAATTGTGGATCTGCCTTGATAGAATTCATGTTGTTCAGGTATTATCGAATGTTTAATTCAAAAAAAAATGTAAATACAGGTTTCAAAAACTTTACCAAAGTTGCTAAGTATTGATATGGGGCAATAGTTAGTGCATGTAGTACAATAACATATGCTGAATTGCCTGATTTGTGAACAGGAGTGATCTTGGAGGATTTCCATGTATTGGGAAACGTGCTTTTTTGAATTTATACATTGTACAGACGAAGCAGTGGTTCCGTCAAAATGTCAGACCAGTCCTTTAACAAGAAAAGCTGTGACTTTGTGGAATTTGTAGAAAAGCTGGTGTTTGGGCCAGCTTTGACTTTATTCTTTTATGTCAGTAACGTTAAGAAGCTGTACCGATATGCGAGTTGAATAGCATATCGCCAGGAATGTTGTATCGTCAAAAATGTTTCGGGTCGTCAGTTAGAGACGATTGTTTTATTAATGTAGTTTTGGTAGGCTTGGATTATTTTATTTTGGTTATTTTGCGGTGTAAATCACTGAATAAATGAAAGAAAGTGATGCTGCCTGTAGCCTTTCATCTCCTGCTTAGCTGAGATTTATCGAGAATATCCCCTATGATATCAACAGAAAACCAGTCGAGATAGTACCTAGCATTATTCCCAGTGGTTAGAGTTGGGAACCCAGCGTTGAGACACAAGGTAATGTTGCTGTTGATGAGAGCAGTTGCATCATCAACAGTGACTGCCTGATAGAATATGGTCCAATCTATATTTTAAATTAGGTTATATAGGTGATTGATATAGGGCTTTGTAGAAATTGTATCTTTTGTTCGAATTGGATGCTGGTAAATTAAACCGTGTGTCCAGAGCAGGCAAGTGAGATTTAATCGATAAAGCTGGATGATAGGGGTCTTCGAGAACTAACGGAGTAAGCTCTCTAATAACACTACATCCTAAATTTGCAATAACTAAATCGAGTGTATTGATTTGTATATTAAATATGTGATTGTATTGGTGAATAATAAAAAATGCCTGGAAGATGTGCAAAGTCGTGGAATTATGGATTCTATCTAGAAAGGATTTACTCCTTTGGAAAAATTATCCCTAATATTATTTTCAGAGGTGTTTACAGGCAAGACATGCGACACACTGTATACAAAAACTAATGGCATTACGTAAAAATATCATTGATTTCCTTGGTACCTCTTTTAATTCCCCTCCACATTTTCCATTCTTCATCAGGGGAATGTGTCTCGTTTTAGGTGACTATAATGTTTCTCCTTCAGTGATTCTCCGTCTGTAAGTATACCATCAAAACAGTGAACAGTTTATCTTTGCTGGCGAAAGTGCATTTCTACCGCTGTACGGTTTAAAAGTCGAACAGAATTCTTGTTTTATCAACAGGTAAATTGTTTGTTGTTCCATTTAGATAAAACTATAGAAATTTCACCAAATCAATTAAACAGGATTTTGATTAAAATTTTCTTACCATGTTTTTTTTTTAAACAAACCGCCATTCAAAATGCATCATTTGTTTTTATATACGACAATTATAGCCTGGCACTTGGATGCCACTTTTTAAGAGTGTACTGGTTTGAGTAGTATAGTAATCTTTCATCTTTCTATTTAAAACGTTAAGTTAATTTTTTTTAATATAAATAAAGTTTTGTTTTGTTATGGATAGTTTGGTCAAATTTAATCAACTGTTCATAATAGATGAATTTTATTACTCAAAATTCTTGTGAGATTGCATATATATTGAGACGCAGCTAGAATTGATAGATTTGCATTCAAAGAAAACGCTAAAATCGTTATTTAAAAATGAAAACCCGATTGATTTTGATTCATTGTTACCAAAAAGTTAATATACTAATGCTAAGAATATTACTTTTGGATTGTTTTGGTTTCTACTTGACGGAAATTCATCATAAATGATTAATGAAAGACTGAAAAGTGGAAATTTTCACGAAAAAAAAACGATTTTACTAAACTCGAAGAGATTTACCACTAATCATTAATTCAGTTTTTTTAAATTCTCGGCGCGCGTTTCGCTAACCATGTTAGCATTATCAGGAGATGATTCAATCTTAATGAATAAATGGGATAAGGGACCTATTCCATAAGACATCGTCTCTCAACATGGGGATCGGATTCAGGAATTTTGGGGGTCGCAATGTGTTCAAAAAATAGACCCGTATGCAAAATATCATTTTATTAAAGTATTTTTAATTTAAAAACAATTGTTAGAAAATTTAATATTACCATTAATTTTCACATAAAACTTTTTCTTTTTCTATACGGAGATCAGCATTGCAAACACACAAGCAAATTATTTTCCACTGATAATAGATGATTTCTTTATTTAATTTTTAAAGCTGCATAGACGAGAAGCTTTTTTCGCATAACTAAGAAGTAGCGAAGGGGATCAATGTTTTCAAAGCTTCCGTTCACATCGTCAAGCAAGCCAAAACTTATTCAAATCATTAGTTAAAAATTCTAGTTGTGGAGTTTTGTCCGCACACGGCACGGCAGTGTCGGTTTTGTGGCAATAGTTGATTGTGAATCTCAATAGGTAATTCAGCAGCTGCGGCAACATTTTCATCAAACGGATTGAGAATCCATCTTTTCGAGAAATCATCATTGCTTTCTGGAAAAAAATTTAGTAACTGAATTTTCAATTTGCGTAAAACAGGCGATCAATACAAAAATTTTCAAAATCCATATTTTTATCCAAGTAAGCCAACAGTAATAAAGTTTTTCCATCTTGTAAAAACTCTGAAAATAAGCTATTTTTATCTGTAAAAAAGTATTTATCTCGTAATTCAACAAGCCTTTTTAGAACTTTTCCTCGCAATAACCATCTGATTTCAGAATGGAAAAGCAGTGAGTTGTATTGGGCACACATTTCTTCGCACAATGGAAAACAATCAACAATGTTTACGGCTTCTGACAGAATATTTTGTAAATTATATGGCGTCTTTTTTGTAGCAAGCGTATTTCTGTGAAGAAAACAGTACGTCCATTCCATATGTATATCTATCACACCATTGTCCTTCCCCTTCATCGCTTTTACACCTTTAATACTAAAGGCGTAAAAGCGTAAATTAAAATACGCCTTTAATACTTTATATACATTCCACAATACATTTATTATAAAGTCCAAGTGTTCGTTTTGTGTTGCACCAATAAAAAATTTAAGGAGTCCTTCGCCAGTTGCATGACCAAGGATTGGTCGTTGGAATGACCTCTCGCATTCGTATCGGACAAAACACAAAAATTGCGCCAAGTTCAACACATCTGTTTATTCGTCGAACTGAATAGTAAAAATTCACTTGATTTAACCTTTTCAATTATTTGATCGTGAGCATCATTGACCATTTCATTAATATGTCTCGATATTGTATCATTTGAAAGTGGTATAGTTTTTAACTTTTATGTTTCTTCCAGACTTATCATCATCTTATTGTTATCTTTTCCTTTTTTCCATCTTTCTACCCAAAAATTGATTTCGCGCCAAAAGTTTTTGGTTTTTTGAGGCCTATCATACACCACTTCAAACTTTAACTTCTTTGCAATAATATAAGTATTATTCTGAAAGTCCATGCTGAATCTAAATCCAAATGATATTCGAGTAATATCAACGGTGTCTCTAATATCAAATCAGCGATTACTTAGTACAAAATCCTTGGTTTGTCTAATGTTTTCTTCACCGACGTTCCTGACATCACTAAAGTTCTTATACAACTTAGCAACACTTCTTAACATTTTTATTGTATCAGCATAAGAAATTTCATTTTTTAGATAAAATTTAATGTATATTCTTAAGAGTGTTTATAAGTGTGTAAAGATTTTTAACAATTACAATAAACGCTATAATTCCTAATTTAAGAAGGGAAATGATGAAAAACGTCTGTCTCAGATATCAAGGACGGTCATACCATCTCCAAATAAACAAAAAAACAAAGTTATACAAAAACAAATGGTTGTGTCGATTCATAAGGCCTTTATTTGATTTTTTTTTTAAATAACAGTCATTCAACGCCACGGTACTGATTAAATTGGACAAAATCCATCAATTTTATTCGGGTTTCTCGTACAAGCATGTAAAAAAAACGTAATGACTATATATCAGTGATATCAGGCTTAACAACATCCGTTAAAGAAAGATAATAAAATAATACTTTGGTATTGCGAAGCTGGTCCATCATGCTCTACTTCCCAATTACAATACGTGGATATCTACTTAATTTCGCAGCCGTTCTTCAGACCAAACGACACAATATCCAATTGAAAAAGTGGATATTTCGTCATATCAGCGGATGAAAGACGCGATGCGACATGTACGCTTAGTGTCAAAATGTTAGACATATTTCAAAAAAAATATTTTTATTCGAGTTTTCAAAATAACATATTAATATGAAAACTGCAGTAAAATGGATTTATACTCATGTTAACTTGAAATGAAGATCTCAAAGGGTTTATCAAAAAAGAACATACTAAACTTGAAACAATTAAATCATCTCCTCCTTTAATCTCAGATTAAATCATCTCCTGGTGATGCTAACATGGTTAGCGAAACGTGAGTTGAGCAGTTCAAAAAAAGTGATTTGGTGTTTAGTTGTAAATCTCTTCAAGTTTAGTATTTCACACCAAAGGTTCCAATATAAGAATTAACACACATATGTACTTAACGATATTATCAGTCCATTGTGCTTTCGGTCTTCTTCGTGGACGTTTGCGATCAACCCTCCAAGATTGCCTTGGTCCATCTGACGTCCCATCGCCTCGCTATATGGCCTGCCCATCTCCGTTTCAGTTGCTTTACTCTTCCAATAATGTCACAGACTTTCGTTTGTTCCCTGATCCATGCGCAGGGCTTTATGTCTCGTCTTGTAATGCCAAGCATACATCTTTCCATTCTCCTCTGTGCTACTCGAAGTTTTTGAATTGATTGTGATGTGAGTGTCCAGGTTTCATTTCCGTATGTCATAATGGGTAGAACGCACTGATCGAAGACTTTTCTTTTCAGGCCAAGCATGAGTCTGCTCTTAAACACTATGTTCAGCCTGCCAAATGCCTGCCAGTCACATTTAACATGTCGTTTCACCTACCGGGGGATATCCCCCCTGACGCCAAGATATATGAAGTGGTCCACAATCTCCAAATCCCTTCCTAAAACTGAAATTCTTCGGTTCTGAGAGAATTTAATGAACATAACCTGACTCTTTTTCAGGTTTATTTTTAAGCCAAATGGTTCGCCATCTTATGCAGTATGCATCTTTGCAGCTCCTCTAAGTCTTGTGAAAGGAGAACGATGGCATCTGCAAATCTGAGATGGTTTTCAAATTGAGCAGTTTTTTAAATTTTTGAATAAAACAGAAATTTTCGTTGATTTCAAAAAAGCTTTTTATTGATAATTGAAGCATAGTGTATGACATTTGTCATTTAAACACTAAAGACAGTATCTGCCAAATGACCACCTCTTGCAACTGTAATGAAACTTCTGTGATAATGTATACTTTATTTACGATACGCCCGTATCGTTCAAGAACGTTATTTAGATACATACGTTTTAAACCATAGTCATTAATTAGTCTCCTGATGAAGTCATCAAAAAAATGACGAAACATTGAGACGATTAAACACTTGTTTTACTGCTGACCGCTAGCCCGAAACCAACCAATTTCCCCAAGAAAAAACTGTAAATTGCACGGTCGAGAAACATATCAAATTATATATATATATATATATATATATATATATATATATATATATATATATATATATATATATATATATATATATATATATATATATATATATATATATACATATATATATACATATATATAATATATATAATATATATATATACATATATATATACATATATATATACATATATATATATATATATATATATATATATATATATATATATATATATATATATATATATATATATATATATATATATATATATATATATATATATATACATATATATATGTACAAATGCTAAAGCTAAACTAGTCTAGTCTATAAGACGGTTAAATTCAAACTGTCTCTGCTCTAACCTTTTTCTAAATAATAAATTACCCTTTTCCTTTTAGATACTAATTAAATTTTTAATTTAAATATTTGTACGTAACTTAAGAGCGCACACCAAGATTCTATTGAAACGTACAATTTATAAAGTACTTGTTTATATAATATTTAAGGATGAGTCAATAGTAGAGTTCAATAATAATAATCCTAAATAAAGGAATAAATGGCATTATTTATAGTAATTTAAGATGATTATTTGTTGTGTTAACATTAAATAGAAACTATCTAATCTATAATTAAAATAACGGATATACATTAAAATATACAATGAAACGTTATAATAATATAAAATAAAGGTCGTGCAATAACATACATATATAGATATATTATTATAGCTACATTACACAACTCGACTGACGTCCACACTTTTGTCCAAATTTTAGATGACATTTTGGCATAACCGTGGCTGTATCTCACCAATGGTTCTAATAATTTCATCCTTTAGTTTAGGATTCGATTGAGGATTGTTCTTATAGACCTGGCTGTTCACGTAAATAAGAAAATAATCCGACGGTGTCAAATCACATGATCTTGGTGGTCAATTATCATCACCGTCTCTTTCAATAACATTTTTCATCATAAATCAATTATTTCATTAGCAGAGTGAAGTATAGTGCCATCCTGTTACATTATATACCTCCAGAGCTAAATCCTTTCGTAAAATACGCCATGTTATGGATTCACTAAGTCCAAATTGTTGCGAATGTCGACTAATATAAATTTCTGGGTCTTCAGCAACACTTTCACGTTCCAAATCAATATGTTCTTGCGAACGACCACTACGGCTATATATTGCTCTTCTTTTATCTTCCACCGAACGAGTTTCTTGACATTTTTGAACAATTCGATTGATAGTGTTTTCAGATGGACGCTCGTTCAAACCGTAAGTATCACTTAATTTTCAAAAACACTTTCGCTGAACGTCCATTTTCATAAAATAATTCAACAATTACAACATTACACTTCTGATATAAGACCAGACGCACAAAACCTCTGTGTTTTATTTAAGAATTAAAAAAACCGCTCTATTTGAAACAAAAAAACGATTTAATTTAATTGTTTAAAATATTTGAAATTTCTATGGTGGGTAATTTTGACACAGAGTGTAAATTAATCCATTAGTCTGCTTAGTTTTAAGGCATATGATTTTCAGAGAATCTTTCTTATAATGTACCTGCAAAAATGGATGTTGTTTCTTTGGGCTTTGAGCCTTACCGACTCGACAGCAGGAATGATTCCCGAAAACGAAGAAGTTACTTTCGATTCACCCGGTAAGTAAAAATGTCTTTGCGGAAAGACAAACAATAGATTCATAGTAAAAGTTTTTTTTTCTGAAGAAGATTTCTAATAATTATGGTGGTTAGTTATGTATAAAATTAGGTGTCTTGTAAACAATAGAAAAAGTTCCTTTCACTCGACTCTAAAATGTTTGATTCCGAGATAAAATAATAGTTATTATAGCCAAAAAGTTCAAAATTACTGTTTATATAACGATGAGGAAGAAGCAGATACAAAAGTATAAACTGTTTAATTAAAACAGGTCAATATTTTAGATATACTGGCTCACAGAGAAAAAATGTGAGCGCCCAGAATACTTGAGTTGTTTTAGTCAATTTATTATGCTTCGTAAAATTGAGAATTTTCTTCCACGCAACAATTTGTCCATTCCTTTAGGCGCCATTAATTATTTCATTATTTTTGCATGGACCACGAAAGAAATTTCCTTTTTTCGGAATATTTTTAAAACAATTTTATTTAACATAGCGAACTTTCAACTCTCCACATTCAATATCAGAATCTAATGAGTATTTGAATTTTTAATGAGGTGGCTGAATCAGGCAAATATGACGGATTGTCGTCCTCCATATCGATCTGTAACATCGCTCACCTATAATATAATCGCCACTGTAAAAAGCGATTTCTATTTGTTTTTCTTCTTTTAAATTCACTCGACTCACATCTCATTGAAGTTTTTAACACAGAAGATTTCGATAAACGTCAGAACGATAGAAACCCTTCGTCCAAATACCCGTATCTGCCCTTTAACGTGAACGATGTCACACCGGAAGATCGCGAAAGGGATTGGGACGAATCCAGAAGATGCATGGATAAAATGGAACGGGCTTTGGAGTCAATACGTCGTCGCCAACTGGCCAAAGAAAGAATGCTTCACCTTCAAGGTTTTACGTTACATCAACCATTACGCAGTGCCCCTCTTGACATGTATGTCACCGACATGAGGGTGAGGTTGCCGCCCTCAAAAAGCTGGGTAAGTTTTTACAAGCCTATTACGAGAAAGACTACATTCAACTTCCTGGTCAACCTCTTTTTCTGTTACCCACTATTCGCCTCCCTTTTCTGGCATTCTCGCTACTTGTTCCACCAATCTGAGTCACTGAACCCTCACGTGGCCTACAACATCCAGATCTTTGTAGAATTGCTTCAGTCCCAAGTTGTATCTCATCCTCCAAACTTTATTCTTCTTTCCAATACTGCAAGCATCTTATATTTTCTTGATGAGGGTCCATGTCTCGAAGCCATGAGTTATTACTAGCAGAATTAGTGTTTTGTTAATAGTAACTTTCGTATTCCTTTAAGTTTAAATCTTAAGACAAAATGAAGGGAGTAGGTAACTTTGTTACCATTCTTAACAGGATTTCTGATATCTCTCTCTGCGATGTTGTTGCTTTCGTCAAATTTGTTTCCCAGAATCGCAAATTCGATATTGTCGTCACCGATTCCCAATTCTGTTCTTTTCTTGGTTCTTTTTCATTACCATTGTTCCGGCTATATTTATTTCTAGACTGACCTTTTTGGCTTTCATCACCTTTATTTCATAGGTCACCATAGGTCTTCTGCAAAAAGTTTTTCGGTTGTGTTAGTTATGTCATCTTCCAGAATTGTTTGTGATCTGTATATCACTGATATGATACAGATCTTAAATAAGTATGTACCATTGGTTTTAAGAGGGTCATTCAAGTTTTTTTTATTTTTCAACATAGTCATCTTACAAAACGACATTACAACCTTGTACTACTCTCACGGTTTGTCCAACCCTGCAAAATATCCGATTGTCCCAGCTTGGAATGTTAAAAATAAGATATTTATAGGTTAGAGTACAAAGATGCAACTTCGATCCAATTAATCGGAGTTTGGAGACCAGACTGATGTTCAACGATCTTACCATCAGTGGACGAGTGAATCTGTATAACGATGCACATCTCCAAAGAGAACCCGTCACACCTAGCCCGGAAGATAGTTGCAATATGATCCTACGGCTGAGAAAAGCAGGCATTGGGTAAAATTTCTGCTTTTATTTGTTCTAGTCATAGTGTGTTTACCCATAAGCAAGATTTTTTAAAATTGCATTGCTTCTATTTTTACATTTTGTAAAAGATGACACTGGATAGAAAGGGATGGAGAAGACGCACATCTGACAGGATAATCAGTTGAAATAAGCATAAGCATTTTTTTAATTGTAACAACATTGCCATCTACTGGCAAAATTTTAACTTAATACTAGGGTAGTCTGAAAAGTTTCCTACCTCAACATGAAGATGGCGTTAGTCGTTAAAAATAGTCTGATAATATAATTGCGCATGCGTTGAAGATGGCCTTGAAAATTCCTCTATTTAATTGAGTTGTTGTTGTTTGACACTTAATTGACAGTTGTTATTTAACAGTCATTTATATCGGTCGATGTTAGTGTTTCTGTAAAGATTGAAACATTCGAATAACAAGCCATCATTAAATTCTTGCATTTGAAAGGCAATACTCCTACGCAAATTAAAGCCGAGATGGATGCTGTACACAGGAACTCTGCACCATCATTTGCCATCGTGAAAATTTGTGCAGCTGAATTTAAATGTGTTCGTACCTGCTTGGTTGGCGATGAACGTCGGGAAGGCTTATACATACAGTGGTGGACAAAAGTATTGGCACAGCATTTTGTTTTTATAATAAAAATGTATATTTTTAAAATACAAACGTAAAAAAATTTAATTTGTTAATATTATAGTATTCTAATATTCCATTAATATTAATTATAGTAATTAAAATATTAAATCTAATATGGAATATCGTTTTTTTTTTCACTGATCTATTTTTCTTCTTTATTGCCTTATCAATTTTTGCGGTTATGTTCACAAGGAAGTGGTCTGAGTTTGCGTCGGTATCTCTACATAATTTCACATTTTTTATTAGTCTGTAGTGTTGTTTTTCCCTATGACATGGTCTATTTGATTGGATCTGGTGAGATCCAAGTTCCTTTATAAATGTTCTTTCTCGCAAAATGAGTACTCATAATCTTCATGCCTTTTTCTTCTGCAAACTCGATAACTCTATGTTTATAACTAAATATTTATGTTCTCCTCACGTTGTGTTGTTATATATGGGTTCTCTCCCTATCTTCGCATTATCCTCCTGTTTTTCTTCGGTTGAGGTGATATATATTCAAGATCGACATCTTAGAGAAATTGTACACCGAAAACATCTGTAATGTTTCTTGAAACAAAAGGTCCTATTTCTCAATATCAATTACAAGTTTCCTTTACAATTCGTACCGTCAATAACCTAATCACCAGCCACTATATTTCCGCATTATCTATTCTAATCGAGCATGGTTTTCAGATTCCACACCGAACCCATTCGACGGGAACGAGGCCAGTTCAACGTGAAAACTGACAGTCACTTTTTGGAACCCGGATTTATATCGGTATACGCCTACGGATGTGAACCAACTCTGAGAAGAAGAAGTCAAGATATTGACGTTGATCGTATCGAAGAAGAGGACGAAGAAACCAGCAGGGAAATGGAAGACGTGTTTTTAAGGGGTAAATGTAACAGGTTCTTTATATGGTCCAGATTTAGTTACGGTTGAGTTCGGTGTTGTTGCAGGAATCAGATCGTTGCTGACGTCGTACATGCAGAAAGAGCTACAGCCTGCCATCAAGGAGACTTTGATGAAAAACATGGGTTATACTGTTTCTTATGGATGATTGCATATATTAAGAGAAAAACTAAGAAGTTTTGTAATAATTAATATAGGTTTTTTATTAATTATCAAAATGTTAAGATGTAGTATTTATTAATAAAAGTTCCTTTTTATTTTAGTTCTGTTTCTGCCTATAATACTGGTAAACAACAAATATAGATAGTATACAGACGCTTCTGATTAACTCCCCCTCCAAGTTGAAGTTGACCTCCCTCCAAAGGGAAAGACGCTATGTCGCCAGTCTTATTATTTTATTTGTACATATCGTACCTTATCATCGATTTTTGTCATTGATAAGTTTTTATATATATTGGCATCAAGTACGAAAGCACTTCTTCCATATAATATATTTTTTGGGCGCTATTTGGCTTTTGGGGGGAATTGAAATATAGTTTGGAAGACACTAACAGGAATCTATTCCTAGAAATTGTTTGTTTGATAATTGTGTTGCCAAGAGAAGTATCAGTAGACCAGTAGTGTCTCTGTGCAGGTATTTTATTATAGGACAATACAAGAAAACATCCAATGACAATTATTATTTCATACTGATCAATTTTGAGTATAGATAATATCTGCTTTTCTGGAGGTATCTTCAATCTCTTATTAGTTTTCCAGAAATCTACAGAAAAATGCTTTTGGAAAACAGTTTGAAAAAAAGTCCAACTCAGCAGATGATCTGTCGAATTTTGCGAGAATTGTACAGGCTTTTTCGGTTGGGACACGTAATCTTGGTAAAAAAAAATGTTATCTACAGATTTCCATTGGTCCAAAATTATTGTAGGCGGATCGATCGTTTTGTCATTCTCACAAGTCCTGGCAGGTCTTCCACCTGTTTCCCAACTCAATCAACTCCAGCTCGCGAAGTTCAAACTCTCAACACCGCGTAGCAGCAGTCCTCTGCTGCGAGAATTATCGAACCCCCTGCCCTACCTACAGGGCAATCCTCTGATTGCTTCGTCCCCAAACTCCGACATCAACACGGGGAATCCGACACATCTCGAATCGGGAAATATCTCTCTGTCTCAAGGGAACAGGTTTATTTGATTTTTAGCAAAAAAAATGACAATGTGTGTGACCATGATGCATGAAAATTAATTTGCTGTAAATCTGGACTTTTTCGAATGGGTTTTAATATTGAATTGACGATTACCCAGTATGATATCTTTGTTTTTTTCGGTGGATGATGTGAAAGGTCCTCCTGAACGAAAATTCATCTTCAGCTGCTTCCTGACCTTCTTTAAATTTTGAAATCCTTGTACACATTTTTTTTGTAATAACTTCGTTGCCGTAATGCGTTCCTCACACTTTTCAGGAAATTTAAAATTTGCACAAAATTTAATCACAAAAGACAATATAATTACTAATTCAGCTAAACTTCAGCTAATAACAACATTCAGCTAAAAAATCTAATAAATCGAATCGACCCATATAATTTGACATCGCATAATTTGAACAGCAAGATTGATTTGCTGAAAAACTTGTGTTGCCTATGTTACGCAAATAGATAAAATGTTCTAAACGGGCAATAGATGGCACTATGTCAACATCACATCAGCCACGTCGTTATGTAGTAATCTGTAATGCGTCGTACCCATTTCAACAGCTTTTTCAGAGATGGCACAATAAGTACACAATTGGTTAAAAATGGATTGATTTCAAATTTATGCGATACAAAAAAGTATTAACTAAATATACAAACAGTATTATTTTATATTATTTTACGCCATTTTTTGGGTTTTTGTAAAATCACATTAATCTATATAAGAATTGTTTGTTAATTTAATTAATAATAATTAATTTAATTAATAATAATAATAATCTAATAATTCACAATTTAGGCAACAAAATATGTATAAGGAAGTTAATTTTAGACTAACTTCATAGATTAAAGACACATATTAATTTTATATTGAGGTTTTCTTAATATATTGTTACAATAATATGTACTGTTTTTACGCAGTGTTGTTTACAATAAGCTAAAGCTAGTATTGATTTATACATGAAATTATATTTTTCTTTTTTTTAGCATAGGTTATTAATTCTGGTCATTCAGTCATAGATGGCACTATACGTCTACTTGCTTGGAATTTTGGTTCTATATAATTGGTAGTTACATTTTGCATTTTATTTAATGTTTTCTTGTTGTTTTTTTTTAGTTTTGACCGAATTACAAAACAATTGAAGTAGACATAATTATGACAACCATAACGGAAATAACCATTAGATATCGGGATGGAGACGACGAAATATTAAAATATATTCATAGCTAACAATCAAATTATGTTTCCGATTGTAATTTATTGTCATTGTTTAAAATTCCAAGGGAAGCACGATGGCGCCGTCAAGAAAACAATAAGCAAACATTTTTTTTCTTTATACATATTCAAGTACAACAGCGGACAAAAACATCGTTCCTATTATAGTATAAAGAGTTGTATATACCGTAGATGTCAAAGATCTATATAAAATTTTTGTTGAAGAAATACTTCTATTTGTGTAATAAACATAAATATCTCATATCAATCGTCTCCTGATCAAATTCAATTTAATCGAATCGCATCTCCTGACTGCTCGTCGGGAAGTTAAACAAAGGAATTTGGTGTTTAGTGGAAAATCTCTCCGAGTTGTATTTCACACCGAAGATTCCAATAGACAAATCACAGTTTGTATTGTGAAAAACAAGCAATAAAATTTACACGGAAAAATTAACAACATTCAAATAAATTGCCATTCCACATATGTGAATATATTATGTTATTTACCTGGATATGTTTCTAAGGAGGTGATTATGGACTCTTGGGGATTTAGTGCTCTAGGACCTTATTCTTGGAAGGTTAGGTATCATTAATAGCACATCGATCTTTTATTTTGCGGAAATGTTCTATGGATATTCGATAATGTTGCTGGTGGCTTGTTGTGGGGATAACACAACTCACTAATCTACAATTTTAACGATTTTATTCTATTTCAATTAATTTCCAATCCTCCTGCAGGTTACATCTAAACATCATCATATTCCAATCTAAAGGCACTGTACCGATTTTATGCCGTGGGCCATGGAGATGATAACGTTTTTGGCCATCTAGAGTCTCTTCTACGATGTTGTCTGTCATCTTGAAACTGGTTTCTTCAACAATTATCATCTATAGTAACTTTTCTTTATATCTTCATAGTAATTTCGAGAAATTAAATTTAAACCAGATATAACCCCATGATCTGACCCCTCCAAAATCGCTTAGTTGGCGGTAACACGGTGGCCTTCGAACTTTAGTTTTCTTAATATTTTGTTTACAACTCTTTGAACTGTTACTATATAATAACCAAACTAAATTGATAGGAAATAAAGAAGCGAAGAAATAGGATAGGTAATAGGATATTACCTTTCTCGCTGATTTTTTTATCATTTATTATTTGGAACATCGTACGTAAACATAAATTTTAAAAGATATTGAGTGTTGAAATTTGAGTGTTTATTTCCATAACAAAACAAGTTTCCTTAACAATCAAAATATCGACCATCGTTGGCTTTTACTTTTTTCCATATTTCTGTTAAATAATTGATTCCGTGCCAAAAGAATTTTTGGTTTTTGAGGACAACCATTCATCAAGCCAAATTTTCATTTCTTCGTGAGAATGCAAGATTTGTTCTGAAAGTTGAAAGTGTTCGCTCGAAATAAGTGGTAGTCCGAAGTGGCTAAGTCCGGCTAATACTATGGGTAGGTTAGCGTTTGTCAAATAGTTTTTTACATAGTTTGTAACATGGGACTGAGCATTGTCATGTTGAAAAATGATTTTATTGTTTCTTTAGACTTATTCAGGACGTTTTTTCTTCAATATTAGGTCCAATTTTATCAATTATTATTGGTATCGATATTACCAGTAATCATTTCACCAGTTCGTGATACACAGTTCCCCTACTATCCCACCAAATACACAGAAAAGTCATCTTTCCACGTATATTGCGCAGTTGTTGTGAGGTTGAAGGCTGGCCTGGTCAAAATTGATCCACTTTTCATCACTTGTCATAACTCGACCCAAAAAGCATTTCTTTTCTGTCTGGCAAGCAAAATTTCACAAGTGGTTTTTCACCTTTCAATGTATCTTTCCTTCAGGATCTTTCCCCATGCGTGTAGATGTTCGGAAATGATGGATTGGACAACATTCAATGCTTCTGTCAATTGTCTCAACATATGAGTCGTTTACATTCAATAATGCTTTTAAATTTGATTTTTCAAACAGTTCTGGACACTACTTGTCTTTTATATCAAAATCACTGCTTTTAAAGAGTTTAAACCATCGTTCACAAGTTTTTTGGGTTAGGGCATATTTACCATAAGCTTCAACCAACAATCGATAACTTTTTGCAGCCATTTTCTTCAAATGAGAAAAGGTTATTAAATTTCCCCGCAAACGTCTACTTCTGTTAGATAATTCGACGTATTCAAAGCTATGAGAAACTATGTTTTTTATACAGTGACAATTAATAACGAACTGACTTGTGATGACGTATGTTTTCCCTCTAAAAGGCCATAGACGTCATTAATCTATTGTTTGATTATTAATTATTAATAACCAACAAATATATTAGTAACGCCATTTCTTGGCAAAATTGACATTATTAACCGAAACACTTAGTTTAGTGTGTGTAAATGAAGTAGTTAGTGAACCAAGTGAAGTGGCGTGCAAATGGTGCAATGTAGGGTAAAACTGTTATTAAAATCAGTTATTCAAATCACGTTGAGATTCATTTGTTGGGTGCGATAAATGTTCGCTAGATGTCACCACTTTTAAACAGTATTTTAAGAATATTTGTTTTTGAAATAAAAAAATAAAAGTGCACCTTCGTTCAGGCAATTTAGGCTTTTATCCACATAAACTTTTCCCATTTCTGTCTGTTTTTTGCTAGCTTTGTCCAGATTACTGTATATTATAATTTATGACTGCTTCTTTCCATATCCATCTCGGTCGTCCTCTTTTTATTATTTGCTGATAATTCGCAAGGTTTGTTGCACAGGTGAATAATCGGCTATGACAACATTGAAGTTTTGAAAGAATTATCTGGGAGGCAAACTGTAGTGTGATTTTTTTTAGTGAGTCCCCTTGAAACTATTTGTTTTATGTGAAATAACATTCAAAGGCATTAATGTTTCAAAACAAATTCGCACAAATGTCTACCGCGGCAATTTCTGATAAAGCGCATTATGTCCATCCAATTCTCGACAACTTTTTCAAACAATTGGGTTCTTATATCCATAATTGTCCAAGGCGCTTTATCGGCATAGACCACAGATTTAGCATAACCCCAAAGAAAATAATCTGAAGACATTAAATGACATGACCTCCTCAATAAATCGATTGTTTGCTTTGGCTGTATGACATGAGGAGCCGTCTTGTTGAAACCAGTGTCTCCTCCAGATCAAATTCTCCACGTAGTCGAATAACTTCCTGCGAAGCCCAACTTCCTGTGAGCGGCGACGAATTGATAAATTTGGATCTTCATCAACACTCTCAGGTACAGCGACGATATTTTCTTCGAAACGCACAGTTATTTATTTTATTTTGGTTTTAATATCGAGCAGCGTGAAATGCGTTCGCGAATAGTCACTCGGTTGGGGAATTATATGCACCATAAAATTCACGAAGCGGTCTGTAAGTTTGACACATAATACCCTGATTTTGATAATAAATTTTGACAATATGCCAGCGTTGCTCTAATGTTAAATGTTCCATGATGATTTGCCAGGCATTTGATCTGACATGATGATTGCCGTAATAACATTTGCCGTGATGATTTTACAGCGACTTCTATCGGAAGTCTGACACACTAAAAAAAGCGTCTGTGTACTTATGTACACACATAAAAAGTTATATTTCTTTGGCATAATTAATAAATTATTTTTTTATGCATTCAAACAAATTTTAACTGAGCAAACGACCAATAGACAAAAGTATATACTACAAAAAATCAAATTACAATTAGTTTTTCAAATACAACTTAATAGAAATAAATATATATAAATTTATATGAATATTACAAAATTAAATAGGCTCATTCTCATAAGTTGCCCCGAATTTCTCAATTACCCCGAACGCAACACAAGATTCCCCAAGGAAAATTGTATCCATACCCACTCAGAATCACCACCACCAACACAGGAAGAAATCCACAGGCACATACGCAAACTAAAGAATAACAGGTCATCCGGTGAAGATGGTGTCACTGCGGAAATATTGAAAAACCTCGGGCCAAATTCACTGCAGGAACTTACGCAAATTATCACGAACATTTGGCAAACAGAAACATTACCAGATGAATGGAAATGTGCTCTTATCCACCCGCTGCACAATAAGGGAGAGAGAACAAATGTGAACAACTACAGAGGAATCTCATTACTACAAGTCATTTACAAAATCCAGGCAGGTTTCATCCCTGATCGCTCATGCACTGAACAAATATTTAACTTAAAAACAATACTGAAATACAAAGCTATCAGAAACGTCCCAATCATCTGCACGTTCGCTTCAAGAAAAGAAAGCATACGACTGCATCGACCGAAAATATCTGTTCAATATCCTAGAAGAACAAGGACTCGACCCCAAAACACTACGATTGATTAAGCAGACGCTGATGACTGACACAGTGAAATTTATGGGAGAAATTTCCGAACCCTTCCTGATTAAAACTGGAGTACGCCAAGGAGATGGGTTATCCCCACTCCTCTTCAACCTGGTCCTGGACAAAGTGATAAGGGAATGGAAAAAAGAACTGAAAAATCAAAGACACTGGAATACGATTCGGATGATCCAAAAACAACATAGAAATATCATGCCGGGCCTTCGCAGACGACCTAGCCATACTCGTAGACAATGAAAACAGGGCAACCAAACAGATCGTGAAGTCCTCAAGGAATGTGCAGAGAAAGTCGGCCTACAATTCTCCTTTCAAAAAAAACGAATTCTTCCAAAATTTGAACACCAAATACGGCAAAATAAATAGGGTCACTCACTTCGAATACCTGGGCGAGATCCTCGAACCCACAGGAGGAGAAAAGATAGCACAGAAGACTCGATTACAGAAGATGAAGAGGGCATACGGCAAGACCAATATCTACAATAAGAAATGGCTATCCACACACGCAAAAATAAGACACTACAACACAGTAATCAAACCAGAGATACTATATGCAAGCGAGACACTTCATACAAAAAGCGGCATAGAAAACATACTAAAAGAAGAACGCAAAATTATGAGGAAAATTCTCGGCCCAAAACTAACAGAGGCAGGATACAGACTACATTCTCGAAAGACCACAGAGAGAATGTCCAACGTAGCGGCGGCGGAGGTTGAAATTCTATGGACATATCAGTAGACTCCCACCGACAAGACTCACTAACAGAATTCTTAAATACATACAAGGAGTCAAGTCAACAGTACCATGGATCACACAAGTCATGGATCACACATCTGGGAAAGGCACAAATGGGTCCGACAGAGATTGAGGATAGAAGAACGTACAGACACAAAATATATAGGTGGTACGTTGCATCAGAGAGCGAAGTTTCGAGGAGATCGGGAATAAAGTGGACGGAGGAGAGAAAGAGAATCCACGGAGAAAGAATGGGAGAGGTGTCAGATCAGAAATCAGAAAGAACACTCGAAAATGAGTCAGAATGCTTTGCGGGATCCAACCGGGTCTATACGCACCTAATAATAATTTTACCCATAAAAATAATACTTACATAAATATAGCATCAAATCTTGATACGCAATCTTTACAATGGGAAATATATGTACACTTCAATATGAATGAAATGTTATAAATATAAACTAAGAGAGTAGAATATTAGAGCCTCCAGAAATTTGTTTATAAACAAGTCTTGACAAACGGCCAACGTGTCATAATTTTAAAAATAAAATAAATTATGTGTTACATCGGTGTGCGCAACTTCGTCCCCTGCTAAAAATTCACTCCGATCTGTTTTCCCAAACACGCCCAAGTATAACTTGGCTTATTAAGTTGCTAGACTTTTCTTCCATCACTAAAGTACTTGTATCACTTGTAAGAAGATTAAAAATTATACCATCCCAAATAATACCCCATTGGTAAGTCTGTTGCAGCTACTTCTAGCGAGAAAACAATGAACTCCAGTGCGGATTTCTTAGAAATTTTTGACAGCACACGTGTTATATTACCCTAGCCTTTATTTATGGTACACAAACATATGTTATTTACTCAAAATCGATGACACCAACCATTATTTTGATATTTATTGTTACATTATCAGTCGTTTTCAAGCTCTCGTATGCAATTGTTGTGATTTTTAAGTTCAATGTATTTTAAAGTATCAACACGGTCGTTAAATCTATAAACTTTGTTTCATAATGATGTATGATTCGAACAATCCTGTACTATCTGCACTCTGTGTGAAGAAGCATATAGTAAATAACACATTGTAAAAGAACTTTGAATTTTATGCAAAGAAATTTAGTGTTTTCTAATAAGAGCGTCAGAGCTTTGAAATGTAACAGCGGCAACATTGCTTGAGATGTAAAAATCACTCGTAGACTGCCGTGTCCATTCCATTGTGTCAATTCACTATGCGAAAACACACGATTCAAAAGTGCGTAGAGACAAAAGTTCACAAATCCATTAATTCGAGATTTCTGGTAATGCGTTCCACTAAACGAAGCCGAGGGGTATATTCGAACCACATTACTTTTAAAATATATTTCTTCTTGAAGGTAAAATAAAAACTACTGGATTATCACTTGTAATTATCATTGTGCCTTATCTTAATCTTCTGACGCTCGAATTGGACAACCTTTCACATTAAACTTTATTAAAAAAAATAATGAATCAAATTCCGAACTAAACTAAGCAATAATTTTGTACGGGTACTGTTTAAATGGTTTTTTACTTCTTTAATTTCGTTTCATGTCCAATTTGGATTGTTTCCAGTGAACCTTCTATTTGGTCGATGCAAAAGTTGGTCCCGTTTTTAGCTCTAGGTGGCATTACATCGGAAAGTTGAGGTGCTATGTACTTCACACGTGTAAAGGTTTGACGTTTGACAGAAGAAATTTCAGCAGATACTTGGGGAAAATATTAAAATAAAAGAAATGTTGAAAAATTCTTAGAATCAACAAGTCCAGCAACTTGGAAACGAAATGGAGTCATTTTTAAAGCGGATGGTTACAGATGATGAAAAATGAATTGTGTATAATAATGTTAGGCGTAAGAGATAGTGGTGTGGGTGCTAAGATGCCCCTCCAACCAGCGCAAAAACCAGTTGACATTCGAAGAAGGTTGTGTTATATATGAAAACCAGACCCTTACTTCAGAGAAATACTGTGCGCAGTTAAGTGAATTAAAATGAGCAATCGACCAGGAGCGGCCTGAATTAGCCAACAGAAAGGGCATAGATCACACGTGTTTTTGACCACCCGACATAAACTTTTACAACTTGACTGGGATATTTTGATCCATCTACCATACTCTTCCGACCTAGCTCCCTCCGACTAGTATTATTTTGGGTCGTTTCAAATAGTAAAAGCATGTCTTCCTTGGAAAGGACCAAACTCGAAGAGATTTACCACTATACACCAAATAATTTTATTTGACTTCTCGGTGCAATCATCTCCTGATAATGCTGACATGGTTAGAGAAACTTGCACCGAGAAGTTGTAGCGTTCACAAATTCTTGATCGCTACAGGTAGCATTCGTAAATTGTTCTTAATTCTTAACTGAACTTCAAATTCTTAACTGAAAGAGCTCCGGTATCGTTTGGACAAGGCAAGACAGGTTAACCCCAAATCCCCAGGTGAGCGGACGTTTTCGCGCCTTACCCTTCCGACTGAGGTACGTAGGTTTGCTGGCCAAGTCACGCTTGGATTGATTTTTCTGATATTCTTATAGAGGGTTTTACGACCCGGCAGTAGAGAATCCGATCAACAGACACCAGGCCATTGAACGACCACCTATTACAGAGCCCGACCATCGTGGAAACCTTGCACCTTTTTGGGCCACATGGCACAGTAACCGTTTGGTCAGATCGATATTATTTCGGGACCCCCGCATAGGGAGACCGGACTGCCCGCAGTCGTACTCAGTGTTTTTGGACACCTAGTACCGGATAGGCAAGGATAGACAACATCGGGAAATAAGGCCAGATAAACACTTTTTTTATTATATTTTCATGTACCGTTAAGGATTGCAGTTGCCATTTATTTTTCACAAATACATTTTTACCATAATTTCTTATACTGATAATGGTCACGTTATCACCTTATATTTTGTATCTATTTGCCGTCTGACCATTCTTGGTTACCCTAGCGTCATATATTTATCTTTTTACTATTGTCAGAATAGAGGAAATAACCTCTAATTTGTATGTATAGGGACATAGAGACCAGCTGGTGTAATTCAGAGCTGTTTATTTGATTTTTGATTTCTTTCACAGTAAGGTTTGGAGAACCACCTTCCCTAAACCTTCCCGTGTCTTTTGTTTGATGGTTTTAGTTATTCCTTTTTTTGTGTCGTTCTTTTTTTGAGTGTGCTTTTGTAATATATATATATATATATATATATATATATATATATATACAAAATTCTAGTAAACCGTTTTATTTAAGACAGACCCCCTTCCCGGTTCCAGGGTCTTTTCCGATATATGAAGTAACCGGGTGGCGCTCAACTTTTGTCGTGGCCTCATTCTGTCCTGGACCATCTTCCCGGTGCTCCCGGCGAACAGCTGCCGTCGCTGTGATCTATATATTTTTTTATTTTGTTTCAAAAGAGAAAATAATAGGTCACAAAGTTAAATAAAAAGATTTAGTGTTTAGTGGTAAATCTTTTCGAGTTTAGTCTTTACACCGCAAAAGAAGTGATTCCTTAGAAGAATTGAAAAATCCCTTTTACCCAAAAATCTCATAACTTGTATGAGCGTAGAATTATGCAAAGGTGTTTTAATAACTATCTAAATGAAACGCCAAAAGGCCATTTTCATGTACTGTCACTTTAAACACTATAATTTGACAATCCCTTAGCCGATTATAATGATGGTGGTTTTGTTTTATAAGGGAAATATACAGCTTTTCGATTATATCCAGTCTCAATAGATGGCGCTAGTAGTTTTCTTTAAATTTAAAAAAATCCGTTATTTTTATGTGATATACTGGGTATAAACTGAGTGGATGAACCTTTTGTTTCAACGCCTCAATTACGGTTACACCATTCAACTGTATTGAATCTTCTCCTGATGATGCTAACATGTTTAGCGAAACGTGCATCGATAATTAAAAATAAGCAATTTGCTGTTTAGTGGTAAATCTCGTAGTGAGATGAGTTTCACACCGAAGGTTCCAATGGAAAAATTGTATTGTTAGAGAAACGTCGGACAAAGTGTATTGAAGTTATGGCTTTAAACTTGGGTTTTGACTATAAACTTTTTGATCCGTCCTTGTACAATGCAAATTGTTAAACCAGGAGATGGCCGTGGAACAGTTTGAGGTTAATTCGGTTGGAAATTAACTGGAATTGGAATTAACTCGTGAAAAGTTTCGTGCGATGATTTACTACGATTTTCGACGTGGAATATATTAACAGTGCACCGACCAACTCACTTCGACTTTGACGATGAAGTACCATCTAAAACTACTGTATATTACTAGTTTTATTGAATTCAATCGTGACCGTTGTTTACTCGCGGATGAATTTAAAGAAAGTCCTCCAAAGTCGGATGTTGTTCCAGAAAATATCGATACTGTGCGCGAACTGATAAAACAAGATCGTCAGCCCCCCTGACCTGAAAGACCCCCGTCTTTTGTATGCTTGTCATACTAATCCCTGGGAATTGGATCTATACGTGTGAACCCGAAAGTAAACAGTAATCGACTGTATGGGTTTTTCAAAATGAGCCAAACCCAACAAAAGTTGTTCGCGCAAGAAGCAGAAGCAAATAGTCGCCTGTTTTTTCTTTTTTGGGATAAATGGGCATGTGACTACCACTAGAGAAGCGCCAATACAGAATAGATAGTACCACTAGAAAATATCCTAGAGCACTAATAAAGAATGGTCAATTCTAAATCGTACACAACCGTTGAGTCTTTAAAGAAATAAGAAAAAAGAACCACTAACGCAGGATCATTCTTCACCATGACAACGCGTGCTCTCACACATCGGACCGAATAATTCAATATTTGATCGGTAAATACATCGAATTGATGGGACATCCGCCGTTCAATCGTGATTTGGCACCCAGTGATTTCTTTTTGTTCTCATCCGTAACGAAGAAAACTATGTGGTCAACGATTTTCAATGCCAGAAGAAGCTGTTGATGCCTTCATTATGCATGTTTGGGCGATACCTCAATCGAAATGAACAGTGCTATAAAAATGTGTTCATCAAATATTTGCAAAAGTGTATCGATCATCGCGGAGAATATTTTGAAAAACAATAAAACCATTTCCAGTGATAAATATTTGTTTATTATTTCGGATATATAAATAGCAACTCTCGTAGGTGAAGGATTAAGTAAAAAAAGGGCATTTCAAAATTCTTCGTACAATCTTAATTATATAGTCCGAGATGTTATCTTATCTTCTAATAGGATTACGATCCAACGCACTGGCGTGAACTATGTCAACGATCTAAACAGTAAGGTCTTGTTCTATACAATAATGGAATTATTTACAAACCAAACGAAAAAATGTATATGTATAAAAGGATATATGGATGAATTAATTCAAAGAATGTTTACAGTTTATCAAGAAGTATTACAAAGGTCACTTTGGCGAAGCTCGGATAAAATTTTTAGGTTAAGAATTGTCTTGTTTTATTTTTATTGTATTAGTTATGCAATATTTTGTTACTGAATTTATTATAAATAGAATATTTTTGTTATTAATTATTCTTTTATCGCTCAAAAAACTATATATACTGGACAACAAAAAAAGCAATATTATGAAGAATATAAAGAGTTTTAAGAGCGTCAGAACTTGAAACTTGAACTTGAAATGCAATAGCGGCAGTACTGTTTCACATTTAAGTGTTACTCATAGCAGTGGCGGCTCGTGGGTTTCAAAATGGGAGAGTGTAGAAAAAAATAGAGCTGCTGAATTTTTTTTGCTTTGCCCTTCCTTGCTTTTATTTTTCGTGCTATTCATACTCTCTACTGGAGGTAAAATATGATGTTTTGCTCTGAAAAATGATTTACTGTGATAGATGCTGGAGGGGAGCTCCCTCAAGAGCCGCCATTGATTCATAGATTGCTGTATTCAGTACAGTGGAAAGATTCATCATTCAACAATTGGGCCTTAGAACAACTGAAAACATTAGTGGATGAAGGTGTTATGCGACAAAATTAAACTTTTGATTAAATTAAGGTCAAACTTTTTTTATGTATGTGTATAACACCTATATCCAATGTAAATTGTTACAAAAAAAAATCTGATTTATACAAAGGGGATGTATTAAACAAAATCTTAATTTTAGATTAACAAAACAGAGGCTAAATATATAACTTAAATTACCACGAACATGAAATATTATTAATTTTCTAGGATGGGTTCATAGAAATACCGATACGCTTGTTTTACAAACTTCAGTGATTCCTGGAGATTTTTTCTTTTCATCAGAGATAGTCCCATAGTTCATAAGAACTCTTTCAATTTCAATATTGTCAGGTACCGATGTCCTATTCTTATTTTGAAGGATATTAACCTTTCTAAATGGAACTGTTTCATCACATGATTCTTTATATAAGTAAGAATCATACTATTCGACTCTTATCCACTTTTTACCATCCCTAAATCTTACCCTTCATTAAGTTCATCCTTTTTCTATTAATCAGGTTAAGTTTATGTGGTATATCACTGATATTTCTAACATGTTGAGCCATATCAATGACCTGATTTTTTCAGCTAGCTTTTGAAAATATTTTTTGGTACTTATCTGATATAAATAGATCGCGCGATATGTAGTTTTAACAAGACGGCACGACAAGCCAGACAGCACAACCAATGATTTTATGGTGCAAAAAGTTCCCAGACCAGATTTGGTGATGTCAATTGGCCGTTGAGATCATGCGATTTAACGCCGTTGGACTGTTGTGGGGCTGCGCGAAAGATCGTGTTTACATAGGCAATTCTCAAAATCTTGAGCGGTTGAAAATCAACATTCGTCAAGTCATGGCCGAGATACCAGCCGAAATGTCCGGAAAAGTCATCGAAAATTCCATTAAAAGGATTGAGTCGTGCAGGCGGTCACGTGGTGAACATTTAAGTGATGTTATATCCCACACTTATTGGCAAGTCCAAGCAATAAAATTAAAAAAAATATCGATATCTCAATTATTTGTTTTTTTTTATAAATTTTATTTTCCGAAGCACAAAATGGATAACCCTTTATTACAAGGAAATTTTAAAAAATCTCACAAAACTCTTTCCTTTATCATACCGAGAACTTTTCGTATCTAGAAATGATATTTAAAAAAAAACAGTGTCAAGATCATGCTTGTTACTTTTTACCTCTCCTTCGTGTGCGAGGAATTCTTTTTAATTAATCGATATATTATCGGCAATTATACACTTTTCCCTACACCTTCGTAATATTCATGTGACTTGTTTTGTACAGTCCTAATTAGGCGTTTGGATAACAGTACACTTTACTGGCGCCACATCTTCCACCGGATAAGGAAAAACCTCATTACTAAGTCAAACCAGATCGTCATTGGAATAGAAATTATATTACAGAGGAAGTACAACCTACTATTGAAGACGTACTGCCTCCTTCGTGCAATATAAACCGTTTTGGTACTTCAAGAATTAATTATTCAGTGGTTATGGCGTCAGCATATATCATGCAAAATACTTCCGACTGACGACAAGAATGTAGCACTACTCCCAGATTGATAATGACTTGCTACCATGATTACCAGGTGTGGCGGTTAATAATTCGTATTTTTTTTAACAGATGGCGCTAGAAACATGGCTCGGTAGTACCTTTCAAAGCTCCATTAATGTTTAAACGATTTCGAGTTAGCGTTATATTTTTTCGTGTAGTAAACATGTCGAGTTTCGAGCCAAATAAAGAGCATTTGTACTGATTTTATTTTTCAATCAAAAGAAAAACGCGAGTGAAAGTCGTCATATACTTATGGATACTTACGGTGACAGTGTCCCAAAGCAAGACGCTCTTGAGCGATGGATTGGACGAATCAAAAGGGATTATTTCGCTCATACTACATTATTGTTTTAATTAAGAATTTTCAGTAATTTTAAAACGATGGCGATTTTTCACCTTGCATGTTTTACAAACCACCACATTAGACTCTTGATTTAATAGTATTTGCAAATATAAATAAATCTGGCCGCTATCTAGCTCTAATGCATGACCAGCCAGAGATTTCCCAAATAAGAGAAGGCACCTAAACAATTTTTTTTTGAGTGAAAACTTTTATAGTCGAAGTGTGGGACTCTCCTGTTAAGGTCTACCCACTAGAAAACCACTATGTACCACAACATATTCTGGAACCACTGTCAGCCTAACATCAGTCAGCCTTCAATGCCTATAATAAATTTCTAACCTTTATGTAAACATACTCTATCAAATGACTATGTTCAATCGAGAGATGAAATGATCCAAAATTCTGAAAAACACTAAATATTTTAACTGTTTTGTTTTATTTATAATAGAAATTATAAATTTTCTTTACTTTTGGTTTGGATAGTAGGTTCGCTTTTCTATTTCTCTTTTTTTACATACTTCTTCAGATGTTTATTTTGATTCCATGGAAAACTGCTTTGCAAGTCCTTAATATAACTAGTTGATGTTCATCCAACTGATCACACAAATTTCTGTACTCTTCCACCATCTACAAATTAGATCAACCTGTAAAACTTTCATAAGTATAAGACTTTTCATATGCGATTACCTTCCAAATTGGTAGTCGAATTTTGTTATCTATTCGCGCTTGCTTGAATATTATTATTCGTATCCTACAAAATAGACGATCCTGTACGGTTTTCTCATTGTTTCTACCCTCGGTTGTGTTGCTATATGTAAATTCTTTGCCGACACGCAGGAATATTCCGTCTTATAAATTTGGCACGTTAATTTCTTTTTTCCTACATTAATTAAATAATATAAATAAAAGTTATAAATTTTTTTCTTTATGAATATAACATATATACTATAACATATAGTATAAGTAAATGAGTCCAACCCCCCCAAATACCTCAGCATCCACAGTTTCTCATAATTTAACTCCAAAGAGCAGAGGAGAAAATAATACAGATTACAGTAATCTCAGTTCCAAAAAAAGCAAAAATTGACGCGATCGCCAATCCTAATCTATCCGGGAATGTGAGATCGTTTTTTACAATATCTGATAAACGACCCTACATGGTTTTTGTTGAATCGCTTGAAAACAGTGACCTTAACATCGGAAGATTAAGCAGATTGAAAATTGCGGAGAAAATTTTTAATCTCAACTTAAATAACATGAATAAAATACACATTAAGGAAAGAAACAGGATCGGCGTAGAATTCGAAAATTTTTCGGAGGCCAACTCCTTTATAAATAACAATCAACTGAAAGAAAAAGGCTTTAAAATATTTATTCCCAACAATTTGATGTGTTATAAAAGTATAATACGCTATGTCGATGTGGACTTCTCCGTTGAGGAAATTCTACATCATTTAAAATCTCACTCTAAAATAATTAATTTATCAGACTAAACAGAAAAGTGGTCGATAAGGACTCTGTTAGTTACAAAACGACAGGTACGATTTTAGTTACCTTTGAGGGGACATCTTTTCCCAAAGATGTTACCATCTATGGCCTTCCGCTACTTGTTCACTCCTACATCGCCCCGGTCACACAATGTTTTCAGTGTTTGAGATTCAGGCACACAAGAACTCTGTGTAAAAGTAAAGATAGATGTTTTAATTGCGGACACACTTTTGACGACCCTAACTCTAATCATCTCGCACCTGACAATTCGTGTACCTGTAACAGAAAATACGTTTACTGTGGTTCTTCAGATCACAAATCCAACTCGAAATCCTGCAAGGAATTTGAACGACAGAAAAGCATCAAAAGGCTGATAGCGTTAGAAAACTTATCATTCTACGAAGCTAACTCTTTGTGCAAACCTTGTTTCCGTTGGAAGCATTCCAGGAATGAAGAACCTATCTTTCACCCATTTAATTTTCCTTCTCTGCCTCAAAAACACTCCAATAAAACCGCCGAATCAGATTCTAGATATTCAAGCATTTTAGTACAAATATCTGACAGAAGATCGGTGAATTTCAAAAACCAAAATAAAACTTTTTCTCACGCATTGTCACAAAAAATCCGACATGACATTGATGTCCTAGAAAAAAGAGAAGAAACTTTCTTAAATCACAAGAAACTATTGTTAATCCACGATGGAAGATCTAAAAACTTAAAAAGCGAACCGGTATTCTCTGATAACAATTCCCAATCCAAAGCCTCGACCTCTTTGAACCTTGTTTCAAGGCCGGTGGTTGACAAGAAACCTATAAGTGCATTTCAGCCCAACAGTTCCACGAAAAATGTAAAATCTATTCTCTATCAAACCCCTTTAGATACATTCGAAGATTTTTTTATCAAAAGTCAGGAGACTCCCTTAAGAAAGTCTGCTGATATCTCCTGCGAATCTGATATTGAGACTGAGTAATTTTACAATACTGTCATTCAATTCCCCACTACCCTCATCTTATCCTGCTAATAACTGCTTTAGAATTTGCAGCTGGAATATCAGGAGTATTAACAGCAACAGGGAAAATATTAACTCACTATTGCAGACAGTTTGGCCCTTATTGGAAGTAATTTGAACATTCCTTCACACTTCGACCTGGACGTCAAGTCCATTTCTCCTCTCTTAAATAAAGAGATCGTTTTGGCTCACCATTGGTAATGGGAGGATATAAATGTAAACAATAATTTTTATTCAAAAATACTGACAAAATTTCCCAATAAGCTTTGGTTCAATAATTTAAAAAACTGAAAAGAGAAATTATTTCTACCATTTAAAGAACGAGGTCAGGTCACCTATATAGTAAGTCTCATCTCTATAGGATCAACAATGTCAATGATCCTTTGTGATTGCGATTGCGGTCAATACGAGAATCTGGAATACGTGATTTTCGATTCTCCAAAATACTATCACCTTAACATTTATCAATCTCTGCTTAATCATGGTATTTCACCTCTTATCAATATGCAGATGGTACTGCGTAATCTTACAAAAAAATTGTTGATATTCTGAGTAACTTTTAATCAGCAACAAAATAAAACTGTAGATCTTTCTAGATGATGTAGTCGGCAAATACAAGTCCTATAAATATTCTTAAACTAAATTTGAGGTAGTGTTGATCTTTCCAATGTATATTGTGTTAGTCTATCGACCCTTTGTGTCCCTTTGTCAAATAACTCACTCTTTCAAATATTAACAAACCTCGGATAAAAAATCAAGAGAATACAGATAATAAACGGAGTTTTACCGAGAGAAAGTAGTGGTGAAAGCCATCGAAGTAGTATTTCGATAACCCGTCTTCAGATTTCCTTTTTTGAGAAGTTTATATTAGTGACTGTGATTGTGTATGTAATTTTTATTGAACAGTATTTGACCCATTGTCACGCCGGTGACCAGGCCGGATGCTTCCAGTGGTGATATTTTGCAATAATTTATTTTTGGCCCATTCTCACGCCGGTAACTAGGCTGGATGAAGCCGGATGCTTTCAGTGGTATTCACATTATATAATAAACTACCAAAGTATATTTGAGTGACGAAGTTATAGCTTAGAGCCAGAGTTACTTAAGAAGAAGAAGAAGGATATAGGTTAAACCTATAGAACAATGACTAAGATCGATAAATTGTTTTATTTTCCCGAGACTCCGATTCTTTTCGACAAGAGCGCGAAAGAAAATTTCGGTGTAACTTCCGAACTGTTCCGAGCCGACCCGATATTGACGATATTGGCCTTCGTTACTATTGTGAGGTCACATACGGTACTAGGTTTAAAAATGTATTTTCAATTTGATATAACTTTTTAAGAAGGGTTAATGAAGAGCTCAAAACAGAAATTTTTTATCTAACTGTAAAACACGGTGGGGGATCGGTAATGGTTTAAAGGTGTATATCCTCAGAGAGGTTGGTAATTTGATGTTTATTGGCGGTATAATGGACAAAAACATTTATTTAAATATTTTAAGGCAAAATTGGAGAGTACCAGGTCTGTACATGTGAAACCGGAATTTGCACATAAACATAAATGACCCTAGCTGTCAATGTAGTGACCGTTAACCACGTCATTGGCGTCATTTCCTTTTTGACATCTGACAAATATTTTCAACTCGCAACAATACAAGTTTCATACAACAGCATAGTTTGTAACGGAAACTACGATTTACGGGCAGAATTGATATTCTGTTACCATTTGAAGAAAACTGCTGCTGAATTGCATCGAATGCTTGTCGAAGCTTACGGTGACCATGCTCTTGGTAAATCACAATGCTTTGAGTATGTGTGAATGTGTTTTTTTTATGTAAGGAGTTGTCCAATAAGAGTGTCAGAAGTTTAAAATCAGGTACATTGGGGACAGGTCTTTCAAATTGAGCGGTTTTTTCAATTCTTGAATAAAACACAGATGGTGTTTTGTGAATTTATCTAGGTCTAGCCTCATCTCAGAAGTGTAATGTATGATATTTGTAAAAATAGAGTCGTACACAATACAATAACGCGTTAAAATTGTAAAATTATTTTCTGAAAATGGGCGTTCAGTGAAAAATGTTTTTACAAAATTGCATGATATTTACCGTTTGCACAGTCGTCCATCTAAAAGCACTATTAATCGAATTGTTCAAAACTTTCAAGATACTGGTTCGGTGGAAGATAAAAGAAAAGCAATATATAATCGTAGTGGTCGTTCACAAGAGAATATAGAAAATTATTCGAGTCATTGGTGAGATAGGGTCACGGTTATGCCAAAATGTCATCAAAAATTTTGACAAAAGAGTGGACGTCTATAGAGCTGCAAGATATTGTCTGCGTATTTAAATGCTTTAATAATCAATAAAGAAAATATTAACCCAAATTATATATTTTATTCAAGATTTAAAAAGAAACGTTCAATTTGAAAGACCCTCTATATAAGTGAAAATTTCGTATTTTTTATTTTATCTGGAAGAAAAAATAGTGCTGTTGCTTTGAAAATAATGACATTTAAATGTCCCCCTCGGTTTCGTCTAGTGGAATGCATACTGAATACTCAAATTTTTGAGTTAAATCTCTGGTTTACAAAAATTAGCCTCCCAACACTTATTGGCCTTAAACGAAACATATACCACCATGGAAGATATATTTATATAGCAGATCTGAGCCCTAGCGATTATTTTTTATCTCCTAAGATAAAGAGACATTACCGGTAAACAATTTTTTTCCGATTAAACTCAAAGAGATATACCACTAAATATTAAATCAATTTTTTAAAGTTCTCGACGCACGTTTAGCTAACCATGTTGGCTCGTTATGCATTAATGCATTAAATCATCTCCTGCTAATGGTAGCATGGTTAGCGAAACGTGCGTCGAATACTTAAAAAAGTGATTTGGTGTTTCCGACTTTGGGTTGGGTATTTGCGATAGAGAAACTTATAACAACAGTATAAAAAAATGAAAAGGAAATTTTGGGCGATTTGTTCGATGGTCTAATCTGGTGCAAGCTGCATGCTCATAAATAAATTAAAAGGTCCCAATTATGTCGAACAATGAGACCAGAAGGCACGCTCAGTCTTCGGTCTCGGCATATGTGCAAACATGTGCGCGGTCTTGTGGGAAATCACCTGGACCCTCGCCCTTCGGGATACCCCCAGCCGTAATTTCCCGCTCTTGGATTATTAATAATCATGCGCTGTATGATAACAACGTAAAATAATTAAAACTATTTATTTAACAGTTTTCGATTTTTCGACAACAATTTTTTTTTAATAATACGAGTCGATTCTAGTATGACGTTAGTCATGGTTATTAATTTTACTGAGCCATTGAAGAATTAGGGGTTTTATAGGGGTTTAAATAACTCAGCTTAGATCTGCATGATCTTCCGCATGCGGGATATTTAAGGACTGGAAGATACAGAATTGGTACAAGCAGTCCCGCCTGTTTGACTTTTCGTTCCTGCCTGCGTATGGCTGCGACATTTTGATCATCTTACTCATGGAGCTGCACAGTTCTATATGTCTTCTTCACGTCTTTTCTCTGATAATCTTGCTATTTTATTCTCAAGATTTTCTGGAGACAGCTTTGGTGATATCTCTTAAGTTGTTGTATTTGCTTCGGATACAGGACGCACAGTTCAGTTCCATGCATTGTAAACACTGATTTTAGGATGTTCTTTTAAGTCTCAGTTACTAAACACTCTTTCATTAGACATCTAAAGTTGGCACCAGTACACTTTATTCTAAATATAACCTCTTCTTGCCCAGCTCAGCAAAAATTTTGACTTCCCAAATACGGGAAGCGTGCTTTTCTTCCAATGCGTGATGATATATATATATATATATATATATATATATATATATATATATATATATATATATATATATATATATATATATATATATATATATAGATATATATATATATATATATATATATATATATATATATATATATATATATATATATATATATATATATATATATATATATATATAATATCAAACATAATAGGCATCATTATCAATACGCAACAAACACAAAAGAAATCATCGGTGCGACCTGTACTTTTTGATCTGCCATCGTAGAAAAGGGCGGACCGATTATCCATTTTTCGTCAAATTTTAATTACCCAGGCTGAAATTTTTCAAGAATTACCAGGGGCATATGGTTTCTCGTAATCCCAACTGGAAAAACACGACGTCGATGGCATATGGTATGTCGGGAAAAAATCTGGTCTATGAGACGACCAGAGAAAAAAAAACCAGAAAATCTCGGAATATTATCCAGAAACGGGGCTCTCCATTTGGTCGACATACAGTGCACGTCTGACAGAAGGAGCGCCCTGACAGAAACTAAACAAATGTTTTTTTTTTCTTTTTTCTCACAAAACACCTCCGTGTTCGTAGACATGGCCGGTTATGAATGAATCGGTTCATTGTTCCGTAAATAAAATGTATTCAATTTATTTTATAACAACCAGTCTTTCAGTCGAGTATGTTTTCTATTTTCACAACTAATTTATAGTGAATTTATACTTTAAGAATATTGTTACATGAATTTTAAATATTTAATAAAGTTTTTTTTGTCAAAATTTCCGCTTTATTATTATGGCTTACGCATTTCGCTAGCATTGCAGCTTCGTCAGAAATAAATTTTTTCGACGTGAAATGGATATAGATACAAATCGTTTTTACAGTAATATACAGTGTGATCAAAATTGACCGGGACTGAGTCATTTAAATCGCGCGCTGTGTAAAATGTAAATATGCGCGACCGGTCAAATTGATTGGTTGTTTTTTTAGGTTGGTACAACCGTATGTAACATTCATATAAAATTTGAAAGCGATATATCAATTAATGTGTGGTTGGCAGATATTTTTGTCACGAAAACTTACTGTTTTACTTAAACTTACGATTTTTACTATGGATAAAAATACTGACTAAAGAATTTGTCTGAAATTTTCTGTTTCCAATAGAGTTTCTGAAACGGATACATTGAAAATGTTACATATAGCCTAAGGAAATTCTGCTATCTCAAGAACCAGAATATATGAGTGGTATAGAGCACTTACTGAAGGCCTTGAGATCACTGAAAACTTACCCCATGGCAGTTGACCACCAAGCTCTGTTAACGACGATAACATCGAGAAAATTTAAAAAATCGTGCTTAAAAATCGCCCTGTGGGCAATAGAGAGATCGCCGAGGATCTTGCCATCTCTTATGATCTCTTATGGATCATCTCAACATATTTTGGATGATACTTTGGACATAAAATGCGCCATATCAGACGGCTCTAATTTTGCGTGTTTTTTGCATGCGACGAAAATGTTCGCTCAAGCACCGTATTCAGCGGATATGGCTCCTTGAGACTATTTTCTCCTCTTCAAACTGAAATATCCACTTCGTAAAAAGCGTTTTGAATCGATTGAAAACATTGAAAAGAATTCGCTAAAGGAACTGAAGGCCCTTCCGACCGAGGCGTATTCCAAGAGCATGGATGATTGGATTAGGCGTTAGCATGCATGTATCAAATCATATGGAGCCTATTTTAAAGGTTAGTATTAAAACTGCCAGCAATGTGTTTTTTTTAACCAGTTCCGGTTAATTTTGATCACATGTCACATATTTTTAGGTATATTTCCATTTGTTCAAGTATATCTGGTTATTCAGAAGAGTTTTCGGATCTTTGAGACCGTTTTATTTCTAAACTATTTTTAAAAGATGTTTAATTTTTTGCTTTTGTTTTGTACGTGCAGTATTTTCAAATTACTGTTAAAGTCTCTCAACTCTTAAACTCTAAAAAAAACTAAACTCTTAAACTCTCTCAAACTCTTTCTTGGACGTCTATCATCAGTTGTGACAGGTTATAAGTATTTATGTTTGAATGAAAGACTGCATTATTTTTTCTCATGCGTACGAAGTATCTAAATCAGCTTAGCTGACGTTTTTCTATTTTTTTCTACGATGTTTTTTGTAACATAGTGTATAATAAAACTTTGTTTCTATCAAATCTTATATAACATCAAAATATTATTTTCTTTTAGATGAAATTGCTATAATCATTAATGCTGTTAAAATGTATTATTACGTTATATGGCATAACCCAGGTCATTGTAAACATGTATGTGGCTCCAGATTAGCAATTTATCAATTCAAAAGTGTAGCGAAAATCTCACGCCATTTTAATATGTCTTATATCATTAAATAACAAGACTGTATTAGATGAAAGCGCATTTATTTTCAGCAGCAATCAAAAATCATTCTTCCGTTAACAAATAAACATGGTAATATTTGCGTCATCAAATGGCCAATTGGTGACTAGACACTTGACTTGGTTTTCGAATCACGGTTACCATGAGTTTTAACTCTTTGTTTTTTCTTAATCATATCTTCTACTTTCTGTGGTGCTACAATCTGTCAGTGAGTCTTGACCTCCTTCAACGTTTTTCCCTTGCCAATTTTGATGTGCATTAGTTGCAGTAGTGCAGTATTGGTATTTTCTCCATGGCCTCGTATACTACTGCTGCTCTTAATCATATACTCTATCTAAAAAACCTTAACCAGCATGGGTAGTGGCATAATTGAAAGTTGATTTCATATCTAATTCTATACTTTTGTCTTCTCGGAGTTAACCTCCGAATTTACAGCACTGTTAAAAAAATCGTTGAAAGATACAAACTGGAAAATGCAGTTTACAGTACCAATGATTTGGATAGAATCGAAAGACGTGTCACAAATTGTTTTATCTATCAGCTTTACGACCCATCGAACATAGTAATAAACTTGCTATTCCAAAACCATCAGAATGTCAGAATGAAGAAGAACCTGAATCCGCTGATTATTCAAGTGATCATACATAATTTCTATAAAAAATCGAAAACGATCCTTTATTTAATGCTTCATGATGTTAAACAGTATCAGATTTCACAGCTTGAACTAATTGATTTAGTTTGAGATATTAGGTCTTCTTCTAGATGATCTATACATTACTTCCACCAAGACATATTTGTAATGGAAAAGCTATATCAAGGTAAATTGTGTCCCAATTGAGATTTTGAAAAAAAAATTGTCATAAATGGAGGAAAGATCATATATAAATTTTACAACAAAGCTATTTTAATTTTAATTATTTTCCTTATAATTAAAAATTTATATTCAATTGAAAATACATTTTTAAACCTAGTTCCTATGATACGCCGACAGTTCCCGAAAAAAACCCGAGTGCGTGTGACGTCACAATGTTTATTTCCCCTCAACATTACAGACAGCTGATACGAGTGTTTTAGTTTTTAATCAACTTATTCTTGTTGTTTTATCAGTTTATTGATCAATATATTGAAAATGTCAAATTTAATTAGTTATCGGGCTTGTTTCGTACCATTTTGTACGAATACTATGGTAGCGCCACCATAGGCTGCCATGTTTGTGACGTCATTATACTAAAGTGTTTTCACATAAGGACTCTCAACGGCTTTTACCTTTGTATATACTCTCCTACCCTACCTAATCGACCTAGTGTAAACGTGATAATTACTCTGATATACACAAAATGTGTCAAAAGTGCCTATTCGTATTCATTAATGCCTTATCCAGTCTATTCTGTGACTTTATTCTCTTTTCAAACATTCAATGATCAAATAAAGATATCATTGTTGAACAGAGGATTCATCGATATTTATAAAGTTCGACAAACAATACTTTTTGTAAGGCATAAACTCGTGATTGAAAACTCGTTTTGCGAAGTGTATCGAGCCAAAAAAGAGATTACGTTCAAAAATACATTAATTTTCAGTCAAAAATTCAATATTTCATTTAAAAAGTACATCACTTTTACTTTTTACTTTCGTAAATTATTCACGAACATGGCCATCTTAAGTATATATGAACCCATTTACGGTGTAACCGCTAGGTCTCTTTAAAGTGAAGTGTTGAAATCGGGTTCACTGCAATCGTTAATATCAACCAATGACTCCCACAAACGGGCCAAACGCGCGAGATTTACGAACATGTTGAAGATCAAAACAACAAGATATATTTAATAAAAATTCATGTATTTACAAGCGAAAACTGAACTTGTTCTACAAATTTACGTACAAACATCGTATCACTTGCGTCATTCTGTAGGCAAATCCTTTATTTTACGATCACGGAAATAAATGAATAATAATAAAAATATTTTATCATACACATCTATAAAACAATTCTATACGAAGACTGATGAAAATGTTTCTTGCTTAAGAATGAAAAAGTTGGGTTCAATTTCAAAATTATTTATATTTTTTAATTTAGTCTCCCATTCCCTTTGTAAAATCTTTATTACTCATCATTTATCATATATATATATATATATATATATATATATATATATATATATATATATATATATATATATATATATATATATATATATATATATATATATATATATATATATATATATTCATCATATATCATCATTAATTTGCAGCACAAATACATACAGCTCTTGTAGCACAAATACATTGAGTTTCCTAACCATTCTAAGTTAGCGTACTCGCTTTGACACTGTTGACATTTCTCGGTTTGGCATCTCCGATGGTAATGTCCAACATCGCACGTCATTAGTATGTCAAAGTCGTTAGGTTCCCTATGAACTCACAGTTGAAAATAAGATTTTAGACGCGTTGCTGAGGTTGTGTCCCAGATTTAAAAAAAAACAGAATTTTCTGCATAGGATTGTCACACCAGGTGTATTCTCCAGACTTGGTCCCTTCGGATTTTTATCTTTTCCGATTCTTCCAACATAACCTGGCTAGTAGCTTTTATACATCTCTTGAGAAAGCCGAAAAAAGTCATCCACATAAATAAATGTCAAAGGTATGTCAAAGATATGCCAAATGTGTATTAAAAGTATATCAAAGGTTTGTCAAAGGCCTGTCAAAGGTATGTCAAATGTATGTAAAAAGTATGTCAAAAGTATGTCAATGGTTCGTCAAAGGTATGTCAAAGGCAGTATTTTCCATTTTTTAAAAACAGAAAACATGTTTCCTTTGAATAGCTCTTAAAATATTATTGAATTTGCTTGAGAAAATTAAACTCGACATGGGTTTAGAAGAAGAATGGTCCAGTTTTTCTTGACTATTAAACTACATAAATATCAAGCTAGACATTTTTTGTTCAGCCTAAGTATAACGAAAAAGAAAAGTTCTAAAATAAGAAATTGTCTATGCAGAAATGTCTTATAATAAAATGTTTAGGTATATCGTAACATATTGTTAAAATAAAACAGCGGTTTAAGCATATCGAGTATTAAAATTGCGAGAACTTTGACAGGAAATTGACAAATTTGCATATTCAGCGAAAAGGATGTTAAGAATATCGTGATCGGAATATTTAACAAGCAAGCAGTATTGAATGACACAGAAAAATACGGTTTGTTGGTAACATACATTAGTTCAACATTATAAACTGTAACAAAATATTATTGAACTTATATGTTTTTAGAATATACAGTAGGCATAAAATATTTGTACATTCTAATTTTTAAAATAAAAAAATTGCAAATATAACAAGAAATGGAATAACACGTTATTCGAAAATATCAATTAAATAAACAATTTATTTAATAATAACGTTTGAAACCCAAAAAATAGATTTGCGCACCGCCAAGTACCAGTAGTAATTTTTATAACAATCAATCGTTGGCAACTAATTTATTTAATATTTTGTGTTTAGGTGTGTAAACTGTCCCATACGTCAAAAATTACTTTTTTAGATGCTACCTGCTCTTAATTATGACTTCATGGATTCTTCTGCCTAGAATGTGGTACACATTTTCAATGGGATTAAGATCCGGTGACTGGGGTGGTTGGTGTAAGGAACCTTCTAAGTGCATTATAGGAGAGCCACTGTTTAGTTATGCTACCTGGATGTTTAGGGTCGTTATTCTGTTAAAAAAAAACTCCCCTCTAGCCATAATATTAAAGCATTGTCTCACGGGTTACCTCACAACACTTCTAAATAAGGCCCGACTGTCATATTACTGTTTATAACATAAACATTCCCTGCTCCACTGTAGTCTTGCAATGAAATCCTAAGCCATAACATTATCACCACCGTGCCACACGGTATTTATTATGTTTTTCTATTAAGCTTCATATTCTTTCTTCGCCATAATATTAAAATGTTGGCTGGCTTAAAAACTTCAAATTTGCCCTCGTCGGAAAAAAATTGCTTCTAAACATCTCAAGGTTTGTCTTTATATTTTTGTGCAAACTCGAGTCTTTTTCGTTTATTAATTTACAGGTCTTTTTTACAGGTCACCTTCCTGGAACTCCTTTGTAATGGAGAACATTTCTCATTGTCTGAGATGTGACCTTCTTACCCGAACATATCTCAAAATAATTAGCAGGCTGTTAGGAGTTTTATGTAGGTTTTACGACGTTTTTGACAATTTTTCGTCGCGGGAAGACTCGAGGACGACCTTATTGGGGTTTGTTTTTAATTCTCACCGTAATTAATTTTTTTTTGATTCACCGCATTGTGGAAAATAATAAATTGTCTTTCAATTTTACTATAACTTTTTTGCCTTTTAATTTACAAATTTTGGTTACTTTCACCATAATTTGTGTCAAATATCTAATGAAATATATATATATATATATATATATATATATATATATATATATATATATATATATATATATATATATATATATATATATATATCTGAACAATGGTTAGTTGCTTGACGGGGAGGAAGCCCCACCCATCCCTTACATTGGAGGGCACATGTTTCGTCTGTTGGTGGTAAAACTCATCAGGGTACCGACATATGCTCCCTCGCCAAGAATATGGAGTCCCTCTCAACATTCAAACAACCCATATTTCTTATAAATGGAGAAGTCAAAAAAGAAGTCCAAAGAAACAAACTCCATATATATATATATATATATATATATATATATATATATATATATATATATATATATATATATATACTATATATATATATATATATATATATATATATATATATATATATATATATATATATATATATATATATATATATAAGGGTGGGCCTTAAGAATTAATTTTTTTCCGACGCCTCAAAAAACCTTCCTTTTGATGAAAAATTACGGGGGATTTCTTTTTTTTAACAAAAATAACACTTGCCTCAAGACGATCTGAGTTCATTTCAAAATCGTAATTTTTTGTAAGTATTTCTTTTATTATTTATTTTATTTTTTTATAGGAAATTAAATCTCTACAAAAAAGGTCCTTTCAAATTTCTTCATAAACTTCATATTCATGGAGATGCTCAATAATACATTCATTAACTCCATATAATTAACATTTTAAGACCTAAAAACGTCATTTCTGAAATATAGATATATATATGTGTGTGTTTCTAAATCATTCCGGGTGTCAATCCGTTGATTCTGTGAAGTGTCACAACAAATTTGGCATTTTCAAGTGTTGTCCGCTTCGACTGAAGAGTATATAAAAGAATATAGAATTATAAGACCCTAATAAAATTTCAAAACAGAACAATACAAAAAGCACCACCCTTGGATTAGTGGCGATTTTAAATGCACTTTCATAAAGTGAAAAGGAAAATAGGCTAACAGGGTATATTAAATAAAAATACATTTATTACGATTTTCCTCCAAGGAAAACGACAACAGGAACGGGTTTTTCTGATCATATTCGATGTCACATCTAGTTTTTGAAGTATCGTATTGTGTCAAAAGATGTTCGATTCGAGATTTCTGATGTTGTTGTTCGAAAAGTCAGCGTTGATCAGGTGGCGCAGGTTAGGTTATCTGAATGAATCTCCATTCACATCAAGCGATTATGTCCCATTTCAATTGCGCTCAGGTTCTTGTACAGGTTCAAGTAGAATAGGTATGGAGTGAGCTGAGTAATCTTCTTGTAGGCCAAGTTCAAGGTCACCTCGTGAAATTCACCTGCCGGTGTCTGCCTCAAACTCTCCCTCGTATTATTGGTCTGCTTGAACAGTGAAAAACATAGAGTTACGGACTTGTTGGAGGAACAGTTTGTCATTCAGTAATAGCTGCTGGAAATTGGACAAATGCGCGATGGTTATGTCGCACACATTGAAAATTATCACTAAAAGAAAACTATCGAATCACTATAAAGATAAACTATAACAAACTATATATAAGAAGCGTTTTCTTTGGGTTAGTTGTGATTGTAAGTGCCTCTTTATAAGATGAAACGAAAAGTGGAATAACAAGATATATTAAATAAAAATGAATTTATTTACAACAGCAAACAAAAATTGCTCATAAAATTTACAAATACATTTGCGTCATACAAAAAGCAAATATTCAATAATCGTAGTAAAAAATTAATAAGGGTAAAAATATTTTATCTTACAAACCTAAAAAAAAACAATACTATTTAATGAAGAAGAAAAGTCTTAGAACAAGAAAATGTTTACGCAGAAATGCATTACAGTAAAATTTTCAGGTACATAGAAACACACTGTAAAAAATTAAGCGACTGGTTTAGGTATATCGAGTATTAAAAATGCGAGAACTTTTGCATATTTAGCGAAAAATATGTTAAACATATCGCGATCCGAATAATTTACAAACAAGCAGAATTGAATGACACGTAAAAATATTGTTTGTCGACGCATAAACTTTTTTTAGCATCGTACACTAGCAATCAAAAGTTTGGGACCGCTTTAAAAAATTTCATTACACACCTTAATGTTTATTGATAACGCTTACATGCAATATTTTGCAATACGGGTAATTACCCCAATTTCCTTCAGATTGTTACTTGTTATTAAAACAGATAGACTCAAAGAACTGAGTCTTGTTTTAAAATGAGATTCCTCCACTTTAAGTAAACTCACAAATAATTATCCGATTTAGACCCCATTGAGTTTTTTCGGTAATTAATTTTAAAAGGTTATCAATAATGTTTACTTTCAATTGATTTCTGTACTATATGAGATGAATACATTTTAAATATTCTATGACTAAATAGAGTTCCTTAAAACATTTACCTTGAAACCACAGAATACGGAAAATGGTCCCAAACTTTTAAAAGGTTTGCATTATGAAAATTATAAAAATAATACTTTTGCGGTATTTCTTTCGTTTTGTTCACTACCTTCACCGATAGAAGTTACAATGGGGATTATGTCACTTAAACTTCACTAACCACTGTTTCAAGTATCGTAATCGTCCTCAAAGATATACCGTTCCACGTTAATCAGCTTCGCCAACTGTGTTGTCCTCACCCTGGTTAAAGCTGGTGTGAATTTCTGGGACAGTGGTGTCCCTGACAAATCAACCAGTCGAGGAAGTTTCCTAAACATGGACTCACTCACAGTATGAACACCAGTGCGCGCTAAACTAACGTACTGGAGACTGTTCAGATGTGCAAAACAGTTCTTGGACATGTAGTAGATACCATTATCATCTAACAACAGCTGCCGCAAGTTTGGTAAACGCGCGAAGGTAATATCGAACACATGAAGAATACGATTATGGCTCATCGCCAAAACCTCCAAGGAAAACGATCGCAAAAACGGTTTTTCTGGGTCAGTAGTGATCTTATTCGATGTCACATCCAGTTTTTGAAGTTTGGTATTGTGTCGAAAAACGTTCGGGTCCAAATTTGTAATGTTGTTGCTCGAGAAGTCCACGTTGGTCAGGTGGCGCATTTCTCTGAACGCGTCTCCATCCACGTACGTCAGACGATTATGTCCCATTTCAATTGCACTCAGGTTCTTGTACAAGTTCAGGTAGAATACGTACGGAGTCAGCTGAGTGATCTTGTTGTAGGCCACGTTCAAGGTCACCACGTGAAATCCGCCTCCCGGTATCTGCTTCAAGTTCTGACCCATCTTGTTGACTTGCTTGGGCATTGAACCAATCTCCTCGCTTAACCAGGAAAACGATCTGAAACAACCACAAACTCTCAATAAAAATTCTTATTTAATCGTTAATATCGCGTTACTTACTTTCTTGCATGGACGCATACGAGAATAAGCGTTAAAAATACTCCAATCTCCATTTTAAGACAATGTATAACACATTTGATAGTTAATACGAACAACTGCGTAAAAACCTCAACTGTGTCTGTCGGAAGCTAATAATATTTTGTTTATTCTTAGAGTTATCTTTTATATAACAATGTTTCACAAGCTCCGAAATGATGCTGTGTCGTATACCGGGTCTAAACTCGTGGTCATTTCATGTTCTTCTACCGAAACAGTCGTCGTTTCTTTAGAAAACACTTCTTTTTAATGATTTCCGAGTACTATCGCTTGATTTTCCTAAATTTTTATGTTGTAACTATGGTAAATATCACAAGAATTGATTTCTTGAAGCACAAAAATGGGACCCCTGTATTTTTTAACATTCCAATGCTATATTTAGCACTCTTATCGTCTTGACCTTAGTCGTATTTAAACGGTTTTAAGTTAATCATCACTACCTAATTTACAATCTTTGGTTTTTAACAGATAGAGACGTTCCCTGACTTGTATTTCACTTTTTCCAGATTAAAATTATTTGATTTTATCAGGTGATTAATAATTGGCGTTTAATTATTCCAAACAACCTCAATTAGTAATTGATGTAAAGAGTGTCCTAATATATACTTCGGGATTTAAATTTAATGCCGTTTTTCATGACTTTTGAAAAGGCAGAATCAATTCCTTTAATTTGAAACACTACACTCTAAGTGATTTAGTCGTGTCTCGTGTAATAAGCTTTAAGTGTTTTGATGACACCCTGGACCACCATCGGTTGAAGTAAGCTGATTGTATTTGGTCGTAAAAATTCAACATTCTCACGTGGGTCGAAATTAGTGAAAGCTGCAGGCGGATGGCCTGGTGCATTGTCGATTAATAGCATCATCTTAAATGAGATTTGTTTTCATTGGCAATAACGTTCGACTTTGGGTATGAAGCGATGACCAAATCGATCCTCAAGAACAGAGGCTATTACTCAAGGTCTAGAATTTAACTTTCAAATCACGGGCAAACCAGCTTTAAATTCATTTTTAAAGCTACTGTATTCTCCGATCCATAAACTAAGAGAGATTATGACTTACAGTCATCAGCTAAATTCCCGCCAACCATCACTATCAATTGATCTTTAGATACCTTAAAATCTGGAAAGGTTTTTTCTTCACGGGCGGTAAAACATTACGTTCGGCTTCACGTTCGTTTAGGTATCTTTTTCCAGAACAATCTTAATATCATCCATGTTGAATACGGTTTGGCTGTTATAGCCACCTCCTTCTATCATAGCCTTGAGTTTCTCTGGCTAGAGAGACGCAGGCTCTTTATCAGCACTTAAAGATGTCATCTTTGGCCGCATCCCCAGCTTCTTCTAATACCTCAAAAATCAGCTTAGGTTGAGAGCAAACCGTGTTTCGTATCTACAACCTTCCTAATTAATGTTGCAGCACTTGCACTTAGAGTCGGAGAAATGTTTTCTGCTCTAACATTGGATATTACCTCATGCCACATATGCTCAATTGGATTAAAAATATAGCAAACGGGGGAAGGCTGAAAACCGCATATCCCATATCGGCAGTAAAGGTATCACATACATATTCCTTTTTAATATTAAATGTCTTTAATATTTCTACAAGATTATATTTTTTATATGTATTTTCGAAGTATATATCGTTTTTTAACATATGATTCTAAATTTCCAATTTAGTGTTATTTAATAACTAGCGTTGTCCATTACAATTACGCTTTCCCTATGCACATTGGGCAAAAGGTTATTATAAACCAATCTTCAAAAAGTTTTGCTGTGGTGTCGTCATGGTAGTCCAAAGATGAATGTTTAATATTTTTGGAGGACGACCGTACACAATGTGGAACCCATTCATCCTCGGAACCAGCATGTAAAATTGTAATTCTTTTTTCCTTGTTCGCTGGGGCTTTGGTTTGGCATTTTCTTGATGTATCTACCCATCCTTTTGCTGGCGTCTCATGTGTATCGAACCATGTTTGATCAAGGTAGAAAATGGGGCGATTTTCTAATATATATTTTTTATAGAATTTAAGTGGTCAAACCGTCATCATCGCAGTCGCTGTGATTCCATTAATATTTGCCTTTTGTTAATGGTCCGATATGCAAAACCCATTTGAGATAATATTCTCCGGAGGCTAGTTCCGCTGCAAAGAATGTTGGTTTCATCTTTCCTTAGTTTCTGTTGCAATGAATGGAATGTAGGCACAGTTTGCTCTTCATACATAGCATAAATTTTGCTTCGAATTAAGTATTTGTCCCTTTCGTCAACACATTTGCTTTTACCAGAATCACTACGGACTTTTTTGGCTTTAATTGGCTTCGTCACAATATATTTAACTTAAACAACAGAGTTTTCGTTAATTAAGACGTTTCTGCTGCGTCCGTGATTCGGTGTTTAGTGATATATCTCTTTGAATTTAGTGTTTCTCACCGAAGGATCTAATAAAAAATTTGATTAAGCCCCCTATTCAATAAGGAAACATATACATTTTTAAGAATATGCTTAGCATCGGCCGACAAATGTTTTCTTTTAAAATTAGCACTATCGGAGACACAATGATCAATATTTTTCCAAGAACGCCACATTGTTAGCACGTTTGGAATAATAAAAAATACGACCGAAAATATAGAACTGCACTGTTTAAAAAAATAATACGAACTAATCTAAAATATTTCGAAACTACTAAACCAGGTATAAAATTATTTTTATCTTTTTACCTGTTACCTGTTGTTTATTAGGTCCGGCCCTGTTTACGTTTCTTGCAACATTGCCGGATTTCGTTACGGCAGGGGTTGTTAAGAGTTTATTGCAGCTAATCTGTGAAGAATATATCTTGAAACGCAATATACCATTTAAACATTGTTTCAAAATAAGTGTTTCATCACTATGGTTTGGTGTACATGTTGTTTGACTTGAGCAAAGTCTCTTTAAGTTGAAAACTTTTATCTGATGGCGGAATAATGTCAGCACTTTACAATAGAATTCAAAACACTTAATATATAACACAGGTCTACGGTGAATTTGGTACCGGAAATACTAAAACTGTTTTTGAATATGCTTTTTATTCTGGTTCTAACGGTACATCTATTTTTTGAGAAGTTTTGAGAAGTGACAATGTGCAGTTTTCAAGATATGATGGTGTCGAAAAATACGATTATTTCATATTTTTTTACCTTTTGCTACAATATTGAACATGGAGAAAGCTTCTTTTTCGTGATCCAAGCACTCACGCGTGAAACTCCAGCAGTACCTTTATTCCAGCTTTTTGAGGTCCTGATGAAATCGCTCTCCTTGTTCCTCGCTGTAAGAGACAAGATTGTCTGGAAATGTGTCCAAATGATTGTGGAGATAGTGAACTTGTTACATCAAAGCTTTCTGAAATTTTCGAGCATGTTTTGTACAAATTCGCGATAATTTTCGGATTTATAATTCCCTAGGAAATTTTTGACAACATTGGCCAAATAAAACCAGGCTAATTATTACATATTATTCATTGAATTCACGAAATTGTTATCCTTTCCCAAAAGCCTAATTTGCGGTCTATCGAAAATGTCAGCTTTAAGTTTCTCCTTGCTCAAACCAGGAAATTTCCTCGATATATAATTGAAACTGGAACTATTTTTATCCAATGCTTTGGCATACTGTTTTATTAATCCCAATTTTATGTGCAATGGATGCAAAATTATTTTCTCTCTAGTACCTAACGCTGTATTTATGATATTTTGTTTTCCAACTGTCAAGTCTTTTCTTTCAGGCCAGTTTGTTTTAATTTAATGTTTGCTTTTAGCTCAGAGCTATCCCATAAACAGAGGAAATATAAAAATTTCGTGTAGCCGCTTTGTTGATCCAATAAGAATTTTACCATTTTTAAATCAACGCATATAAAGAACCCTCTTATAACGATGGTAATTGAGTTTTACCAAAACAAGAGATATGGTTTTATACTTCTAATTTAATTTAGTTGAACGAGCAATGGGAACCGCACCAGGTTTATTGTCATTACGTAGCAAAATATATTTCAAACTCCGCTTGAAACTATCTATAAAAAGTCTCCAATCATTTGGCTGGTAGTTTAAGTAATCCATAGTACGATAATATGTAATTTTAGTACCTGGAGAAAGTAAATTCCTCTCTTGGAGGCTGGATGCCAACAGTTCTGGTCTTTCTTTTGAAAGGTCGAAGCCTCTGATAAGATCACTTAAAGCGTCTTGAGTAAAAGGTAGGGGTTTTGATCACGTAGCTTCAAAATTATCACTTTTGTCGCTAGTACAAGTTTGCCTAGCTCTACATTCTGTATCTGAAAGATCAGAAATGCCACTAAAAATTGGAAAAGGGTTTTCTGAATGAGAAGATTTTTTAGCAGATACCAGATCGAGACAGGTATTTTTTTCCGTTTAATGTAACCATGTACCTTAACTAAGCAAAAATAACAGTCATCGTAGTGACTTTTTGGTTCCCTCCAAATCATAGGCACGCCAAAAATCAATTGACTTTTCCTTTTACCATTCGTCCATTGCCTTAAATATTTACTACACATTTTGCAAACATTGTTTGGAATCCATAGTTTATCAACGTCTTTGATCTTCAAGTCAAAGTAAGCGAAATATGTATTTTGCAGAAATCTGGATATAAATTTTCGAAACTTTTTCATCGTATTCTTGGCACAAACGTAACAAAAAGTGTTCGTGTCGTTTAAACACGATCGCTTTGACGATTATATCTTCCAGGTTTTATTTACTAACTTTTCGTTTGAACAAACAACAAAAATAAACAAGTTAAACGGCTACCGAGTAAAAAATATTGTCAATATGAGTGGATTAAAAACTTTACATACTTTTTATAATTTAATCTTACTGAGAGTGGTGCTAGACACTATACTTTAAAATTACGTTTAAGTCCCGGCGGCACCAATTTTTTGTTTTGTTTTGTAAACCTGTGTAATAAAACACTTTTCTAAAATGCAACTCAATTAGTTTTAATATAGGAGTTGTTATCCTTAAGAGTTATAACATTTAAGATTCTTGGCTCCATGAATTTGACACCATCTTCTTACATGTGCTTGCAATATTCGTAAAAAGTTGAGCTATTGTCATTGTTCTGGGACGAAATGTTGAGTCTCCAACGGCTTAAAAAAAGACAGATGTTGATTTCCAAGCACCTTTTTCCAACCGAAAAAATTACCATCTGTACATAGTAAGTCTGTGCCAACTGTGCATCGATGGGGTAGGACACGTGTATGGCTGAAAATACGCGGGTTTATATCCCTCTCACACCAGTAGGACAGATGATATCTAATGGAAAGACCTATTATTACTTCACATATTACTAAATATGAGTCTATCAGAAAAATTAATTGCCGCGGTCAGTTTATGAAATTTTATTCATTCAAAAAAAAAAATTCATTAAAAGTATTGCCAACTTTAAAAAATACCATCATTTGACTTCTCAAATAGCTCGTTATAATTACGTTAAACATTTTTTTAGTCTTGATTTGGGAACAAACCCTTTTTATTGTTCTTCAGCAAAAATGGATACAAATTCTTCTGAAAAAATATTATAGAGACAAGCTTGTTATAGGAGACCCTCCACATTAATTATTATAAGAAACAACGTGTCAATTCATTGAAATACAGGGCTATCCATTTCGTGGTTCGGAAAATACAGCCCCGTATTTTGACAACTGTCAAACTTTATGGTTTGCCTTTTTACAATATGGATCGTTTAAGCACCGAACAATGCGTTAGAATTGTTAAAAGTTTTTACAAAAATTGTGATTCTGCCGTAGCCACGTTTCGCACCTTACGAGCAGAATGTGGTCGCCGTAATGGTTCTTCGTAACGCTCGCTCGGTGGAGAACATCGCTTCTGTTAGTTAAAGTGTGGAATCGTTTATATAAAAGTTGCAAAATATAGAAGTTATTTACAATTACAAAATTTGAAAACAGACCCGACTTTTTGATAATCTCGATCACTGCTTTGTAAACACATATATTATTTGTTTACTGCTGATACCGTGTATGACTAGTTTTTTTGTATTCTTGTACGATATTTTTTTTGAGTGCGATGTTCGATTTGACCAGTGGTAATAATTCCCTAGTGGAACCGTATTCAAAGGAACCTTACGGATTCCTTTTAGAACAGATTTTCAATAAATATTGGGGTTGGCGTAGTAAATTACATGCTTATTAAACCTTTCTTTCTTCCAGGTCGATTGACAGTTAAATTTTTTTTAAACTTTCTTCAAAACAATCTGCGTCAATGATTTTAAAACCGTGAAATGTTACAAAATGGCTCACGGGAAAAAACCACGCCACAATTTGTAACCAATAGAACTTAGCGCAACAATATTACAATATTACACAACAATACAACAATATTAGGGCAACAATACATACTGCTCTCTTGAAATCCATCTTCAAACTGTGAAAATCGCGGGTAATTTCGCGGTTTTTAATCGCAGTGTGTGTGTGTCTCGAGCAGTTTCGCGGTTATAGCGGTTAACCGCTCGCTGGAAAAACCGTGTAGTGAGGCCTAAGCCTTAGACAGAATATGTAGTTTCACGAACATTTAAATAATGATTTCTCTAACAATGGACCCATTTATTATGGACAATTTACTTATTTTTCCGAGTTCTATAACCTATTAACCTATTAAAATAAATGCCTCAACTTTGAAAACACTCAAACACGGTTAAACTAAATCACAAACTTCCTTAAATTAGCACATTATAAATAATTCCTGGCAATCAATGACATAGAAGGTTATGTTTACATGTTTTTGTCTCGACGACTCAGCAGCGATTGATATGCCATCTGTCGGATATAATGTGTGTTGAGGGCTGTTGTGATGTCACGAAATAAATAAATAATTTTTAATTTTATAAAAAATCTAATGAATAATTATAAAAAATGTAATGCTCAATATTTTTTTTTTAATTTCAACTCCAATTTCGAAAATATAAAATCAATGCAAATTCCCCATTGAGGTACATAGCGAAAAAGACAAAAATTAAGTTGAAGGCCTAATATATTACATGCAGATTTCTTTAAAATTCTTAAAATACATTGGTTATATAAATGTTGTCACATTTTTCTAGTAGTATCTCGCGAATAATTATGTTCATTCAAGTTTATACTCGATAAGACTTCAAATTTAGTACATTGTTTATGGTTATACAGTAATTAGACTGTGTTATTAACCGAATGATATGAATTGCAAATATAAACAGCCCGATTAAGCATATATCGTAAACAGAATCCAACACGTAGGCATATTTTTTGCTTAACTTCGATTTTAAACCACCCGAAAATAAAAAGTTGTGACAACAGGGTCAATATAATATTGTTCAAAAACGAGGAGAGTTCACGAATTAGCTTTCCCAACACAACAGCAAAATGATCTCTTAACCCTTTGCCCTCTAGTGGTTTTACCACTAGAGGCCACTAGAAACCACAAATTTGAAAATGTTTAGCTAAGTTCCTAGTGGCTTGTGTTTAAAACCATCTATTGTAGTGGTTGTCTATAATATATCCAATCTACTTAATAATGTTACAATATTTTATTCTGGACGTAGATGTCAGTCAGTAGAACGTATGATATTCATCTCCACTTGTCTGTTTGGAGGTTATAACTTATATATACGATTTTTCTTAAACATGGCATGTAAGTGTTGTTTTGTTATATTATAATGGTATAAAATTATCCCAAAAATATATATTATATGTTTTTTTTTGTATTTATTATGTTTACATTATCGGCAAAGTTAGTGGTTTCTAGCTGAAACCACTAGGAAACCAGCGATAATTATAAGCAATCATTGAACGAAGATATTATCCTCCTGAATTAGAATTTTTAGAAGACAATGCTTAAACGTACATTTTTATCCCGTGAAGAAAATCGAGCACCAGGATTTAAAACTGCAAAAGATTTAACTTTGCACTGGGTGGTAACGGTAATGGAGATTTTAAATTAAAACCTCTGCTTATATATAGCGTTTTTGACGATAAGAATCAAAAGGAATGGATTTTCTAAAAAAAAGTTCAGTCACTATGGATCAGTTTATACAAAATGATTTATATTTTGATAGAAGTTCATAGGTAAGACGAAGTGTCAGGGATGAGATGTCTTGCTGTCAACAACTGGTTGCTGAATGAAACAGAACGAAAAAGGCAAACGAAGTTAGATGAGTTCTTCACTAAAAACGAAATATGTCAAATGAGGAAATAACCTTCCTTATCATAAACAATACTTCTTTGATTTTTATGAATATTTTATGTATAAAAATCGATACTAGCAATAAATAAGTCTATAATTAATACAATATAAAAGTATTTAACAATAAATGTAACAAACAAAAAAGAAAAACGCTGATAAATGTTCTTATTATCTGATATGTTACACCTATCCTCATGATTTACCTGTTAAAATGACCTCGTTTAACGCTGTTTCGTTTAGCCCTAGAACTTACTGGAACATATCCTCTGCGTTAAGCGGGGTTTTATTGTACTAGGCTAATTGAAAAATTCACGTAGCGAAACCTATAGAGCAGTAAAAGAACTATATAATTACTACATTTTAAGATTTAACCCTTCATATGAACATATGTGAAGTTTTAAGTTGATTTTTTTAAGTCGTTTTAAGTCGACTGCAGTCAATTGAGTGCCATAATCTAAGTGATATCTCCCCATTATTAATAAGTGCAAGACGAAACAGTCACTAGACCAATTGAAAAGTTTGCGGGGCGACACCTATAGAACAGTAAGAGAACTATATAATCTACTACATTTTCAAGTATCATCCTTCATATGAACAAATGTGAAGTTTTAAGTCGATCTGTCAATTCATTCGTATAAAAACAGCAGCATAAAGTAAACGTATCAGTGTTATCTTTAAAATGCAAAATATTGAAAATCGTGCCGTGATTAAATTCTTTGTAAAAACAGGTTTAAAGGCAATGGAAATTCGTTGTGAAATGGTAAATGTATTAGGGGAGTCTCCTTCAAAAACCATGGTTTGTAAGTGAGCAGGTGAGTTTCAATGTGGTCGTACAAACCTGGATGATGATCCTCGTTCTGGACATCTAATAAGTGCTGAACAAATAATTCATTCTACACATGCTTTGGTTATGGATGACAGACAATTGACTTTGAGTGAAAGTGCTAAGGCTCTGGGCATCTCAACTGAATGGGTGTTTCATATTTTGAAAAAGGAATTGGACATGAGAAAGCTAGGTGCAAGATGGGTACCCCACTTGGTAAATTCTGATCAAAAACGACTTCGAGTAAAACTTTCTAACCAGTTTTGTAACTATTGATGAGACTTGCGTTTACCAGTATAATCCCCCACTGCGACAACAAACCGCAGAGTGGACTGAGTCCGCTTGTTCAGCTCCGAAGCAGTCAAAGTGGTCAAAATCGAGCAGAAAGGTTAGGTCATCAATTGTTTTGGATGCAAAAGGCATTTTGTTAATTGATCGCCTTCAAACCATTAAAAGAATAACAAGACATTATTACTCTAACCTTTTGGATCAATTGGGTGCAAAAATTCGCGATAAAAGACCTGATTTAGCGAAGAAAAAAATTATTTTTTTATGAAGACAATGCACCGTTTCACAGAGGTGTTCTTGCAATGGCCAAATTCAAGCAGTTACACCACGAATTGTTGGAGCATCCACCATATTCACCACATCTGGCCCCCTTTGACTGTCATCTGTTCCCAAACCTCAACAAATCCTACGTGGCAAGCGTTTTTCATCAAATAAAGAAGTTACAGCAGCTGTAGATGAGTACTTTGAAGGACTTCACTTCAGAGATGGAATAAATGAATTGGAGAACTGCTGGAAAAATTATATTGAGCTTAAGGGAAAATATACGGAATAATAAAGTCATTTTTTCATCCATAAACTTGTTTTATCTTTTCCGCATCGCGAACTATTCAGTTAGCCCAGTATATAATTTTTATTAACACATATCTAATACGATATGATATAATCTCTGTTAGGCCCTTCATAAAATAAAACTGTTTTACAAAATCTAAATGTTTTCTTCAATATTAGGAACAATAATTCGTAAATTCTCTTCGTAGTCTATTAGAAAAAAAACCGGTGAATTAATAATCATCGCAAGTGTTTGATACAGCTGCATAGTAAACCGTGAGACCAAACTAGGCCCTACTCCCGTAGGGGTATCGCGATTTCTACACAAAAAGCCACCCTTGGCAACGGCGCCCCAGGTTCGATTGTCCCGTCGGACAGGTGTGTCCGGAACTGGGGACGGCGTCCGCGCGGTCTGTCCTCCGGTTCTGGAACGCGCGTTCGCGTCAATCCCAATCTGTTGAATCGCGGATTGTTCTATATCGGCATAATCGTGCGATCCAGATGGTCGAAAAAATTAGCCATCTGGACCAGTACGGGTAACAAATGTCTATTCGGTGTCGATAAAGCATGTTCTCGTTAGCGGAACGATGTTAAAACTGACGACGTTGCCACATCGTTATGCAAATCTTTCATTTCGTTATTTTTTTTCGATCTCATGATAATCTCAAAGATCTAACAATTGCAGGTGCAGTGGTCAGTATTTCTTACTGGAGTGAACGCAATTTAAATGTTTCAATAACCGAGCTGCTCTTCTTGCTGCATTTTATTTAACTCCGGACATTTGATAAAATAAAATTATGGAAATGGATGGAATATTGAATTTGTGGTCTTGTAGGGATATTTACATACCAGTATCAAGTTGATTATTAAAATTGTTTATGGTGACATGGTTTATACTAATCCGAATGTGTTTGTTTATCTAAATTTACTTGGTTGCAATATCCTGAACGACCCTGATAAGTTAAAGGGCCTTCAAAGGAGAAGCATTTCTTTGACAACTAACTTTTTTTTATAAAAAGTGATAGTTTAATGTGTCCGAACTTCCGATAGGGATCGCTGTCAAATTATCATGGCAAATGTCAACATGGAACGTTTAAAGTCAGAGCAATGCTTGCAAAATGAGTTTTTGATTAAAAAAATAATTATCGATTTTTTTACTTTATTTTTAAACTTTATCATAAATAATATTGATAATCGATGCGAAAAACTTTTAAAAAATTGTCTGCATCCGCCGTGTTTGTGACGTTATTATGTTAAAGTGTTTTCACGTAAGTACTGTCAACGGTTTCTACCTGTGTATATAGTCTCAAAATTATTGAAGTTCAATGCAAAAAAAATATTATTGGTTACTAATATTTTTCAGTAATGTATGACAAAGGGTTCATAAAGGCCAATTCTGATAATATACCTGGTGAGAATATTTTTATGATCACAGATTTTCTCAAAAGTGACATTCGGTTCAGCGAAAGTTACGGTGATAAAGTTATAGGTTATGTTAACCTATTACAGACCAGTTAATAGATTAAACATATTAAATCTGACAGATTAAATCATCTCATGATGATGCTAACATGGATAGCAAAACGTGCGTCGAGAACTTTAAAAAAGTGATTCGATGTTTAGTGGTGAATCTCTTCTTTGAGTTGAGTTTAGGAATAAGTTGACTAAAAACTAAAACACTCGTATCAGCTGTCTGCAATGTTGAGGGTAAATAAACATTGTGACGTACTCGCGCTCGGGTTTTTTCGGGACCTGTCAGCCCGTCATCGGTACTAGATTTAAAAATGTATTTTCAATTTGATATAGCTTTATAATTATAAGGAAAATAATTAAAATAAAAATAGCTTTGTTGTAAAATTTATATATGATCTTTCAATTTATGACAAACATTTTTTTTCGAAATCGCAATTGTCGAAATTTATTATCAAAATCAGTATTCTGTACACCAAATTTATAGTGCACTTCGTGATGTATTCGCCGAATTATCGAAAAATTCCGAACACATTTCACGCTGCTCGGTATTAAAACAAAACGTTTCGAAGAAAATACCGCTGCTGTAGCTGACAATGTTGATGAAGATTTAAATTAATCAATTTATTAATGGAGATCGTTACAAAGCGATGATCGCTGATTATTTAATTCCGAATTTGAATTAAATTGATCTGGAGATGTGGTCCTAATAAGGCGGCTCCACATGTTATACAGGCCACGCAACAATCGATTTATTGAGGGAACAATTTAGTGAGAAAATTATTTCGAGGAACGGACCTGTTAATTGGCCACCAAACTCATGTGATTTAACGCCTTTAGATTATTTTCTTTGGGGTTATGTTAAGTCTTTGGTCTATGCCGACTATTGACGCCTTGGAACCCAACATAACTTGGACAATTGCGGACATAACACCCTAATTGCTTGAAAAAGTGGTCGGAAATTGGATTGACAGAAAGCGCTTTGTCAGAAGTAGCAGCGGTGGACATTTGCCCGAAATTGTTTTCAAACATTAATGCCATTGAATGTTATTTCACATAAAATAAATAGTTTCAAGGCATCTGATTTAGTTGTTGTTTTATCTGAATATAAAATTCGGACGCACTAAAAAAATCACTCTATAGGTGCCGTATTTTTACATCCATCAATTGGATTTAGGAACCAACATGATACAATAAAAAGTACACAGAGTGCTCAAATATACTTTACTGTTCTACTTCATTCTTTGACATCAGTCAAGCCTTCGACAAAGTATGACCTAAAGGTCTTTACTATAACCTGAAACAACAGGTTTATCACTGTTATACTCTCCTTGATTCGATTCTAAACGAAAGATTCTTTTCCGTAGAACACCAGTGGGAATACATCGAATTAGTCCCAATAAAATCAGGCATACCACAAGGAAGAGTTCTCGGTCTTGTTTTATATCTATTATTCCAAGCGAACTAGTCAATAACTAGAAATACCGAGGTTGGTACTTTTGCGGGATGACACTTCAATAATTGCAGTTGATCATAATCCAAGAACTACAACAACAAATATGCAAGCGAATCTAAATAAAATATAATTTTGTTTGAAGAAGGGGACAACCAGGCAGTGGCGGCACATGAGAGAGGGCGTTGGGGCACCGCCCCTCCAGCATATATCACAGAAAACAATTTTTCAGAGCAAAACACCATATTTTATTTCCGTTCAGTTTTTTTTCTTCTATGCCCTCCCACTTTAAAAACCCACGAGCCGCCACTTCAACCACTTGAAACCAAATCAGTATAAGTAACCTTTATAATGAAGCAAGATAAGTTAAGATGATTTAGGTAACTACAAGATAACTTAAGCAAATATGTGTCCACACTGTTAAACAAAATAGCTGTGAATTTAAATGGGTAGATCAACGTACCTGAGTATGCACCTGGATGGAATTCACTACTTGGTAAAAATATATTTGTCAACAGAAAGTAACTTTCAAGATAGAAATCACAACTAAGACTGAAAAATTAACTGTTGGTGTACAATACAATGCAAAATCCAGCTGTAGGAAACATTCAGCAATTCCAACCCAGAAATACTACAACGATTTCAAAATAAAGTGCTAAGAACCAGTGCCAACGCCTCCATGGTATGTTTCTTCATACACACTATGACAAAAAGCTCATGGTGTGTGTTTGGATGAATTTTAAAGGAATAATAAGATGGTTCCTGATGGTACAGCAAAAAATTCAAAACTTTGCTCGGTTCAGATTACACAATTCACCACCTACCACCTCAAAAATTAAGAACGTTGAACTTCGAATCTCTCCGTCATCCAACATACAGCTCCGACCTCACTCCGTCGGACTTCCACTTTTTCAGCCCCATGGCTCACTTTTTACTACGAAAAAAACTTCTGGACTAAAGAAGAGGTAAAAAATAAATATTTTTTTTAAACCATGAATAATTCAGTACCTCTATAATGCAAACACTTCTGTTAGGTCCTAGTAATAAGAACAAAATTATTAAATATCGAGCAACCTTAGTGAATATCAAAGTTAACTGAATTTAAAACGTGATTTGGTCAGATGTTTCATTTTCTTGATTCAAAAATCTACATTAAATCCTTCCGTTTTTTGATTATTACAAAAACTGTTCTAAAAATATAATGATATAATAAAAAAAAAAATCGATTATAAGTTATTTGCGATGACATGTCTTAGATCTAGTAGCCTTGTAAAACAACAGTGTTGACAACTTGTCAGTTTGTTAATTGCTATTAAGTGATTACGGGCATTTTTTTATAGAAATCGTGTTAAAATGATGAAATCGCCACGAAATTCAGTCAAAAATATGTTTATTAAGTGTATGAAAGATTGTTCGTTACCTAACTTACCGAAAACAGGAAAAACTTTAATAAGAAGATAACGCAGCTGCTGTAATAGAAGGAATCTATAATTCTTAAGTAATTTGTCAAAAAGGTAAGTACAAAAATTCGATTAAATATATTAAATTTTATTTAAAGTTTGATATAATCTTAATTTTACATTGGGATCATTTTTTCCCTTCTTATTACACTCTAATAAGAAGAACATTATCAAATATCGAGCAACCGTAGTGAATATTAAAGTTAAATACATTTAAAACCTTATTTTGGTCATGATATTTTTGGTTTGAAAATGTTAAATTTCTTTAATTCTAAAATCTGCAATAAATCCTTCTTTATTTTGATTATTACAAGAACTGTCCAAAAAATATAATGCACATAATAAAAAATATTTGAGTCGATTATAAGGTATTTGCGATGACATGTTTTAAATCTAGTAGCCTTGTAAAACAACCACGTTGACAACTTGTCAGTTTGTTAATAGGTATTGAGCGGTTCCGGACATTTTTTTATAGAAATCGTATTAAATTGATGAAATCATCGCGAAGTTCGTTTAAAAATATGTTATTAAGTGTGTGAAAAATTGTTCCTTAATTAACTTATCGGAAACAGGAAAAACTTTCATAAGAACATAACGCAACTGCTGTAATAGAAAAAATCTATATTTTTGCGTGATTTGTCAACAAGGTAAGTACAAAAATTGGATTAAACACATTAAATTGTATTCAAAGTTAGAAAACATCTTATTTTTACATCGGAATAATGTTTTCTCTTTTTATTTCACTCTAGTAAGAAGTACATTATTAAATGTCGAGAAACCGTAGTGAAAATTGAGGTTAAATGCATTTGAAACGTCAGATGTTCATTTCCGTCATTCTAAAATCTACAGTAAATCTTCTTTATTTTGATTATTACAAGAACTGACTGAAAAATATAATGCCCATAATAAAAAAAGTTTTTTGCATCGATTATAAGTTATTTGTGATGGCATGTCGTAGATCTAGTAGCCTCGTAAAACAACAATATTGATTATTTGTCAGTTTGTTAACAGTTATTTAGTGGTTCCGTACCTTTTTTTTATAGAAATCGTGTTAAAATAATGAAATCGTTACGAAATTCGATTAATATGTTTATTAAGTGCGTGAAAGATTGTTTATTAACTAACATACTGAAGACAGTAAAAACCTTCATAAGAGAAGGAATCTATATTTCTGAAGTGATTTGTCAAAAGGTAAGTTCAAAAATTCGATTAAATATATTAAATTTGATTTAAGGTTAGAAAAAAAAATTCTTTCTTTTCTCTTCAAATCTTTAAAAAAAAAAGAATATTGGGGTAATGTTTACCCTTTTCTCATTTGATTCTATTTCCCATTTTTGTTCGTAACTTCAAAATTTAAATCAGTGGACATTCTCTGACTTTAGATGTTTATTATAATTGACAGATTCACTCAAATAAAACGTATTGCTATACAATAGTGATATTCGAAGATTCCCTTTTTATAAAGCTTTTTGTTTTTATAGTTTATGAATTATATTCTGAATAATGCATAATACTTATTGACGTATACATTTCTAACATGAAATAAAACGAAAACAAAAACTATTTTTATTTTTACAAAAGTTAACAACCCTGATTTCCAACCTGATATCTTGCGAGTCTTTTTTTTGTTGATATCTCTTTCATTGTTTGACTTTGGTGTTGTTTAGTATCATCTGATCCCTTTCGTATTGATTTTCTTAGAAATTTGATTTGTGTGTGTAATTTTTCAGGAAGGGTTTCTTCCTGGTGTGTATTAAACTCGAAGAGATTTACCACTATACACCAAATCACTTTTTTATACTTCTCGACGCGCGTTTCGCTAACCATGCTAGTATTATCAAGAGAAATAACCAAATCAAAATATATTCTATTTATATGACAACCGTTCCTGATGAAGCATGTAAAATCATGAACCGTGAAGTGAATTAAGCGTTACAGTAATTGAATTGTTTTGTTTTACATTTTTCTATTTGAATGTTCTCATACGCATCCAAGGCCCTAATAATATTTACACTTTTAATTACAACTAACTGTCATATTTCAAAATAAATTGTTTTATTATTTTCATTTGCATACTTTTTACCAGCTAAGCTGGATATTAAATGGTGTGTGAGCCTTAGCCAACTTCATTCTTCATTCCTTCATTCAGGAAGGAATCCTTCATTCAAGGAGGAACCTCCAAAAATTTTCGGAGGATGCGGGTAAAGGATAACTGCTCTCTGCATTATATATTCTAAACAGATTTTCGTCTAATCCTATAAAGGCACAATATGAACCTGGTTCAATTTCCATGTCTGGTTTATCTCGAGCTTGAAGTCTGTATATTTCTGTACTTTCTGTTCAGCCGTCTTGTGAATGTTGAGGGTGTTTGGAACTCCTATGTAGATTAGAAATGCTGTTTTCTTCTTTTTGTCCAACAATATAATCTGTGGCCTATTGCAGAGCACGGTTTTATCGGTTATTATTCTTCGGTCGTAATATAACCTAAAATCGAATGGTTCTAGTTCAGATTCTGCCTCTGGGGTGTATTTATAACAGAGAACTCGCTCTGTTATACCGCTATGATGGCTTGCAAGCTCCCGGTGGACTATACTGGCCACCTAGTTATTACGGTGACGACAGTCCTTCTGTGAGAGTCTACTAATGCACCTACTATACGAGGTGTGACTATTAAATAACGAGACTGACGCTGTAAGACATTTTATTTTGACTTCATCATATTTACTTATTCAATATACACCCCTCCTCTATCCCTACGACGCTCCATAGGAATATTCCATTGTTCGAAATAGTACTGGCAAGTCAGCTCCTTCAGAACGCGTGTCGCTTTCTCTTTCACAGCCTCAACGGACTCAAATCTTGTTTCTTTTAATGCAAATTTCATCTTAGGAAACATATAGAAGTCGCACGGCGCAAGATCCGGCGAATAAGCCGGATGGTCTAACACTGGGATGCTGTACATGGCTAGATGCATCTGGACAGACAATGCGGAATGAGCCGGCGCATTGGCTTGTCCTTCCACAATTCAGGTCATTTTTCCCTTATTCTTTCACGGAGTTCAGTAAGAAAGTGAAGGTAGTAATGTTGATTAATAGTTTGACCTGCAGGAACCCATTTTGATTTGCTCATTCAGTTTTTTTGGCTCTTAGTGAATTTGGGCTCTTCCGGTGAATGGCTTGGAGCTTCGTTTCAGGGTCATAAGTAAAAAACCACGATTCGTCACATATTATTATCATTTCCAATAAGTTTGGGTCATTTTTAATTGCATTGAAAGTGTCCGTACAAACATTTTTGCGAGCTTCTTGTTGTTCAAACGTGAGAATTTAGGGAACCATTTTGGCACACACTTTTTGCATGTTAAAATTGTTATGTAAAATTTGCCGTACGCATTCTTTGTCAATTACTGCAGTTTTAGCAATCGCACGAATACTTAACCGACGGTCAGATCGGACAAGATTACGGATTTTTTCGATATTGTCATGAGAGCCGGGTAAACCCGGATGCAGCGGGTTCAAAGCACTCAGGCGGCAAAACGAAGCTGAAAAAAAAATGGGCATCAATCACTAAATCATCATTCAATCGAAAATAAAATTGTTTATACTTTAGCCATTCATGATGTAATTCAGGACTTTGCACAGTTGAAAGCAAGGTAACTAGATTTATTTAAACTTGTATGCTTTTTAAACAAATTGTATTGCAACATCAATCACCAGCTCTTTTTACTTACTTAAATTTTATTAAAAATCTTCATATGTTATGAGTTTGATATAAAACATTGTAAGCTACAATTTTAATATATTTGTTTATGTACAGGGTGGTTCACTTTTCAGTCATGCCGTAAATTGCAATGTATTTTTTATAAATATATGAGAGGGCCATGAAAATAGCTTTTAAAAAATACTATATACATTATATTAACATTATATTAATTTTTTCAATCTTCTTCTTAAAACTTGATCTTGTTCTTAAAACTTAAATATTAAATTTCTGTATGCATAAGACTTTGTTTTTATTGGTTGTGTCCTACGCTAATATAAAACTGAGTTTGTGGTAAGAAAGTGCGACAAACTGTGTCTTACACCCGGGCGACCAATTTTGACTTCCACCCGGGCGGAAAATGTATCTGATTGTCATCCATTTTTGACGTGGAAAAACACGTGCACGCGATAAACATTCATTACCATACATTTCTTTAAATATATTATAAGTTTCAGCAGCGGTTTTTCCAAGTTTCAAGTGAAATTTCATAACAATTCGTTGCTCTATTGTTACACTTAACATTTTTCCAGCGAAACAAAAACAACTCTAATGCGAACGAAGGCTACGGTTATACGGATTTGTTTACAGTAGAGAGAGGTGCTGTATTCGAAAGAGAAGGCTTCACGCTAAACAGTTGTTGGTCGCTGGCATTTAGCACATGAATACTTGTTCTGTAGCAGCGCTAGTCTCGTTATTTAATAGCCACACCTCGTATGTCGAATAATATCAGACTTTTCATGGCATTTCCTACCTTTGTTGTTTGATACTCGTGCATCCTTAGCGATATTTTTTGGTAGTTCTTGCTGTGTATAAAACCCCCAGTCTCCGGGAGTAGACCTCCCAATGTCGACCAGGCATTCGACCCACGATTCGTCAACTTCATGTTGATCTAGATCATGGGGGTGTCTACCGTGCAGATACATGTTTTTCCACTCTTGAATAATCGTTCTTCTTGTTTGAAAGCCCTCAAAATTCAGGATTCAAAGGCGTATAGTTATCTTCAGCGAAACAAACACAAGCTATAGATATAGGGTGCATTCGATCATTCTTTAATGGAAATATGTTCTTAAACTGGATTTTTGTTTTTCGTGTAGATTACACATACTACGCTAATTGCAAAGTTCGCGGATCGGAAATGAAAAAACAAGTTTATAATTGAAAAAATTACTTTACCCTTCCGAATATTCTTCCTTAAGCGCAATACATTTTTTCCAGCTGTTCTTTCTGAAAGTCCTTCAAAATACTCATCTACGGCTGATACAACTTCTTTATTTGATGATGCTTACGCTTGTAGAAATGTTTTGAGGTTTGGGAGCAGATGCCAGTCAGAGGGGGTCAGATCTGGTGAATATGCTGGATGCCCCAACAAAATTCGTAGTTTAACTCCTTCAGTTTGGCCATTGCAAGAACACCTCTATAAGCGGGTGCATTGTCTGGATGAAAATAGGTTGTTCTTCGCTAAACCAGGACTTTTCTTGCGTATTTTTGACACATCCAATTGATCCAAAAGGTTTGTGTGATACTGTCCTGTTATTGTTTTACCGATTTGAAGGCAGACAATTAACAAAATGCCTTTTGCATCCCAAAACATTGATGTCATAACCTTTTTGGTCAACTTTTATCACTTTGGCTGCTTTGGCGCTGAACAATCGTGCTCAGTTCACTATGCGGTTTGTCACTATTCTGTCGCAGTTCAGGATCATAGTGGTAAACCCAAGTATCATCCATAGTTACAAAGTGACATTTAAAATCTATTTTATTCTTTCGAAAAAGATTAAAATGTTGGTTGGAAGTCCACTTCCACAATCTCAAGCCCAATTCCTCTTTCAAAATATGAAATATCCATTCAGCTGAGATGTCCATGGCCTTAGCAATTTCACTCAAAGTCAATTGTCTGTCATCTATAACCATATCTTGTATAGAATTAATTATTTGTTCAGTAGTTCACTTATTAGACGTCCAGAACGATAATCATCATCCAGGCTTATACGACCACGTTGAAACTCACCTCTCCGCTTACAAAACATTCTTGTTGAAGGAGCAGACTCTCCTGATACATTTATCATTTCACTTGAATTTCCATTGCCTTCAAAGAATTAAATCATTGCATGATTTTCAGTATTTTTGATTAAAAAAAACATTGATACGTTTACTTTAAGCGGCTGTTTTTATACGAATGATTTATCGCCGACTATTTCCAGTTCCCGAAACTCAAACTGACTGTTTTGAATGGAAATATATAATTTTGACAAAACAACGAACTGTTTTTTCTTTAATTTAAAAAGTTCCATTATTTTTCCGACATACTATATATATATATATATATATATATATATATATATATATATATATATATATATATATATATATATATATATATATATATATATATATATATATATGTGTGTGTGTGTGTGTGTATATTGTCATTTATTAAACGATTCCGATTATTTTTTTGACAGAGTGCATAATGGCTGTACATTATTTTTGAAAATATTTGCATTAATTCATTCACTTAAATTCGTTTTGCACAAGAATTCCAAAACATTTTCGTTTATTATTCAGTTGTTGGCAACGTCGCAATAATAGCCCACTATTAGTTTTGTATTCATGACACATGGTCGTACGTATGGCATGGCATTTGGTCGCCATACTCGATAATGCAATTGATTAAGGAAGAGCTTTTAGAAAAAAAAACAGTTTCTACTCATCCACTAATGAAATTGTTCGTCATTTAGCATGCACCCTCGAACTTTGAACGTCGATTAGGAGAATTCCCTGGAAAGTATTGTGGTTGGGTATAAATATACAAACTGACATAGAAATTGCAACATCCAGAAGAGAGTATTGAATTTTAATATTGAATATAACATAATATTTAACACTCTCCAGAACGCTTTCTTCCTGTGATTATATAGTCCGTTAATCTTCATACCGAGGCCTTTAAATTGAACGATTTTATTAATTCTTAAATAAAACACAGATGGCGTTGTGAATTTGTCAAGGTCTAGTCTCATTTCAGAAGTGTAATGTATGACATTTATAAAAATGAAGTGGTACACAATACAACAACGCCTTAAAATTTTTGATTTTTTTTGTGAAAATGGGTGTGCAGTAAAAAATGTTTTTAGAAAATTAGGTGATATTTACGGTTAACACAAGCATCCATCTGGAAGCACTCTCAATCGAATTGTTCAAAAATTTCAAGAAACTGGTTCGGTGGAATATAAAAAATGAGCAATATATAGTCGTAGTGGTCGTTCACTAGAGCATATTGATTTGGTACGTTAAAGTGTTGCTGAAGACTCCATGAAGATATTTGAAATCTGAAGACTCCTGAAGACTCCAGAAGAAATTTCCATTAGTCGACGTTCAAGGTTATTTCGACTCAGTGAGTCCACAACATGGCGTATTTTATGGAAGGATTTAGCTCTGAGGACATATCAGGTTCAAATAACACAGGAACTAAAGCCACTGGATCGTTCAAATAGTCGCGTATTTGTCAATTGAATCAAAGAACAAATAATGATAATAATTAAAACACTTGGCATTTGTTTCACAATATATTCAAAATATTCTCTGATAGGTTTCGGTCTCACGACCATTCTCAAAGAGAGTTATATATAAACTAAACTAAAGTTTCAAAGTCCTGTTAATGTAGGTCGATTTGTTTTGTCTCGTTAAATTTATGACACTTTCAGTAATTGGGGTCCTCTAGCTGGGTGTTTGTTAAGTTTTTACTGCTGTATATGGCTTTTTTAATTTCGGAAATTTCCAAATAATTTAACAGCCTGCTTTTATCGCATTAACTATGTATTAATTTGACATAATTTATGTTCAAAAAATTGTTCTATACAATTCTCGGCAAAGTCCGTCTTTCTTGGATTATATAAAATTGAATATTTGTGTTCTTTTAGCCTATCATTGAGAGATCTGCCCGTTTGGCCTATATATGTGTATATATATATATATATATATATATATATATATATATATATATATATATATATATATATATATATATATATATATATATATATATAGATATATATATATAGATATATATATATATAGATATATATATATATATATATAGATATATATATATATATATATATATATATATATATATATATATATATATATATATATATATATATATATATATATATATATATATAGCCTCACACCTATTACATTTTATTTCGTATACTCCAGATTTGTCACATAAACGGGCAAAACTTTGCTCTTTTTTTGATATAATTTAGCATCCATGCAAGATTATTCTTATTAACAGAGCTAATATTAATGTTTTCTTTCTTTAAATGATTTGTGATTCTGGAACTTAATTTATGATTATAGTTTATAGCATGCCTTTTTTTTAAATCTTTTTCGGCTGCATAAAAATGTTTGATGTTGTTTTTCTTAACCTTATTTTTTATCATTTTATCTATAATGCTGGGTTGATATCCGTTATATACATAGCTGCATATTTTAATCGTTAAAAGTGTTATTCCCATTCATAATCCGTTCGTTTGTTGGTTAAATTTTAAATTGAACAGAAAATAATTTTGTTTGGTACATACATTGAATAATGTCTGAATGATTGTGGCGGGTTCATATATTTTTTTCTTAATTTGGATTTTTCGCCACGATCTAAAACTCAATAAATATCAAAAATATCTGTTCTTATGTAAATAAGAACATATTTTTTTATAATTATTTACATAAGAACAGATATTTTTGATATTTTTTGAGTTTTAGGTCGTGGCGAAAAACCCAAATAAAGAAAAAATTCATACATTGATAGCTTCTATGAAAGAATTTTTGTGTACGATTTCAAGATTACATTCATGAATTCTTTCATTGAGGACATTTTGTCTTATACCTGGATAGCATGTGTTTTAATTATTATCATTGTTACTATGTTTCACTAAGTGCCAACCGCGCAATCAATCGAAACTAAAGAACAAATAGATGATTTTTTTCAAAAATCATCTTTTCAGGTGAAGCACATTTTGAAATTCATAAACGAGTCACTGTTTGGTGTGCATTATGATCAGGAGGTGTAATTGGGGCGGATTTTCTTCCAAACTGCTGGTGAAGCTGTAACTGTGAACGATGTTCGATATAGTGAGATGATAACTGGATATTTGTGGGCTGAATTGAATAATATTGATCTGGAGGATACGTGGTCCCAAATGGATGGCGCTATATCTCACTTAAAAATTTCTGAACGAATTATTGTAAAAAACGGTGATGTTAATTAGCCACCAAGATTATGTACAAGTCAGATCTATAAGAACAATCGATTCCTACACTAAAGGATGAAATTATTCGAGTCATTGATCAGATAGCTAGATTAAAGTGTTGACAAAAGAGTGGACGTCTGCGGAGCTGCAAGAAGTGGTCATTTGGCAGATATTGTATGTCCTGTTTAAAGGTCATACACTATCATATTGGTCAATTCTGTGTTTTATTCAAGAATTTAAAAAAAACCGCTCAGTTTTGAAGACCCTTTAGAACAATATACGCTATATCATGTGATGTTTTCATCTATTTTGCTCTCCAGATAAGTAAATTCATTCACAACTTCAATGTTGTTCCCGTCGACTATTTGGTTCTGTTCTATATTTATTCCTAGACTGACTCTTTTGTGTTTTTTTACTATCTGTTTATTTGTATTTATCTCTAGTTTCTAGTTAGTTACATTTAAATCTACGTATCTTTCGTCGGCTTTCTCGAGTCGCAAACCTTCTCCGATTTCAAAGTTCTACTATGATGTGTACAAAAATTCGACGATGTCCACTTCCAAATCCCACCTGACGCCAGCTCATTACTTCTTCTTCGAGGTGATACTATTCTCTAACTTACGATGTTTGTTAGAGTTATACATTATAAATTGTAAAAAGCAATAAGCAATGAAATGCCCCTGGAAATCAGGCATTTTAGCGCCTGCTACAACCCTTCAAGTACTACCGGCTTTACAGCGTTTAAAGCCTGTGGAGGGGAGGCAAATTTCCTAGTCGTCTATCTATGATGTCTCAGAAAAACTCTACAGACGACAGATCAGGAGATCTGGCTGGACATTGCATGAAATTGATATGGACTTCCAGATTCTAAATTCAGCAACATACTGCTGCGTAACATTTGTTGCAACACTGGTTCTGTGTGTATATATATATATATATATATATATATATGTATATATATATATATATATGTACACGCTGTATATATATATATATATATATATATATATATATTTGTATATATCATCATCATCATCATCAGCCCGCATCGATCCACTGCAGGATGAAGGCCTCTTCAGCATGCTTCCAACCTTCACGGTCCTGGGCTTTCCTCTGCCACTCGGGTCCAATATACTTAACGATGTCATTAATCCATCGTGCTTTCGGTCTTCTTCGCGGACGTTTGCGATCAAGCGGTATCCACTCCAGGATTGCCCTGGTCCATCTGTCGTCCCATCGCCTCGCTATATGGCCTGCCCATCTCCATTTCAACTGTTTTACTCTTCCAATGATGTCACAGACTTTTGTTTGTTCCCTGATCCATGCGCAGGACTTTCTGTCTCGTCTTGTAATGCCAAGCATACATCTTTCCATTCCCCTCTGTGCCACCCGAAGTTTTTGAATTGATTGCGATGTGAGTGTCCAGGTTTCACTTCCGTATGTCATAACGGGTAGAACGCACTGATCGAATACTTTTCTTTTCAGGCAAAGTGGGAGTCTGCTCTTAAACACTATGTTGAGCCTACCAAATGCCTGCCAGCCACATTTAACACGCCGTTCCACCTCCCGGGCGGTATTCCCCTCCATGGAAATCCTCTGCCCAAGATATATAAAGCTGTCCACAATCTCTAAATCCCCTCCTAGAACTGAAATTCTTCTGTCCTGAGCGAAGTTATTGAACATAACCTGACTCTTTTTCAGGTTTATTTTCAAGCCAAATGGTTCGCCAGCCTTTTGCAGTTCTTGTATGCGTCTTTGCAGCTCCTCTGGGTCTTGTGAAATGAGAATAATATCATCTGCAAATCTAAGATGGTTTAAGTTTGCACCATTGATCTTTACACCATCCTGTTCCCAATCCAGTTTACGGAATACTTCTTCAAGGCCAGCCGAGAAAAGAATAGGCGATATTGCGTCACCCTGCCGTACACCTCGTTCTATATTAATTCCCACTTCAAGATCATCAAGGTGAATTGTGGCTGTAGCTCCATCATATATCGATTCTAATAGGTTTACATAGGCTCTCTCTACACCTTGGCTAAGCAGGGCATCCATTATCGCATGCTTTGAGATGGAATCAAATGCTTTTTCGTAGTCGATAAAAAGCCAAGCACAGTGGCATGGTGTATTCGTTGTGCCTTTCTATGACCTGCTGTACAACCTGGATGTGATCCATTGTACTGAATCCACTTCTGAATCCTGCTTGTTCTCTTGGTTGTGCGTCATTCAGTTTTTTTAATATTCTTTTAGAAATTATCTTAGTGAAAACTTTGTACATCACTGATAGGAGGCTTATTGGACGGTAGTTCTTTAAATCTTCCTGTGCTCCTTTTTTATGTAAAAGGATCACTTCTGCAGTTTTCCATAAGTCAGGTACTTTTTGTTCTTTGAGGCATTTTGAGTATAATTTTGCCAGTGTTTTATGTAACGTCCGACCACCAGCTTTTAGCATTTCGACAGTTACACTATCCTTTCCTGGAGCCTTGCCGTTCTTCATCAATTCTATAGCATTTGTACTCCTTTGATATCCTCCACTAGGATATCTGGCATTATATATTGTTCTTCCGTGGGTATTGCTGTCCCTGACTGGCTCTGATCTTCATATAACTGGGAATAAAACCTTCTGACAATCTCTAACATTTGGGTACGCGTCCTGCACACTGTGCCATCCTCACGCTTTAAAGCATATATTTGCGTTCTTTTGTTTCTCAGCTTCTGTTTAGCTTTGTTAATTCCTTTGTTTTCTTCCAGGGTTTTTTGCACTAGCTGCATATTGAATCGGCGCGTGTCCTCTCTGATACGTTTTCTTATAGTTTTGCAGAGCTCAGTGTACTCGACCCTGACAAAAGGACTACCTGCATTTCTCATTGCTCGCCGTTTCTTCATTAAATCAATGGTCTCACTGGAGATTTTTGTTTGTTTGAGACATTTTTCCTCTGGTGCTATTGAAGCAGCCGTTTGAAGTACATTGTTGGCGATTTCTTCATATTGAACTGATATTTCCACCTCATCTGAATCTTGTAACGCAGCAAACCGGTTTGACAAAGCAATCTCAAAATCGCTTCCTCTCTCCAGCAGTTTTCCAGAATCCACCTTGCCCTTCTTTGATCTTACCATTCTTTCGCGCTCTTTTCGACAGTCAATCCGAACCCTTGCTCGTACCATTCGGTGGTCACTTCCAACATTAAAATTGTTAAGGACAGTACAATTGGTAAATATTGTTTTATCGTTGGTCATGATGTAGTCAAGTTCGCTTGTGAGCCCAGATGGACTTTTCCATGTCCATTTTCTGCTGATATTTTTCTTATAGAATGAATTCATAATATATAGTTCTTGTCCTTCAGCAAAATCAACTAATCTGTCACCTCTATTGTCTCGCTCACCCGTTCCATATGGGCCAGTTGCATTTTCGTCTGTTCTTGTTGTTCCAATTCTGGCATTAAAATCACCCATCAGGATTTTGTACCTACATTTCTCCTTGTATAAAAGCTGGGCCACATCATCATAAAATTCCTCATTTTCCTCATCTTTATGGCTTATAGTTGATGCATAAGCTTGGACGATTTGAAGCCTAAACTTTTTATTCAGCTGAATGACGCATTGGGCTAATCGGTTTCAAATTTTACCACACTGTCCTTCAGCTTTCGATTGATGTGGAATCCAATTCCGCCACATCGGCCATTTTCCGTACCTCGAGTGTAGAGTTCGAGTGTAGAGTACGTGTCCAGTTGGTTCCAGTTTGATTAACTCTTCACCCTATTTGTATATATATATATATATATATATATATATATATATATATATATATATATATATATATATATATATATATATATATATATATATATAAATATATATATATATATATATATATATATATATATATATATATATATATATATATATATCGTACAAAATAACATTTTAACATTTTGACTGCCCTGGTGCCAGATTGCGATTAAACATCAAAACCTTACTTTAGCGATTTTTTTACAATTTAAACTTTAATAACAATTAAAAAATCAACTTCAAATTACAAAGTAACTAACAAAATTATAATAAATGTTGAAAGTCTTGCAAGTGTCGTTTATTTAGTATCTCTAGATAGATTCGGCACATGTAAAAAAGCTTTTGAATGGGTTTTAAAATAAAAATATTTTTTAAAATAACTTATACTAGAGGGAAAAAGTAATGAAATATCTGCATGTACTTATCTTCATTACAGAATCTAAAAAGTACTCGTTGGGATCACTGCTATCATCTGCAGTATTTATAATTAACGGAAGAACTTCTTTTCGATCAAGTATATGCTCTATGTTATACCATTTAATTATTTCATTTTCTGTATGCTTGATCGTATTCCTCCATATCTCAGAAGTAACAGTGTGAAGTGCCTCACCACATCTTTATAAAGTCTTCTTATGTATTACCATTTCTACCTATGTGTTTATTATAGTAATTTTTTACAATTCCCCATTCAAGTTCAATTGAATTGAAAATGCGGCGGTAATGCGGTGAGCTGGTTTATTTCTGAAAGTATCCACTTAGGATATATATCAAAATAATAAATTTGGTTGTGGTACGTACTCTGCTACAATTTATTATTATTAGTTAACCAATCTTGAATGGTAGATTTAGTCCATGAGTTAATTAGATGCTGTGATACGGAGCATTATCCATAAAAATTAAAGATGGCTCACTTATATTTTTTAATAATTGGTTTTTAAACCATTTCAAGAAATTGTCCTGATTTATTTCACCATGGTACTCAGTAAGCTCATTTTTTGACGAAAATATGGTCTCTGCGCCCACAATAAATCCATCTTCAGCCCCAGCATGAAGTATGATATATCTAAAATATAAATTTTCAATCAAAACTTTTCATATTTTTTACATATTTATGTAACTTACCTTTTAGCATCAACTTTGGTGCTTTTTACACTCCTCTGATTATCTTGGCATGAATGACTTACAGTGGCATTTTGAAAAATCCAGGTTTCATCTAAGAAGACAAATTTGTACCAGACCTTTTTTTTTTCCTTCGTCTCAAAAAATTATTCGTTTTAGGGCAACATTGGGGAGTTCCATAAACTCTCGTCTTGGATCATCTTTTTTCCATTTAAAACCTACTTCTTTCAATACGTTGCACAATAACATTCGACATCCGACAAACGGTTGTTTCTCTTTTAATTGCTCATGTAAAAAATTCAAAGTTACACGCTGTCTGAAAATGAAAATTAAACTGTGAGTAGCTACTTATAAACTACATATGGGTTTAAGAACAGTCTTTTCTGCAATTCTTAGGTCACGGATACTTACTGTGTTCATAAGTGATATAAATAGTGTCACGAATAGAACTTATATCTAAAGCTGCAGTATTGGTAACCCTTTTAGTAAAACTATGCTTTCTAGGCCATTTTAAAACTTCATTGTTTTTCACTTTTTTGTGAAGTAGTACTAACAATGGACATACTTAGCCTTAAGGCTGCTGAAACACACTATAAATGTATTCTAGTTTCTGTAATATATATGATTTAAACTAAACATATCCAATTATTAGCAATTAGCTAAGTAACTTAGCATACCTCTCTAACAGCCGCAAAGGGTAACAATGAACCGTTATCGTCTCGTTCTTGTTCAAAATAGTGTATGAGAGATGCTACAAACTACTCTTGACAACGACTATTTAAATCATTTGACATTTTACAGGCGCGACTGTTACAGTTATAACACTGTAGTAGTTCTTTAAAGAACTGTTTTCGATCTTAAGGTAAAAAATTAAAGTAAATGTTCAGATACAAATGGGAGAAGCTCCAAACGTGTCAATAAATATCAACAAGGAAAATTTTAAACTCGACAACGTCGCATATGCTACCAACCAAATTCAGCTCTAAATATGAAATTTATTGAATACATTCCATTTGATATATATATATATATATATATATATATATATATATATATATATATATATATATATATATATATATATATATATATATATATATATATATATATATATATATATATATATATATATATATATATATATATATATATATATGAACAATGGTTAGTTACTTGACCGCAAGGAAGCCCCACCCATCCCTTACATTGGAGGGCACATGTTTCGTTTGTTGGTGGTTAGACTCATTAGGGTACCGACATATGCTCTCCCAAGAATAGGGAGTCCCCCTCCACAATCAAGCAACCCATATTTTCGTCAACTTCTCGTCGGATGGCTTATAAATGGAGTTTTTTTAATTCTTTGGACTGCGTCCAAGGAGACAACAGTAGTCAGGAGTTATACACCCCCGACCGTTGGGTTTCACAATCTCATGTGGAACGCACAACAACCTGCGTCTCCGCCATAATGAGCTATGGTTAATTGCTTGACCGGGAGTTGCTTTACCGAAAGGAAGCCTCACCCAACCCTTACATTAGAGGGCACATGTTTCGTCTGTTGGTGGTTAGACTCATCAGGGTACGGACATATGGGGGGACCAACCTTCCACAATCAAACAACTCATATTTTCGCCACCTTCTCGTGGGATGGCTTATAAATGGAGATTTTTTACTTTATTGGACTGCGTCCAACGAGACAACAGTACTCAGGAGTTATACACCCCCGACCGTTAGGTTCCACAATCTCATGTGGGACGCACAACAACCTGCGTCTCCGCTATAATGTCAGTGGTCAAGCAACTAACCATTGCTCATCATAAATCTATACATATACAAAATCTCATCAAAATTTCTATAAACATGGGTCCCACTCTCAACTGTCAACAGAGATACAGGGGTAAACAAAAAGCAAAATTTTAAAGATTTTTTAAAATTCTTTGATAATAAATAGTTAGGCTACGTTTTGTAGTTTTTAAAAATACCACCATTTACTTCCAAATGCTTGTCAGATCTCTTATGAACAGCTTGGGTTGCTCTGTGGGTGGATTCGGGTTTGTTCCTTATAACTACTATGGCATTTACTATCCAGTCGAGTAATGCGTTTTTATTGTCTACTTTAATTAGTCTACTTTAGCATATACCAAAGATTTAATCTACCCCCAAAGACAATAATCCAGAGGTCTGATGGTCTAACTGGTAAATTGTGCAGACCACCTCGCCCAATCCACAGGTTTGGAAAGTTGTTGTTTAAGAAATTTCTCACTTGTAAGCTGTAGTGTGCAGGGGCTCCATCATGTTGTAACTACATTAAGTGGAACATTCTCTAATAGGTTTTGAAAATGATGCTGTAGAAAAGGTAAACTTCTCCTGTGGGATGACCGTCGAATATGAATGGACCGATATCCATCACGATTGAACTGCGCTTCATCGATGAACAGAACATACTTGTATATCATATTTATCCTCCGATTTAAATGTATCCAGTAACAAAACTGCATCCTTAACGCAGAATCACAATCCTGAAAATGTTGCACCGGTTGTACATGGATATAAACAATTCATGTGAAGAGTCCTCCAAGCAGGCGATTACGTCATTTGGCAACTGCAATCTGCCTTGTACTGATTGTCTCTTCTTGTTCGGGATCAAGTTTCAATTCAAGCTGCCGTTCAGATACAATTCTCTCACTTGGAAACATACCAGATTCTCCAGCAGTGATAAAAACTTGTTCAAAAACCCTTCTATCCGGCTATAGATCAGCATATTCACGATCAGATAATAACGAAATCTTAATGAAATCAATAAAATAAATTTGCTAATGACAAACTAATAATTAACTGGTATAAACAATGGTTGCTTAGCGGTAAAAAAAATAAAGGTATTTTCTCACTCTTTATTACATTTACCCACCATAAATATGTCTCCACCTGTATCTTTGTAACAGTTCAGAATAGGACCCATGTTTATAGACACTTTTATATTCATTTTCGGTCCCTGAATATGTAGCTGAAATATTCAGAGTTCCTCCTGAATCACCCTGTATATACAATAGCATTGGTCGCAAAGTAAAATAGCTTGATGCGTTCATCATTATAGAATTCCGAAATAGTGTACGCAAAAATAACAAATTTAATTCACTTAAATATATGTTTCATTATATTGCAGTTATTTTTGTTCTCTGATATATGATAATATTAAAATAAAAAATCCAATCAGTTTTCTTTACTTCTATTAAACATTTACTTTTAACACAGCCAGCAGTTTCATTTTAATACAAGTACAAAACAATTGTACAATAAGTACACAACATTGTAACCAGAAAAATTAGATTACATGGGTGGTATTGGAACTAAGCATGAATAAATGAGATAACTGAGGCACATCATAAAAATGAAGGATATATTTTTTGCTAAAACAATATTAAATTAAAAAAAATGAAAAAACAAGAACAGAAATCGCGAAAAAAAAACTTGGAAAATGGACGCATGAACTGTACGTGCAAGTGTCAATAAAGTGATAAAAATATGTAAAGAAAGTCCGTACAAAATATCAAGCACCATACAAGAAAATCTTAACATCTCAACTCATCTGTGGGCTTTCATTAAAATATAGAAAGTATTAGGATTAAGATAAGATAAAAAGATTAAATCTAATAAACCTACAATGTACACCAAAAACATCAGCCAAAACATTCGTTCGGAGCATGTCGATCTTACGCAAGAGCCTAGTCGTAGCGGACATAGCGACTTTTACTAAAGTAATCCATCGCGCGTAGTTTTTTCTCATGGTAGTTCGCAGGTGTCCCTTTCAATCTGGGTGTTACCTTATCTCAGCAACCCATGTGTGTAAAACACAAACAAGAGTCGTGTAACTGCGGCTTTTTCCATGGGAAAATATAATTTTTATTGAAACTAATCTATACGGGATGTTTATATCGATTTTTGATGGTTTTAGTATTAAATATAAACCGCAGAAATATTATCTTGATATATCTTAAATGGTGGGATTTTTTTTATTGATACGGGATATATTTTCCAGTCTTATACTCAAAAAACGAAAGAAATTTTTCCAGTGCTCCACTTAAAAATTGTGCGATCTTTCATTCACCCATAATCATCAATAAGCGTCTCAGTCGATCTCGATCAGTCGAGTTAAACGTTCGAAAGCAACTGAAGGATTGTCCAAGGGTCCTGACCATGTACTGGGTCGCTATTATGTATGGAAACTTCAGGAAATGTTTGCCACTTTTTCGGTATATTTTTTTTTGTTATCGCATATTTAAAAATCAAGACTAACTTGTTTTTTTTTTTTAATGATAACAGTACTTGAATTTGGCATCGTTAGAAATAGCATTTTTTCTGAATTCAAAGATATAAATATTGTATGGGGTACTACGAAGGTCGTCTGAAAAGTTTCAAACCTCAACATGAAGATGGCGCTACTCGTCAAAAATATGCTGATAATATAATTGCGCATGCGAAAATTTCAGTCATATTAGATGCTCAGTTGCTCTTCAACAGACATTTATGGCAGTCGATGTTAGTGTTTCTGTAAAGATAGAAAATATTTTTTTTTCTTTTTTTTTTGGGTTTTTCGCCACGATGTAAAACCCCCAAAAATATATATATGAACACACTACAATCATTCAGACAATACTAAGATGGAAAATATCGAGTATCGAGCCGTCACCACAACAGAATATCTAATATGGGTGAAATGTTCAAGATTATCTTTTAACGCATGCGCAATTATGATGATTTTGAACGTCATTTTCATGTTGAGGCTGGTGCTACGCTGCTTAGCCTTCTTCTTTTTGCCTCCTTGATCTTAAACTGGTTTACCAACTTTTACCAAACAGTCTACCAAACGTAAATAGTCTGAAAGGTCCATCTGAGATTGTTTTGGGATCTGTAATCGGTTGCGATCAATGCCATCCATTGCGTGATTATATAATTTTACAATTTTAGGCTTTGTAACATCCATCTACTTCTTCTCGGTCTTATCCCACCTAGAAACCAAGTTTTCCTGCCCAACACCCACAAAATTCGAAGCGCGATCTTCTTTTTGTATTCGTTCTGAAAGATAAATAACCGCTGATGCTCCAAATGTTTTAGGTTGTCTACGTCCAAACCAGTAGAAGCTCGTTGGTAAATCACGAAATCGTATGCAATTCCAGATCTTCCACATAAAATCAATATTTTTACACCCCAGGGGGTTGCTTTACCTTTTGTGTATTGTTTGATTGATGTATCTCCTGAACGGCACGATTTGCTCGTCAATACATACATTTCTTCCAAATCTAACTCTGCGTAACGATTTTTAATGGCATCATAAAGAGGGCGAACCTTCTACAGTTTATCATTACAATTTTCTGGATTCTCCAAATTCTTGACACTGTGTAAATTCATTCGAAATTGAAAAAATCTGTCTTTACTTATTGTAACTCAAAGAGATTTATGCATAAAGCCTTATCCCAAAACAGCCGAACTTTTGGAAATTTTAGTCCAACCGGAATATGCAACCCAAATAGGCTTTTTATTTCGAGTAAACTCGTTGCTTTGAAGTGAACGTTTTTTTGATGGGCATATATATATATTAATAGTTTGCCATTTTTTCAAACCAAAAACAGCATGATTTATATTCACATATGTCCAAAAGTTTAGAATATTTACAAATAGGATATCTACGCCTATGATACTCTAAAAATTGTGATTAATATTTATTTTAGACCGTTTTTAAATGAAAATACCAAAAGCATTGTTTTGCTGATAACACAGGTTTCTCGATTTTTGCCTAGTCCGTTGATTCTGGTATTTACACAATATTTCAGTTCTTTTTCAATTTTCAATTAATCGGTTTAAAAATGCCTAGAAACATGATATATTATTTTAACAGATCAAGAGTAATTGCTTTGTTATAACAGAGCTTTAATCAAAGTGATATCGCGCGCGATAATAACCAAGTTTGAGTGGCCAGAAAATTCCCCTGACATGAATGTCATTGAATATGCTTGGGATATTTTGAAAACACGCATCAAGAAACGAAACAATCCTCCTCTTACCCTGAGAGAACTAAAAGATGCTGCTCGTGAAGACTGGTAGAAAATTCCACAAGCTCAAATTGAGCATTCAATAGACAGAATGCTAAATCGCCTACAGGCATGCATACAGACCCATGGAGGAACCAGTGCTTATTAGTTTTATTGAAAGTTGTTCTTTTTATTTTAAAATTATTTTTGAAGGCAATTGGTATGTTGTAATTGTTTGACAATTGGTATCGAGTTTTATTTGGTACCACTGAGTGTTGTAATAAAATGATGATTACAATAAAAATGTGAAATATTTGGATATTCCAAACTTTTGGACATATGTGTATTTTTGATAATATTCTGACGGGCTTGGCACTTTAGACTCATTGTTTCAGTCTAATTCCTGATAACATTAAATCCTTATATCATTAAAGTTTGGCTCATTTTCTGCTCCTGCAAATAACGCCATTGTATGAATTCTCTAGAAAATCCAGTAAAATAGCTGCATGTGCTTCATTTTTTGGATCATATCTAATTTCTAGAATAAAATAAATATGTACTATTTGGACCAACAGTGCAGAATTATGGCCACTATAAACAGCAGTTTTTTTAGGCAAACAACTATTATAACCTATTGTGCATAATTATGCCGCCTAAAAAACACCGCCGTGTATAGTTCCATGTTTAGTTCAGACCTTCATTTCCAATATTCATAGATGTGTATCATATCATATCAAATTCATAGATGTGTATCGATGACAAAAGATTTCTTATTTCTTGCTTCGGGTACCAGCCATCATGGAAATCACTGAAATGTCAAGAAGTGGTGGTTCTCACATTTATCACATGATGACGGCACTGGCTACTATATTAGAAGAAAACATGTGATTTATTATGTACTTTTCCTCTAAACACTACAGAATAACTTTTTGAAGCAGAAAAAAATGTACACCTAACACACTGTTTCACACTGTTAAAAATGTGTACCTAACACATGGGATCCCAAAGGGTTAAAGTTAAAAAAAAACCGTACCCGTGAACGATTTCATGGTCTCGCGAAGAAGAAAGTGCTGTTTCGCTGCGAGAGAATGCGACCACGCATTTATCGGCCGTTGCAACACCAAAATTGACCAATTTGGACTACGGATTTATGCCTCATCCGCCCAATTCTCCAGACTTAACCCCCGCCGACCTCTTTCTAATTCCAACTACCAAGATATGGCTGACTGGAAAGAAATTCTCATCAAATGAAGAGATTATCGCCGAAATAAGGGACTGTGTACTTCTTGGATTGTATACAAAAATTTGGAAAATCGTTGGGCGAAGGTTATCGAGCTAAAAGGAAACTACGTTGCGAAATAAAGTGATTTTCGGTTAAAAAAGCAATATTTTCAAAAAAAAATGACTTTTTACTTTACCCTTGTAGGCCTTCATTGAATGGATCAGTGTTTCACAGGAACTGTATACCGGTTAATATTTATTTATACAAATTGGGAACATCTTTTTTCTTGGACAAGTGTCCCATTCTGTAACCACATGGAGGAACAGTTGAAAAATCGAAGAAAAAAACAAACAATTCGAAACATGTGCGTTAGCAAACATCGGTCGTCGTCGTCGTCGTCGACATTCATCCCCGATAAACAGATACAGATAGCAGGGAAAAAATACGACCCGGCTTTGAATGGGCCCATTATGAGCACGTTGAATGGCCTCCGCCGGCTGAATGAAAGAAACGACCATTGTGATTAGTCGGTCATTCAAAGTTCCGTTAGGTCGGCCTTTTCGCCATTTCGCGCAAATACGCCAGTGTCCATATTTACCATAAACCGCGATTATATGAGGGCATCCTGATAAGTTCTCGGTAGTAAAACGAAAGTACTAGGGTGAAACAAAAGCATGGGCTTTTTTTTTTCTTTGTTTATAAATGAATACACTTCAACTTAAATAACTTCAAACATCGTCTTAAACAACAAACAAATCCAAAAAATATGAAATTAACTATACAGTGACCGTCTAAAGTTTGCATACATAAACTAAAGCATAAAAAATGTTATAGTTAATATGCAGTGATATAATTATCAAATATGTCGTTGTGGCGCCATTTTGATAATTATATTTAAATAATAACAGTGCGCTAGTAATACCTCATTTCAAAGATGTTTGAAATATCTATTCAAACGTTGTTTTTATTTTGATTTTTGAAAAAATCGATTAAATTTATTATTTGGATTAACGTAGGATTCACGACTGTTTCAGCAACAATATCTACTTGTTGGTTGTTTGAAATTCCTGGCGACCAGTTCTTCTTGTATCATGAATACTACCAGCTGCCTGAAACTTTGGTACTAGTAGTCGCAAGAATGTCCTAGAGATAGGGCGATCAGCATATCTCTCATTGAAGATTCTTTCAGCTGCATGTAGATTTCTTCCAGTCTCGCCAATAATTAGAATCGCATTAACGTTTTCTTCTAAACTAAGAGCCATCTTACTCGAACTTAACTAAAACAAAACTCTCAACGGAAATACGAAATAAATTCTAATATACAAAAACAGCGAGTATATTTTCCTTCCTATCATTTTTACAAACAATACAAATTCATATTCAAAAACCTACCAACTATCTTGTTGAAAAATTAATTTCCTAATTTTTTTAAATACAATATGACATTCTTTGTGTAATCTTCAGTTGACACATTTTCGAATCTGACATATTTTACAAATATGTTACCATTATATATTTTTTTTTATTATAGTCGGCCGCGGGGGTCTGGTGGGTTAGTCGCCTGCCTAGCAATCTAAAGGTAGCTGGTTCGATTCCAGCGCTCGGATGGGTGTTTTTCTTTAATTCTTCTGTCCGTCTTACTTCCTACCCTATACACACAATTATATACACTCACATATACACACACACGCCCATACCTAAATGTCACATCCACACCTAAATGTCAGTGATTGTTTCTAGGCAAGCGTGTAAAATCCGACAACGAATTACCCCTCAGTCACGCCAGTTAAAGGCTGGGTAAGGCCGGATGCCTTCTGAAAAGTGTTGTACGTTGGTCACTCGCCAGTCGGTAGGCTTCCTGATAGACTTATGGGTAGGCACATAACCAAGGGTTGATAGCCTGAGGGGGGTGCTGGCCTAGGTTTGTCGGAAGGTGATGACCGTGGTTCGGAACCCACGTTAAGCTGTAGGTCCAGTCGCTAAATAGCCTTAGATGCTGATGCGTCTCTAACCGTAATTCCTTTTTCCTTTCCTTTTTTATTATAGCAATTTTAAATTTTTCATTTGTAATGGTTTTAAATGCAAAAAAATATTAATGAAAATTTATTATTTAATGATGTCATTATATACACAACTTAAATTATCAGTATCGTTTCTGAAATAAATGGTAGTTTTTTTTTTATATAAATCATTTCTTTTATATATTTTTTTATATTGTTTTTCAAAATCTAAATTTTTTTTATTAATTAAATTTGTTTGTTCCATTTTGGGTGTTTGCGGTTTTATTTTTGTAAATTTTTGTTTAGTGTTATTATATTTAACTGAGGTAGCCGATACTTGATGGAAATTCATTTTAAATAAAAAACCAAGATTAATATCTAAATTTCCATTATATTTAAAACTTGTACGTATGACAATTGTTTCGACACACAGTGTCTTTTTCAAATACTCGCATTTGAAAAGGACACTGTGTATCGAAACAATTGTCATACGTATAAGTTTTAAATATAGTGGAAATTTAGATATTAATGTTGGTTTTATATTTTAGTGTTATTATTGGGTATTTCGGTTATGTTTATATTATATGGTTTAAGAGCTTTTTGTTTTATTATTTATTTCTAGTATGTATAGTAATGATATATAATTTTAATTTTTTGGTGTAATTGTTATACGATTATGGTTATATATTCTGTGTATACTGTTTTTAATAACTGATTCATACAATCTTTTGGATAGTTATTAACTTCTAGTGTGTTTTTGATTTTATTTATATATTATGGTCTATTTTTGGATCAGTTAAAATAAGAACTCTATCCATTAAATAATTAATAACACTTTTTTATATGTATTTGCCGTATAAGAATTAAAATTGAAATATCTTCCAGACCATATAAGTTTTGTATACCAATTTGTATTGATATTGATATTCTTGTCATACTTTTTAGTAATATCCAAAAAATGTATTATTTTATTTTTTTGTTCTTCGCGAGTAAATTTAATTTTTTTGTGAAATGTATTGAATTTGTTTAAGGTATATTCTATTTTATTTTTAGGTATGCATAACATACAATTATCTACAAATCTTTTATAAAAATAAGGCTTAAAATCGAGGGTTTTAATAACTTTTGTTTCAACATATTCCATAACTAGATTAGCAATAGTGGCTGATATTGGTGAGCCCATTGCTACACCGTAAATTTCGGAGTAAAATTGTTTATCATATTTAAAAAATCTGGATTTAAGACATATTTTTATGCCTTTAATAAGTTCGTTTTCAAGGATTTCTGTAAATGTTTTAATCCAAATGCATAAAAAAGCATTAGAAACCTAGAACCAAACGTAACTACTCTTTCGTGCCTTAGATAATGACCACAACTTTAATTTTAATAACATAAAAATTTTAGATTGTGTATATAATGGCATCATTAAATAATAAATTTTTATTAAAAAATTAATAATTTATTAATAAGTGACCGAAAATCCCAAAAAAATATATAAACTGTATTATGTAAGAATTACATAATACGGTCACATTGAGAAACACATGATTAATTGTTTTATTAAATTAACTGTTCAAAATGTCCACCATCCTATTCCTCGGAGAGAAGCTTCGTAGGTTTATAAAAATTAAAAAAAAAATGGATTCCTTTAGTTTTGACCAATAAACCATTCGCTATAATCTTGCATGTGTCAAAAATCAGCGGGTAAGAGTGATTTTACTCTTTGTATATGATAAAATTAGAGTAATTTATAATAAAGTTCGGGAAACTCCAATTTCTCGCGCAACACTTCGAGCACTTTTGGTAGAATCCTTTTCAACAATATGTAAAAATTGTTCTTCGATACATTCTTAAACCACACTACTCTACATATACAAAAGTCATTGAGAAACCTGGACGAATGTTTACAGAGCTGGAAATGGCCTTTCTAGGTATTGTTGCTCGTAAATACGAGGGTTGCTTTTTATGTATCCCGAAAAGGCAACAATGGTGTTAAGTAGTGTCTAAATGATTGTGGCGTTCATATAATTTTTTGTTTTTTTTTTGGGTTTTTAGCCACGATCTAAAACTCAAAAATATCTGTTCTTATGTAAATAAAGAATCACTGGGTAAAAAAACAAAAACAAAACGGATAAACATTTCTCAGTGATTCTTTTTCTGAAATAAATTTGCCTAAGGAACAAAAATTTTAAAAATACATTTTTTTAACGTTAATTTTTGTTCGTTTGGCAAATTTATTACAGAAAAAGAATGACTGAGAAATATGTGTCCGTTTTGTTTTTGTTTATACCCAGTGTTTCTTTATTTACATAAGAACAGATATTGATATTTTTGAGTTTAAGATCGTGGTGAAAAACCCAAAAAAGAAAAAAAACAATGAAGTTACTAGGCGCCATCTGACATATACAACGCAACAGGGACGAACTAATCGGAAATGGCGCCTATGGCGAACAGCGTAGTTGCGCCCCTTCGTAAATTATCTAAATTTAAAATAGCAGATACACTAAATAACAGTTATAATTAAGTAACAGTTGTAAATCTTACAAAACATATTTATTTTCTTTGTAAGAACGAAAATTAATCCATAAAAATGTACTTTTAGTGGTCTTAAACTTAAAATTGCACTATATTTGAATATGTTTACGCGCCCCATTTGAATGGCGGGCACATGTCTTACTTGTCCCATCCTAGGTCCGCCGCTGCACCGTAAAGTTTGACATTGTTGAACAGTATACGTACTACGAACGTTTTGTCATACGAACCCTATTTGGTTGTTTAGTCTCAGTGTTGTTTAATCTCAGTCAACAAATGGAATTAACTCGTGAGAATTTTAATGCGATGATTTACTACGACTTTCGACGTAGATTATCTCAACAACAGTGTGCATCGATCAAGTCACTTCGACTTTTCGCGATGAAGCAACATCTAAAACCACTGTATATCATTGGGTTAGTGAATTCAATCGTAACCGTCGTTCGCTCACGGTTCGATGTGTTAGAAAACATCGATACTGTGCGCGAACTGATAAAACAAGATTGTCTTGTGACATACCGTGAAATTGCGGCATCCTTGGGCATTAGTATTAGTATAAAAACTACCAGAATACGACCAAGGACACGATAAAGTCATTTTACAACATGACTATGCTCATCCTATACCACCCGCCGTATTTCCCAGACTTAGCCCCTTCGGACTACCACTTATTTCGATCGATGCAGCACGGCCTTTCAGAACAGCACTTACATTCTTACGAAGAAGTGAAAATTTGGCTTGATGAATGGTTGGCTTCAAAAAACCAAAAGTCCTTTCGGCGCGGCATCCATTATTTAACAGAAAGATGGGAAAAAGTAATGGTTGACGATGACCAATCCTTTGATTATTAAGGTAATTTATTTCGTTATGGAAATAAACGCTCACATGTGAAAAAATCGATATTATTAACCGAAACACCAATTCTATTTGCGGGCTGTATAACGTCACGTTGTAACAAAACAACAGCAGTGTTGTTAGCGCCCAATCTATATTGGAGGACCATATATAACATTTATCGTTTTTTTTTCCCAAATGACTCTTTTAACTTTACACTGTGATTACCCCGTTCGACTGACGTTCCGACCGTTAATGCACGACTTCCCGAACTACCAGAGCCGAACCCCCTCGCCGGAGACGGTTCTGTTGCGGAAGAGGTGTTCCCGGATGAGATTCCTACCTCCCGGAACTGTGCTCAGCCACTTTCCGGGCAGATGGTCCTTTTATCGTCTTCGTTTTGGACCGGTGACGTCGTAGAGACGTGAGTATTTATCGTGCCGTGATTCCTCGGATTGTTTTCTATGTTCTCGGTTCCGATGCGGTTGGCACGCCCGGTCTTGTCACGCAACGGTTCTTACCCACTGTTACTGATTGCTGATTTAATTTCAACCTTAAATTAATTGCGAGTTAATCTTTTTCAGTATATTTTTTTAATTGTTAGATTTTTAAACGGAATCTTTTTTGCGAAAACGAAACTAGGATATTTTTCTCAAAGCATCAGGTAATTTTGTACAATTTCCATGCGTCTTTTGCTAGCCATGTTAGCATCATCAAGAGATAAATAAACCTAACTGTCAAAACAGTAATTCGTAAGGAAAGTCACCACTATATAAATAGTTTTCCAGTAAGTGTGGCAGAAGTTGGAGAAGTAATGGCGGTAACATTGTTGCAGTTGAATGAGTTTAACATGTTGCAGTTGAAGATACACGATTAAATAGCTCGACGGCAATCATGATGATAGAACTCGTCTTACAATTAATATGGTAAACACTATAGGAATGTAGTAACCGAATATATTTGTCCTAGACTGATAAATATGCATATAAACAATGTTTTCTTTCAACAAGAAGGTGCGACTTATCCCATATCTTGCCAGACGATCGATTTATTGCAGGAAAAGTTTTCTGAATGCGTTATTTAGCGAAACGGTAATGTTAACTGATCACTAAGAACATGCAATTTCATGCACCACTATTATTTTTTAAATGTCTGGCTTACAGAAGCAAACCCCGAACAATAGGGAACTTGCATTGATTTTATATTTTCGAAAATTGAATTCTAATCGATTTTTGAAATTACACAAAAGCTAAGCCCTTATAAGCTCTTGGGTTGATTAACAATTCTTCTCTATTCCGTTCTATTTTTCATGTTCTTTCTTCAGTCTTTAATTTTCACTTTCTGTTCATCATTCTCCACCTCGCCCTTAGTCGCTCTATACTTTTCTTTCCACCCATATGACAATCAACTGGGTATTCTTTCTCTCTTAGATATTCTATCGAACTACATCCTTTGAACATGCCTCAATCATCTCAACCTTTACGTTCTAACAACTCTTCGCCTCTCAGAAGGTGTCGATGAGAGAAAAGACAATGGCCAATCCTCAGGCGATTTCAATAGGGTTTTGTGTTAGAGTATGTCAGGCCCCAGTCAAATTGAACCAAATTCCCAATGATACGAGAAATGGATGTTTCAGTGAAGAAAGAGAATTTAATGGAGCGCCTCTTTGACTCCGACATCGACACATACGTTTTATGTAATTCCCGTTTGCCCCGGAACTCACACAAATTTGATGTTTGAATCAGAAAACAAGATACCTCTAAGAAGTAAAGGAATTTCAAGAGCGAGAGAGCAAGAGAGAGGACTCTGAAGCAACTTGAGAGCAGAGAAAGAATCAGATCAAACAAGCCAATGAGATGCATGAAGAGAGAATTCCTAATGGCAATAAGTTCTGCAGAGAAGATACTGCTTTAAGATACCCTCCTTTTTTAGATCCTGTTTTAAAGATAACTTCAGTCGGAGCCAAATCGCAGACTATATTAGACCCTACATCAGAAGAGGGAGGAGGACCAGAGAGAGGATGGTTATAAGGTAGGTGGCCCAAAAAGGGTGCGACTGAGAAGAAGGGCGAGAGAGGGGTTGGGTGAATAAAGAAGCATCGAGAAAGTGGGAGCCTTAGTCTAGGAGACTATTTCATATGGAGTGCAACGTGAACTGCGGGTTCAGTCATTAAATATACAGTAAGTATATTTTGACATGAGCTCAAGGAGTTTATGTTCTAATGAAACAAGCTGCACAATACAGTGAAGGCTGGCAATGGGGTTGGTTGTAAATGTTTCAGGAGCTCACATGGAGAGGTCTCTGGTGGCGTGGTTTGAAGATGGGGGGATGCTTAAATGTGTGGATACGTGGGCACAGGCGAACTCTACAAAAATGAGTTCAGAAGAATTTTATAAAGCTTTAGATCATTCTTTCACATACTCTGAAAATAGAGTCAAGAGTGCATACTCAACATTGAGTATGCACTCTTTTGTATCCTTCATAATATGATTTTTGATATCTCTTGTGATGCATTCGTTTCGTTTGCTTCCTAGTTAAGCAGATTCATTCACAACTTTAATGCTTTCATCGCCGAGTATCCAGTTCTGTCCTCTTCTTTGATTATTTCCCTTCTCCATCTCTTCATTGTTGGCAAATCTTTTATCACCGTACCATTTTTTCAAGTATGGATACAGAAAATAATTCGAGGGGGCTAAATCTGGTGAATAGGGTGCGTGAGGTACGTGACTTATTGAAATGCCTACCATGTCTGGTAGCTCGCGCACTTTCAATCGACGGTCATCCAGAGTCATTTTGTGGATTTTCTTCACCATTTCTGCCGTGGTTACAAATTCACAGAGGGCGTTTACTATTAATGGCCGCCAAACATATACTAAATAACGTAGCGTCGTCAAGCTTCAAACTTAAGTTTTATAAGGTTGGTACTTCTAGGACTAATCTCTTATGTTTATCTTAATGATCTTTCGATTATTCTGATATGTTTAAATCATCTCCATACCCTACTATTACTTTTTCTTTATTTATATTTTGTATTTATTCAACTTAATTTGAACAGGATTTGGTATAATGGTATAATGGTCGTTATTATTCATGGAAAAATCGTTTTCCTTACGAAAATGAGTCTCATGTCTCACAATATCCAGTTGGAGTCGACGTATTCGTGTTTTTATATATTTAGAATGGTGCACGTGCGGTTGTTCGTTAAGACAACGGGAAAATGGTCGCCACACCTGTTTTCGATCTTCACGATCCTGGGAAAATCGATGATCCGCAGGTGAAAAACTGTAGCGGCTGAAAGCTAACGACCTCTCCGGAGGTTTTCCTGGGCTTGGAATCGGTAAACACGTCCGAGATTAATCCTGGATTTATTGTGTCCAAATGTTGACAGCTAAAAATAGAACTTATTGAGAATTAGTGCTTTTACATATTTCCCAAAAATAAATACTGATATTTAAAATAAAAGTCTGGAAAAGGGATTTTTTAAGAAAAAATAATGTGGAGTGATAAATATCGATCGAGTAATGTAACGGGTCTTTCAAATTGAACTGTTTTTTCATTCTTGAATAAAATACAGATGGCGTTGTGAATTGGCTTAGGTCTAGTCTCATTCCTGATGTGTAATGTACAACATTTATAAAAAATGGAGTTGTACACAATATAACAACGTGTTAAAATTGTTGAATTATTTTATCAAAGTGATTTTTCCTTGGAAAATGTTTTTAGAAAATAATTTGATATTTACTGTTTGCACAATCGTCCATCTGAAAGCACTATCCATCGAATTGTTCAAAAATTTCTAGTAAGTGGTTCGATGGAAGATAAAAGAGCAAGATATAGTCGTAGTGATTGTTCACAAGAGCATATTGATTTGGTACGTGAAAGTGTTGCTGAAGACCTAGAAATTTCAATTAGTCGACGTTCACAAGAATTTGAAGTGAGTAAATCCACAACATAGCGTATTTTACGAAAGAATTTAGTTATGACAGCATACTAGGAATGAAAACTAGGATCAAAGAACAATCAGATGATTTTTCTCAAAAAATCTTCGTTTCAGATGAAGCACATTTTAAAATTGGTGGCTATGTTAATAAATAAAATTGCTACATTTGTGGTGAGGAAAATCCACGATTGATTCATAAGAAATCTTTACATCCTAAACGAGTCACTGTTTGGTGTGCATTATGATCAGGAGATATAATTGGGCCGTATTTTTCTTCAGAATGCTGCTGGTGAAGCTGTAATCGTGAATGGTATTCGATATCCCGAGATAATAACAGGATTTTTACGGGCTGCATTGAATAATATTAGTCTGGAGTATATGTACATGGAGTATAGTTCCAACAGCATGGCGTTAGACCTCATTCTGCTAATGAAACAATAGATTTATTGAGACAAACAATTCTTTGGCGAGTTATTGCAAGAAACGGTGATGTTAATTGGCCATCAAGATCTCGTGATTTAACACCGTTGGACTATTTTCTTTGGGGTTACGTGAAAAGCCAGGTCTAGAAAAACAGTCCACAATCGAGTCCTGAACTGAAGGATAATATTCTTCAACTCACTGGTGAGATAGAGATTATGTTTGAAATTGTATTACTTCATGGATTATTAGAGGATGCTCCAGATGGTTGTTAACAATTCTGCGAGGTACTTTTGAATGAAGGAAGAAAATGTGGTGGCATCTCTCGAAGATTTTCAGGCACTGTTAATAGGCATACCTGTGACTATTACTCAACAGAAAACCCTCATGTAACAATTGTAGAACTTTTGAATGAGCCTTACAGTTTGTGCGGATCTTTCACGTAAAGGGTCATTGGGCGTATATTTTTCAATAGAACTGTTATCCACAACTTGTATCTTAACATGCCGAGGGGCACTGTTGTTCCTCAATTACGACTACAGCATGATAATGCAGACTTCTATTTACAGCAAGATGGAGCTTGTTCCCCCACTATACAGACACTGAATTTCTTAACAAAGAATTACCCAATAGATGGATAGGTCGGCGAGGGCCAGTTGAATGGTCACCACGATCACCAGACGTCACTGCGATGGACTTTTTCTCTTGGGGTGTTATCAATGATAAAGTATTTTTAAGAAAACAATGAACAGTTGATGAAATGAGTCAACTCATAAGAGAAGCATGCCAAGAAATTGATAACAATAAAAATCTCTGTACCAAAGTGTGCTTGAGTATAGAATCTCCTTATTCCTCCATCCTTATTGTGATTAATAAAGCTATTGTTTTTTCATAACAAAAACTGTATACCCATTTTTCCACCCCTGATGATTGATGATGAGTAAAAGAAAAAAGAACAATCGATTAGGTGATATTGGTAAAATATTCATTGAGTTATTTTATAAAGTTGTCCGTTACTTTGTAATATCACATTTGTAATACGATGACAACAATACTAATTTCTTTGTTATCGATTACTTTATTTTATTTAAATTGTATGACAATAATTTCCTAACAATGTTACTTACATTTTCAAAGCGAATAAGTTTAAACAATAAATTACGACGCTTTTAAATTCAACGAATAGATGTTTACATTGTAATTATAGAACCTATTATACTTAAGAAGTTGAAGAAGAAAAGAATTCCTCAAGTCCATCCGGTCATTTAATAAGTATTTTTACTTCTTGATACATTATGTCTGGGTTTTATCAATATTTGGACAATTTTACTCCGTTCGAATGAAATATTTTGCAAAATTTGAGTATTTTCTTATATGGAAGTTTGGTAACCTTCAAAGTAGGGGAGAGGTGTGTCAATTGTAACGGGGAGCAATTGCAACATTTGTTTCTGCACGACATCCATTGGCGAGTAACGGTAGCTCTTGGTGGCAATCGAAGCTTCATGGAATATTACCTTACCGACCAAACTTACAGCTTAAACAGTACGTGCGTCGTCAGTAGATGACAGATTGACATAACTAAGTTATGGTTAAAAAAATTATACCGAACTGTTTTTCTGATTATATTAAAATATAACAATATTACGATAGTTCAGTGGTGATTTTCAAAGAAGATACATCCAGTCTACATGTATAGTCTGTTTCAAGATATTAAATTGCCCTTCGGCAAAATGTTAATTGCCCCAATAAATCTCAATAAAAATATTCCTAGTTTCTTAAAAGGCGCCAGACCTGGGAGTGGTTTAACTTCTGAATAATTTTGGGAAAAATAAAATATTGTTAAATTATGATTAAATTATTACTCTTATTATGTATGACTAAAACATTGTTTATTCGTTTGTCTATTTTGAATTTATTAGTACAATAAAAATAAATAAATAAATAAATTTATCTATTAGTACAATAAAAATTATAACTTAAATTTAATTAAACATTTAATTCGGCACTTGCACTTGGAGTTGGAGAAATGTTTTCTGTTCTAACATTGGATTTTACCTGAATATGCTCAATTGGATTAAAAATGCAGTAATACGGGAGAAGGCGTAAAACCGTATGTCCCATATCGGCACAATGGTATCACATACATATTCCTTTTTAATATTAAATGTCTTTAATATTTCTAACTCTTATTTTTTGTATGTATTTTCGAAGTATATATCGTTTTTTACCGTTCTGAATTTCCAATTTAGTGTTATTTACTTTAGGAACTTAATTTTTTTGGCGGTTATGACAACTAGCATTGTCCATTACAATTACGCTTTCCTTAGGCACATTAGGCAAAACACTATTTACAAACCAATCTTCAAAAAGTTCTGTTGTAGTGTCGTCATGGTAGTCAAAAGATTAATGTTTAATATTTTTGGAGGACAACTGTAAACAATTTGGAACCCATCCATCTATCTACCCATCCTTTTGCTAGCGTCTCATGTGTATCGAACCATGTTTCATCAAGGCAGATAATGGGATGATTTTTTAATATGTATTTTTTATAGAGTTTAAATAGTCAAACCGCCATCGTTGTAATCATTGTGATTCCATTCATATTTGTCTTTTATTAATGGTCCGATATGCAAAACCCATTAGAGATAATATTCTCCGGAGGCTAGTTCTGCTGCAAAGAATGTTGGTTTCATCTTTCCTTAGTCGCTGTTGCAATAAATGCAATATAGCCACAGTTTGCTCTTCATACATAGCATAAATTTTACTTCGAATTAAGTCTTCGTCGCTTTCGTCAACACATTTGGTTTTACCAGAATCACTACGAACTTTTTTTGGTTTTAATTGGCTTCGTCACAATATCTTTAACTGTAGACAACGGAGTTTTCGTTAATGAAGATGTTTCTACTGCGGCTGCTTTTACATTAAGCCCCTTATTCAATAAAGAAACATACACATTTTTAACAATTTGCTTAGCATCGAGCGATAAATGTTTTCTTTTAAAATTAGCACTACCGAAGGCACAATGATCACTATCTTGCCCAGAACGCCACATTTTTATCAACACATTTAATCACTATGTGGTGAAGCATATGAAGTTGAAACAGAAGCTTGCATTCATCATCAATGTTGGAAGGAATTTCTTGCGGATCGGGGTGTAGTCTTCATCAGAATTAACGATACTAACATCAATGTCACCCTCATTAAAAATACAGAAGATTTCGTTAACATCAGTTTTATCATTTAGCTTGAATACTTGGTCTTGGTGCTAAAATTGAAAAATTAAACTCATTAAAAAATAGAAGATGTAATTTTGTAACCTAACATACACATTTGTGGACAATTGATAAGAGTGATAAGAGACTCAAGTCCAACGTACACACATTTGTACATATTTTATCAACAAATGAATTTTCTAACGTAAAGATTAATTATTCTAATAAAAACAGTCTGAACATTTAATCTGATTATTTATTCAATTAATTTTTCATCAAAAGCTAATAAATCATAGTAAAAACATTTATTTAAGAAGACTTACTTGAAGACTCGCGAGAACTCGAAGCAACAGGTTGGTCCATTTTCCACCATCTTGCTGTTATCATTCAGTGCCTCCTTGTTTGGAAGATAATATGTATTTATTTTTTACCACTAGGTAGTAGCACAAGTTGAACCTAGATTTGGCGGTAAATTCAAATATATAGTCTTCCCGCATCTCTTTGAAAAGTATGGACACTGGGTCTGACATTGGAGGGCACATGTTTCGTCTGTTGTTGGTTAGACTCATCAGGGTACCGACATATACTCTCTCGCCAAGAATAGGGAGTCCCTCTCCACAATCAAACAACCCATATTTTCGCCGAATTCTCGTCGTATAGCTCATAAATTGAGTTTTTTTACTTCTTTGGACTGCGTCCAACGACACAACAGTAGTCAGGAGTTATACATCCACCGACCGTTTTTTGACTTTTACTGGACGCAGTCCAAAGAAGTAAAAAATTCGATATATATATATATATATATATATATATATATATATATATATATATATATATATATATATATATATATATATATATATATATATATATATATATATATATATATATATATATATCATTAGTAAAAAAAGTACCTGACTTATGGAAAAATGCAGAAGTGATCCTTTTACATAAACAAGGAGCACAGGAAGATTTAAAGAATTACCGTCCAATAAGCCTCCTATCAGTGATGTACAAAGTTTTCACTAAGATAATTTCTAAAAGAATATTAAAAAAACTGAATGACGCACAACCAAGAGAACAAGCAGGATTCAGAAGTGGATTCAGTACAATGGATCACATCCAGGTTGTACAGCAGGTCATAGAAAGGCACAACGAATACACCATGCCACTGTGCTTGGCTTTTATCGACTACGAAAAAGCATTTGATTCCAAGGTGTAGAGAGAGCCTATGTAAACCTATTAGAATCGATATATGATGGAGCTACAGCCACAATTCACCTTGATGATCTTGAAGTGGGAATTAATATAGAACGAGGTGTACGACAGGGTGACGCAATATCGCCTATTCTTTTCTCGGCTGGCCTTGAAGAAGTATTCCGTAAACTGGATTGGGAACAGGATGGTGTAAAGATCAATGGTGCAAACTTAAACCATCTTAGATTTGCAGATGATATTATTCTCATTTCACAAGACCCAGAGGAGTTGCAAAGACGCATACAAGAATTGCAAAGGGCTGGCGAACCATTTGGCTTGAAAATAAACCTGAAAAAGAGTCAGATTATGTTCAATAACTTCGGTCAGGACAGAAGAATTTCAGTTTTAGGAAGGGATTTAGAGATTGTAGACAGCTTTATATATCTTGGGCAGAGGATTTCAATGGAGGGGAATACCGCCCGGGAGGTGGAACGGCGTGTTAAATGTGGCTGGCAGGCATTTGGTAGGCTCAACATAGTGTTTAAGAGCAGACTCCCACTTTGCCTGAAAAGAAAAGTATTCGATCAGTGCGTTCTACCCGTTATGACATACGGAAGTGAAACCTGGACACTCACATCCCAATCAATTCAAAAACATCGGGTAGCACAGAAGGGAATGGAAATATGTATATAAAAGCTCTATTACAAGACAAGACAGAAAGTCCTGCGCATGGATCAGGGAACAAACGAAAGTCTGTGACATCATTGGAAAAGTAAAGCAATTGAAATGGAGATGGGCAGGCCATATAGCGAGGCGATTGAATAACAGATGGACCAAGGCAATCCTGGAGTGGATAACGCTTGATCGCAAACGTCCGCGAAGAAGACCGAAAGCACGATGAATTGATGACATCGTTAAATATATTGGACCAGAGTGGCAGAGGAAAGCCCAGGACCGTGAAAGTTGGAAACATGCTGAAGAGGCCTTCATCCTGCAGTAGATCGACATGGGCTGATGATGAATAATGGGCATGGACATGGGCAGCTGATGATGAATAATGCGACATGTATATCAAAATAGCCTATTTTTGTAACCATAATTAATATCGGTTTTGAGTAAATTCTGTTTTCTTTGACCTCTCAAAAAAGGGATCGTTGTTAGCCTATTCAAGATAGTTAGCCTACTCAAACGAGTAGCCTAACGTTAAAAATACTTCGGGGGATACTTGCCGTGTACCGGAGGCCTCACTATGATTTATTTAGATAGAAACAGATTTATATCAATTTAGTAATCCGTCTTTATTATTTACTGAGATCCTTTATTAAGTACTAATCAAAATATTAACATTATAAAATAGTATTAAGTTTTAATGTTTTAAACTATAAAAATACTTACTACTAATAACTTACCAAACTTATTTATATAACTTATATAAATAACTTACCAAAAGTTAGGTTGTTATTAGTAAAATATTATTATTTATCTTAAAGATAGAACTATATGGCAATCAACTTTGTCATTAGTATTAATTATCACCAAAAGTCAGGGTTTTCAACTTTCCACATCTCGTGCAATTGTTTTTGAATGTTGTACTAGTTTCATGCATCCACATTCGACACATCTCACACTGAATCCAATCTGATTTAGTAAAATTGTAATTCTCAAACCATTCCGGGCAGTAATCATCAACTGAAACTTTTTTTATTCCTATTTTCTATTTTTGAATTAGCGTTTTTCAATTTTTCGTCTTTTTTCCTTTTGATTGGTAGTCCATCGGTGGCTTTTCCTTTAGATGTTTTTGAGCATTTTCACTGTCACAACTGTGAATTTGTATTCTTCTCTTCCTTAAAGTTCTTCCTTTGTTCAGTTCAATAAAATCTGTGTTGTCGGATTCAGTTTCACTGCTGTTAATATCGATATATGTTATGGTCTTTTTCTTTTTTTGCGGTTGCCCTCTTTTCTTCGCAATGCTTTTCTTGCAACCAGCTGGTTTGTTTTTTACCTTAAAAAGTTCTTAAAATCTTTTTTTTTTGCTGTCCTAATTTTAGTTTAGATTGTTTAGCCCTTTTAAACATGCTCAGCGGTATTTTTAGTATAAGAGATGATTGATAAATAATTTTGGAAAAAAACCTGTCTTTGCTCGTTAAAGTTTTTTTAGTTTCGGATAGTTACCCTTTTAGCGACTATCCGCAAAGGTAAATAGGGAGATTATCCTTTTTGATAAGGATACTTGCCCTTTTTATTTATGACATAAATAAAAACTATTCAACAATAAAACATAATAAATAGTGTAATTTAGACTCTAATGCATGCAAAGAAACAAAAAGTTGACCGAAACCACAATCAGTAATAAAATTATTCAATAGAAATTACCTACCAATATAATTTCGACGCCCGTTAAAGTTTTGCCGCTGAAGATTTTTGCTCACAAGGACAAAACATGTGCGCCTACTCCAATGGTTTACGTGGCTTTGAGGCCTGCAGGAGGGGCACTTCTAACTATAGTAAAGCGCTAACACTACCAACATCCCTAACATGTATTCAAAATCGGGGCATGTATCCAACTATCCGGTTTTACCCTACGTGTTATTTTTTTATTAATACATTCTTGTAGGTGACCAAAGTACTATCTAAATTAGACAGACGTTTTCGTGTGACAAAAAAAGTTGTAGCAACCGATTTATTAAGGGATCAATTTGGTGAGAAAATTACTTCGAGCAACGGTTCTGTTAATTGGCCACCTAGGCTAATGCGGATAAATCAGCAGCTATTGACGCCTTGGAAGCCAACATAACTCGGACAATTGCGGACATAAGTCCCAATTGCTTGAAAAGGTGATCGGAAAGTGGATTGACGGAATGCGCTTTGTCAGAAGCAGTCGCGGCAGACATGTCCGAAATTGTTTTCACACATTAATACCACTGTATGATATTCCACATAAAATAAATAGTTTCAAGGCATCTAATTTTGTTGCTGTTTTTTTATTAATATTTATTATTATTAGCTCATATTTTAATTTTATACAATTTTTCAAAAAAAAAATGTTAAAAATCGTTCACTCGATCGCTCCAAACTGACAGTTAAAACCACGCATGTGAAGCTTAACAGCACGCCATTTAACGAGTCATATTTAACAAATACCAAAGTACCAAGTAATTTGGTCACAGTGGCTCCATAACAATGGTGATAGATAATGATGGTTCCATAATGTTGTTTTGTTAAATTTATTTTGACGTTTGCTTTGGGTTAAATGGATGGTTTCTTAAATCTATACGTTGTAAGTTTATGTTGGAAGGGATGAATTGACTGCTTTATAAAGGATATTTCGCACATATTCTGATATTTCTGGTCAAATTTTGTAAACAAGCTGAACAGCTTCAATGAGACCCACTAAGGAGATTTCCGAATCGAAAACGAAGTTTCTATGAACAATAAGAACCCTAATGAGGTAGTAAGCCCGGATTATGCCATTTTTCGATACAGGGGCGGAGTGGTATATGGCCGGAGCGTGCGAACAACCCTCGGAGTCGATTCACAACGGACCAGGGCACGTGCAAGGTCACGTGGCCGACGTGCCGCGGTTGTTTCCGCAGCTGCGCGATTTTTCCGTTCGGAAATGGAAAATTGACGATGACTCAGGCCCGATACGGTGAGAAAAAATCAAGTTTTTCGTCGTTACAAACAAATTTAATTAAAACGTTTCTAATAAAAAGAAAAAAAAAATGGAAGCTCGAATAGGAAGTTTTTTCTCCATCCTATTCTCCACATTTGGCCCCTTCAGTTGGTACAAATTTTCCTTGAAAATTTCGTCTCAGTAAAAAGATGGAATCAACTCGTGAGAATTTTCGTATGATAATTTACTACGTCTTTCGACGTGGATTATCTCAACGCCAGTGCATCGATCAGAAAATATCGACACTGTGCGTGAACTGATAAAGCAAGATCTTCATGTGCGCGTTAGATTCCGCATAATTTAACAATCGCTCAAAAAGAGGATCGTGTCGATTGGTGCAAAAAAATGCTCAAAAAATACAATCGTGGTGCATCAAAAGCCATGTATAACATCTACACAGGTGACGAGCTTGAATCTATGCGTATAAGTCTGAAAGTAAACAGCAGTCGACTGTGTGGGTCTTTCAAAATGAGCCAAACCCAACAAAAGTTGTTCGCGCAAGAAGAACCTCGAAGCAAATTGCCTGTTTTTTTGGGATAAATGAGCAAGTGACTACATTACCACTAGAGAATCGTAGAATGGTCAATTCTGAATGGCACACAACCATTTGTTTGCCAGCAGTGTTTGAAGAAATAAAAGAAAATCAACCAGCAGCGAGGCAGGATCATTCTTCACCTTGACAACGCGAGCTCTCACACATCGGGCCGAAGAACTCAATATTTGACCGGTCAAAACATCGAATTGAGGGGTCATCCGCCGTACAGTCCTGATTTGGCACCCAATGATTTTTTTTATTCCCCTCCGTGAAGAATGAACTACGTAGTCAACAATTTTCGACACCGGAAGAAACGGTTGATGCATGTTTGGGAGATACCTCAATCGGAATGGAAAAATGCTATGAAAATTGGTTCAAACTTACGCAAAAGTGTATCGATCATCGCGGAGAATATTTTCAAAACCAATAAAACTATTTTCAGTGATAAATATTTGTTTTTATTTATTATTCCGGATACATAAATAGCAACCCTCGTAGATGATGGTTCTCAATTCGTGCAATCCCATTACCACCAAAGTGGATTTAGGCCATCATATTATGACATAGATTGTGGTAGTTTAAATTTTGAACACATTTCTGAGCTTCAAAGTTGGCCTCGAAGTTGCCAAATAGATGATAGTGATCAATTCGCAGGTCTACTAGCAACATCTACATTACTTTAGGAAAATATATCAGCACTCAAGATGCAATATTTTTTATTATTAACAGATTCGTGCGTTTTCAAGTTACTAAGCAGCATGGATTTATCAAGGGAATTTTTGCGATTCGTATGTTTACCTCTAAGGTTCGAAATAAGCGATATTTGTCAATTCACAGCATTCCTAGTGTCATGTAAGCGGGTTAAGGCCATTGTATTGGTATTCATGAATCATTATATTAGAGTTCTTGTTTTGATAGATAGTTTTGCCACCATAAAAACAATTATGAGCCGGTGATATACAGATCATGAAAGGGCAATTTGGTTTCTCTTTTCATATCGACTGTATTTGTATGTTACAATCTCCCAGCTAAATAGTGGCACTGGCAACTGGAGTGATGCGGTGGTGATTGCCTTTGTGATACAGAATTGAATATATGTATTTAGCGATGAATCGCGACATGATGGCCGGATACCAGTTAGGAAATATGCAGGAGAAAGAAACAACCCCCAGTTTTTTTACAAGACATGTTCATTGTACTGTAGGTACTCTAATGTAGCGAGTTATTGCTTATGGTAATAGTTATCTGTGATTATTTGCCGTAATTTGACCGAAGTTATATACAAGAAATTTTGTAATCAGTAACGCTGGTAACCTTTCCTCTTTGTCACCAAGATCTCCAGATCTAAGACCGATTGAGCACATGTGAGACATTGTCGACAGGAGACTTCTGAATTTACCCAATTGTTCTCAAGTCCTGAAAGTTCTTATTTGTTATTATCTCCATCGTTTCGTCTGATGGAATGCATTCTGAAGGCCTTGGAGGTAATGGAGAACGCGCAATTACAAGAAGCGGTTGATGCGTTCAAAATGCATTTTTTGGGATACCCCCATCGGAATGGAAAAAGTACTATGAAAATTGGTTCAAACCTATACAAAAGTATATCGATCATCGCGGAGAATATTTTGAAAACCAAAACCATTTTTAATGAGCAATATTTATTTTATTTATTATTCCGGGTACATAAATAGCAACCCTCGTATCCACCTGTCCCATATTCCTTTTCTGGCCACGTCATATTTGTCGTTTATTTCCATTATTCTAGCAAAAAAGGTAACATTCACTTTAAAGGTAATTTAAAAATTTATTTTTAATACTCAAATGTTTGTCGTGACCACCCAAGTGGTCCAAACACCTTAAAGCTTCACCTCACGTCATCAGGATACCACTTTATCGTTTAATATCCAAAAAATTAATATTCCAGACGGGCTACTATCATAATTTTTATAACACCGTCAACAATGGCCAATAAAAATACCTTCTAAGTTGGAAAAAAAGCTATTCGACTTCTTTTTAATCTTTCGAACGTTGTCAACCAGACTTTGAACACAGTTGTTAGCATAAAATTTCAATTTTCGATTGTATGTTAACAAGGAATATCGAAATTTAAAGGTGACAAGCAACAAATGTAAAGAGGATACTGTACGATATTCATTTTGAAAACATCAGATGTTAATAATTTATTTTTTTCGTTTTTGTCGACCTGTTTAACCTTTCTTTAAAGTCAAATGGAACAATAGCCTGTCGAACGAACAATATCTACAGCTGGTATAAGTATAATTTTAACGACACTACACCTTATAATATAGAAATTTCATCTACACATTTGAGAAATATATATATATATATATATATATATATATATATATATATATATATATATATATATATATATATATATATATATATATATATATAATTAAGTTTTGTTTTTCTTTTTTTTTTGTTTAATTTATTTGTTCCCTATTACGACATGATTTTTGTAACACCGAGAATGCTTTTTTGCGTTTCATTTAGGTAGTTATTAGAACATCTTTTCACAGAAATTGCTTAGCACGTCCCATTTTCATCTACCTGCTTCTTCTTTTGTATCATGGGGTTATTGAAATTATTTGTACTTGACTTTGGACTGGACAACGTAGGAATTACCACAAGACCGTAGAGATTTCCACTGTATTCTACGAACCTTTAAGGGCAGTTTTATTATTTTCTATAGTTTAGTTTATTTCTGTCTTGTTTACTGTACAGTCAAATGTTTATATCGATTTTATATAAAATGGCAAGTTCTAGTCGTCGATTTTACAAAAATTCAGCAGATAAGTTTTGTTATATTTGCGAACTATTTATTTTAAAGTCACAAGCTAAATTTACATATATCCGAGTAAGTCAATAAATCCCACTTTTATACCACCAAAACAGAAGGGATTTCAAAAAAGCAAAGGGACAAAATCGGCACTTAGTCCAGATCCTCATAGCCAGGAACTACCGGTACCGATCGTGGCTTTAAACCTGGACTACATGATTTCCGGTGATTTTAATTGTTTATCAGGATCTGATCCACAACTTCCTGAGAATACCAGTTGTGACCTAACATGTTTAACAACTACCAGTGAATGTCACTTAATAACTCAGAATGAATTAAATCATTTGGTACGTAACCTGGGATTGTCAAAAATCAAAGATCGGCAACAACAACCATAACAACTTAGCAACCCTACTAAATTGCATTAAATATGAACAATATCTGTGGGATATTTGTGAGGATTGAAAAGTTATATGTATATTGCTAGGACTTCAAGGGGATTTTACAAAATAATACTGTTCTTTTTTGCCTGGGACATTATGGCAACAAAAAAACATATAGTAAGAAAGATTGGCCTCATAGAATTATTGAAGAGTATGTGTGCTTCAAAATCCTCCGTGTGACTAATTCCTGTTCCCCAAACTCAAACGGGCCATGAATAAGCGATGAACTAAGAATTTTAATCTTTTTTTTAATTAATATAATATATTTAATTTAATTTTTTTATTTAAATAATAATAATGTTGCTTACAATGGTAGGAAGCACTTCTTGTAGGCACTTTCCAGTATGGCTTTGGTGCCATTCTGCGAATTTTGTTTTATGACTTCACTGGACTCAAAAAGTCTTCTACCAACTGTTTTAATTTAACAGTAATTGGAGTTTAGGAAACAGAAAAAGTTACACTGGGCCATATCTGGTAAATGCGGTACTTTGTCGATGCGCTTTGTTGAGGATCGATGTTCCAAAGGGTGATTTTTTTAGTTTGTTCGAACTTCTGATAGAGGTCGCTGTAAAATAAACCGTGAGTCTGTAAATATCTGTGTCAATAGGTTGGTAAATTATCATTGAACATCAGAGCAACGCTTTCAAATTGTCGATAGTTATTATCAAAATCAGTGTTCTGCACACCAAACTTCTAGAGTACTTCATGAATTTTATGGTGCACATAATCGCCCAACCGAGCGATAAGAATTGTTAATGCTGAATCATTTATTGCGAATGTGATGAATTTACACAAAGAACGAAAAAGGCAATGTCTTTCTCTAAATTCATAATAATGCTCTAATAACATAATAATGCTACATGAAACTGCAGGCGACACTGCACTGCCAAAAATATGTAGCAACAGGGCATTTATGTTGTGTCAGTATCTACAAGATCGTTATGTGCATTCTGGACACAAAGGTAAATTCTGTACAAAAAAACTTTTTTAACCTGATATTCAGAAATGTCATACAAGGTAATCCCTCTTTTTAGGTATAACTCTTATTTTTTGTTTCTCAACTGGTTGCGTGACGTGGCCAGATTTTTGATCGAGTGTTTGGTTATTAATAATCGAAACTTGAAAAAAGTTTGACTTCAGTTATTTAAATAATTATAGCCCGATATTATTCATATATAATAACATTCTGCAAATATTAAACTATATCATGTGATTTTTTTTTATTCTATAAAGTTGGAAAGTTAATGGAGAAAAAGTAGAAAAATCCGTGGCGGAAATCTTTCTACCATAAGAGACTGTGAGACCATAAGAGACTGTGTGTGTGAGTTCTTGTTTTTAAAAACTACTTTTAAATCAAATTAACACTTATATTTTCTGTTTAAGAACTCAATAATTACGACGAATAATTACAAAAACTGAGACTTAGATAATAACTAATAGAAATAATCTTTACTGTACGAAAGTTAAATCTAGTAGTCTACTGGATCCATTGGTTTCCTTCTATTTATGCCTTCCTTTATCTGATGCAAGAAACCAGTGTGGATTCCTCAGATTCTTGATACTGATGAAAGAACTGTTTGGTATGTCATGGTCTGCATTCTTCAGGTTGATAAGGGAATTTTGTTTACATAACTCTGTCAATAATTTTCAAATTTTCATTCTCAACGTCAATTCTTCTGTGGAACCTTTGGTGTGAAATACTAAACTTAATCAGATTAAATCATCTCCTGATGATGCTAACATGATTAGCGAAACGTGCGTTGAGCAGTTCAAAAAAGCGTTTTGGTGTTTAGTGGTAAATCTCTTCAAGTTTATTACCGAATTTCAAATCTTAGATTTGGAAACTCGTTTTTCCCATAAATTCGCTCGTACTTCTTTTTTTGCAAGAAAAACTGAGAATACAATAATATTTTTTTTTTAATGCATCGGTGGTTTGTATGAGGGAGAATTTAGCTCTTACTGATTAGATTATGATGTAATTGACTGCGATTTATCGTTTGACTCTACGAAAACTCTCCGGTATGCGAAAATGATGTTAAGACCGACGTTTATCACCTCTCTAGACTATTTGAATGACCGCAGTCCAAATCATTAACACCATAAGCGCAGAACAAGTGTTTAAAAGCGTTCCACAGTAAAAATATAAATATTAAAAAAAAATTACTTACGTAACACAATGAAATTGTTTGATCAATTCCGAATTGACAAATTTTCCAACAATAAACTCGAAAGAGATTTGCCACTAAACACTTGTTTTTAACTCATCGACGCGCGTTTTGCTACCCATGTTAGCATAATCAGGAGATAATTTAATTTATCGGATTGAAGTTAAAAACAAATGGTTTGGTATTTACGTGTTTTACCTAGCTGAGTCGCTGAACTCTCACATAGTCTACAATATCCAGATCTTTGTACATCCGCCAATTTGCATCATCATTCAGAGCACCAAAAATTCTTTCGAGTACTCTTTTTTTTTCTTCTGTTTTCTTTATGAGAGTTCACGTGTCGCAGTCATTAGTGACTTTTTTTCCGTTTACTTTGTCACATTTAAACAAATATTAACAAGCAAAAAGTGTACCAGTTTTAAACTCTAACATATTTACCACTAAACATATAATCACTTATTTTAAAAGTTCGGGAGATGATTTTATCATCTCCTGGTGATGCTAACATGGTTCGCGAAACGTGCGTCGAGAACTTTAAAAAAGATTATTCGGTATTTAGTGCCAAATCTCTTTGTTTTACACCTACGTTCCAATAGAAATTGATTATTTGTAATGATTTCACGTCTCTTCGCCCCAAATAATCCATTCTCCACCATTTTTCTCTTTAGAATAAAGAAATGTTTCATTCTTTCAGATGTTATGTATGTTAAATTATCACATAGATTCCCTTTTCGATGAATGTTTGTGACTTCTTTTAATAAGTCAAGCCTTTGAGCCTAGAACAGATTCGGACTTTTATTTTCAAAAGATCAACGAGTAAACTCTCAGTATTTAAAAAAAAAATGCAAAAAGTTCCGATCCTTCCGAAGATCATTCGTCTTGAAGATAACGTCAAAGGACTATGATGTTACACTTGAAGAGATTTACCACTAAACACCAAATCACTTTTTTTAAACTGCTCGATTCAATTCAGCTCACAAAAGCTCACAAAAATCCAGTTATCACCTCACGACATCGAACACCATTTCACAGTTACAACTTCACCAGCAGCATTCTGAAAGAAAGACGGTTCAATTACATCTCCTGGCCATAATGCACACCAAACAGTGCGTTGTTTATTAACATAGCCACCAATTTCAAAATGGGCTTCATCTGAAACGATGATTTTTTGAGAAAAATTATCTGATTGTTCTTTGATCCAATTGACAAATGCACGACGTTTTGAATGATCCAATGGCTTTAGTTCCTGTGCTATGTGAACATTATATGCCTTCAGATCTAAATCATTTCGTAAAAGATGCCATGTTGTGGATTCACTGAGTCCAAATTATGTTCGACGTCGACTAATGTAAATTTCTGGGTCTTCTCCTCTCTTTTAAAAACCCCAGCAGATTGTTATCGAGGATATGTCCAGTTTCTTCTGACCGATCTGCTGGAAGCTTTTTCAAGACAGCTTCAGGATCGAAAGGGTAAAAACCATTAGTTCTGAAGGAGCTCTGTAGATTTTTCATTATATTGAGCAATGCATTCATCAATCTCTTCAGCAGCATGGGAAACTGTGTCTTTGGAATGGCGCTCCGTGTTCTTGATACTTTCCTCCAATTGTCCAGAACTTTTCTTCATTGCTTCTTTAAAGAACCATATACACCCACATTCATCATGTGAACAAAGTTTGTTGTCAGAGTCGTAAAAAGAATGTTTTCTACTGCAGTCTTGATTGAATTCAGGTTAAAAATGAGAAGCGAAACCAATTGTCACCAATGACAACTGCTTTTTCATTTCCTACTCTGTGTTCCTGGATGTGCGGTAGGTACCAAACCGGTACGAAACCTCGAACAGGCTCATGTCAAACCAGCCGCTATTACTGTTCCTGTAAATAGTTCCAGGTGGACCACCCTCTGTCCAGTTAAAAATAATAGCTAACCGATCGTAATGCTATCCACTCCCCGCACCAGCCGCCCGCTACCAAAAATCACGAGCTTGCTGCGCACACGTTTAAACCGTATTTTGGCGCTCTGATAATGTTGCCCCAAAAATTAACAATTACCCTTAATGTCAATTTAACCCCGTTTTGCGGTGCATCAACGAGAAAGACTATTGGTAATATGTCAAGAAATACTAACGAAATGGAAGACGTAAAATAAATATCGCTTCGCAAACGTGAAAATGGCTACCATTTAACGGACATTATTTTTTTAAGTAATTGATAAAAAACTCCAGAGACTGTACTTTAATCCACAAGTTCAATAATAGATCTTTATATATTATATTTTACATTTATTATATATTTACATTATTATATATTTTACATTTTAATTGGGATATTTACTTTTACGCCACCCCGTATATCATAATTAACGTATTCTCCTGCAAGGGAATATATCATTCCCACAAACAGCTTGATTAATTCCCTCTTTTCAGGTTTTCTTGGATTTCGTTTCAGTACGGTACTGTCGGTTCATACGGTACGGTAGAATCCACTCCATTATTTTATTGACAGACTCATCGAGCCCATCTGTTGCACATACCCATACCAGATTTACTGTTTATATTAAACTATCTTCATTATTGGTGACTTTATTCCCTTACGTTTTCGCATTTCTCTTTCTGTCTAAATGAGATATTCTAAGAAATCCACAGAATAATTTTATTTCCACTGTCTCAATTTTTTTATTCGAAATATTCCGTATGGCATATCTAGCTGATAATTAAGGGTCTTTAAAATTGAGCGGTTTTTTTTAATTCTTGAATAATACACAGAATTTGCGTTGATTTCAAAAAACTTTTTATTGCCGAATGACCATCTCTTGCAGCTCCACAGACGTTCACTCTTTTGTCAAAATTTTGGATGATATTTTGGCATAACCGTGACTCTATCTCACCAATGACTTGAATAATTTCATTTTTTCGTTCAGGGATCAATTGTAGATTGTTTTTATAGACCTACCTTTTTACTTAACCCTAAAGAAAATAGTCCAATGACATCAAATCCCATGATCTTAGTGACCAATTGACATCACCGTTTCTTGCAATAGCTCGCCGAGGAAATTTTTCTCTCAATAAATCAATTGTTTCATTAGGAGAGTGAGGTATAGCGCCATTCTATTGGAACAATATATCATGTAGATCAATATTATTCAATTCAATCCACACAAAATCCAGTTCTCATCTCACGATATCTAAAACCATTCATACTTACCAAAGCTTCACCAGCAGTATTCCGAAAAAAATATGGCCCAATTACATCTGCTGACCATAATGCACATCAAACAGTGACGCGTTTAGGATGTAAAGGTTTCTTATGAATCAATCCTAGATTTTCCCCACTCCAAATGCGACAATTTTGTTTATTAACATAGCCACCAATTTCAAAATGTGCGTTATGAACGTCGACTAATGTGAATTTCTAGGTCTTCAGCGACACTTTCACGTACCAAATCAATATGCTCTTGTGAACGACCGCTATGACTATATATTGATCTTCTTTTATCTTCCACCGAACCAGTTTCTTGAAATTTTTCAACAATTCGATTAATATTGCTTTTCTAAAAATATTTAATTATAAAATTAAAAATATTAAAATATAATAATTTAACAATTTCAACGCTTTGTTGTATTGTGTTCGACTCCATTTTCACAAATGCCATACATTGCGCTTCTGATATAAGATTAGACCTAGGCAAATTTAAAATGCCATCTGTATTTTCTTATTAAGAATTAAAAAAAAACCGCTCAATTTAAAAGACCCTTTAGATCAGTTATTCACAATTCGTCAAATAATAAAGAAAACAACATAATTTAATATTCATTTATTTTTCTATATTTTTAAGCACTTTTGGCACTGCAGCAGGAATTTTGTTTACATCCAGCTTATTCTCCAGGCCTTTTCCAGTTCTTGTATCTACTTCGTAAAAGTTAAAATACGTATAAGGTATAGAATGTTGTAGATTCGGCCACAAACAGTTTTATATTATTTATACAACTGGTTTCTGCAAAAAGGAAACTATCGAACGCTCAACTGACGAATGGTTGTGAGAATCTAAACTTTTTTGTCTCTTTTGTCCTTTTCTAAGGATCTCTTTCCTCAACGTTAGTTTTTTATCTCAAAGGATCCTTTATATTTAGCACGGTTGTTGCTTTAGTATCGAAAATGAGTTTCGATTTTGAAAAAAGAATTCAAAATACATTTCGAAAATAAGGAATTAGCAAGAGGAAGGTAAGAGGGCGGTATTAGAACAAGACAAATTACTGACGTTTAATTTTGATTCACAATGCGTCTTTTCAGCTCCAAAAGGATCAACAGGATCAATTTTTTATGTTAGTTAGCTTTTTATGTCGTTGTTAGGTTGCTTTTTCCTCCTAGAATAGAATTTTCTTCGTGTATGCGTGTTGTGCGTGCCTTTGCGTGTTTGATTGGTTTCCATTTGATCTAATGTTGCCTATACAATTCCAGGCGTATGTCTCTACTTCTCTGCATTTATACAAGGTGCATCTCACGAAAAACAAGAGTTTTTAAAAATAGCTGTTGGAAAGGTGCGTCATTCACTGACGTTCTGACAAAATTTTATGACATTCCGATCATTATCGGAATCCGAACTTATCGCGCTTAAAGTCAGTATGTTTATACCATTGGTCGAAAAATGAACATCGAACAAAAAGCGAATATTAAGTTTTCTTTTAATCTTGGTAAAACATTCACCGAAACATTTCAATTAATAAAACAAATGTATGGTGGGGATTGTTTATCCCGTGACATAGTCCACGAGTGGTTTAAACGATTCAAAGAAGGTCGTGAGGACTCAAGGACGAAAATCCTGATTCGAAAAATTCGGTGGTTACTCAAAATAACATTGAAATTGTGGGTGAATTTATAAACAATTGGCCAACATTTTTGTTGCGACACATGGAAATGAAATTGATCATGTCCAAAGATGCAATTCATCGCATTTTGACCGATCATTTGGGACTTCGGAAGGTTTGCGCCCGTTTTGTTCCACACAAATTGGCTGACGATGAAAAATTGCTCCGAATCCAACATAGCAAGGACTTGATTAAAGAGTCGAAAAAAGGCGAAAAGTACAGCATTGTTACTGATGTGAGACGTGGTGTTTTCCAGAAAGACGTGGTGTATGATCCAGAAACCAAGCCTCAAAGTGCCGAAAGGAAGCACCCGAACGAGTCAGATCCGAAGAAAAGCCGTCCCGAGAAGCGAAAAAGTCCAAATAATGTTGATTTGTTTCTACAATTCGGAGGATATTGTGTACGAGGAGTTCAAAGAGTTCAGAGTTCCACCTGGTCAAATGATCAATGCTGTGTTTTATCTTGGTGTAATGAAGCGTCTGTTTTCGCATATTCGTCATGTACGGCCACAAAGGAACTTTAATGCACGATACTGCGCAGCCTCATTGCTCGACGCTCAACACTAATTTTTTGACCAAAAATGACATTTTAACCATCAATCACTCACCATACTCGCCTGATTTGGCTCCCTGTGAGTTTTACTTCTTCAAAAAACTTTATTTGCCGATGAAAGGATAGTGCTATGCCGACATTGAAGCTATTCAGAACGCGTAATTGACCGTGTTTGGCGAAATTAGACTATTTAGAATATAAATAATGATTTTTGCCAAAAATTGTGTTTTTTTTAATCCTGTTTTCCGTGAGACACACTTTGTAAAGTGCTCCCAAATAGGTAGGATCGGGTTTTGACATCTAATGACGGCTCGAGGATAGGGTTTTAACATTTGCTGTCACATGATTTCAGTAAGTTTTACCATTTCACGGTGAACAAGTTTTTGTTGCCAAAACATTTGGAAATTGTCCAAACATTTTATCAAAATTCGATAAGTATTGTTGATGCTCAAAAAGCATTTCGTTCAAAACAGGGTCGCCATTGTGCTCCTTATCAAGCCATCTGCCGTATAATTGATAAGTTTGAACGTGAGTTTAGTCCTCATGCCCAAAAGCTACCGTCACGACTTCGTAGTGGCTGTAGTGAAAAAAATATCGCGGCTGTTCCTGAAAGTGTTTCCGAGAACGATAATGTGTCTGTTCCGCGCCGTTCTCAAGAGTTGGGCTTATCCAGGATCACCTGGCGTATTTTGCGTTTGCATCTCGGTTGACATCCATACAAGATTATATTGGCACAAGAACTTAAGCCAACTGACCATTGATTACGTCGGGAGTTCGGTTCGGTTCGGATTGAGCGTTGGAGGTAATGGAAAACGATCCGGATTTTTATCACAAAATCATTTAGCAAAATTAGTCAATAAGCAAAATTGTCGTCATTCGTATGAGTCAAACCCACAAGTGATTCATCAGGCCCCATTACATCTCGAAAGAATCACTGCTTGGTGTGGATTGTGGTACGGTGGCATTATCCAGCCGTAGTTTTTCAAGAACGTCGAAGGACGGACCGTCACTGTGAATGCCATGTTATCGGATTTTCTCTTTCCGAAAATTCATGAAATTGATGCGGACGAACTATATTTTCAACAAGATGGCAGAACTTGCCACACAACACCTTTAGACTATTTTTTTTTGGGGCTATGTTAAATCACAGGTTTACACCAACAAACCCAAGACTCTTGATAAACTTAAAGTCAACATTCGAGCAACCATAGTCGGCATACCGATATGCTCCACCGAGTCATCGAAAATTGGGCCAATCGGCCCAAAAAATGAAGATTAAAGCGCTGATCTTTTAGATGGGGTTTTTTATTTTTTTATGTCGCAATAAGGTAAAAACATAGAATATTTCAAAATGGAGCGGCGTTTACTTAAGTAATAAACATACATTGTTACGATTTAATTTGAAAATGGAAAAAGCATTATTTCCATTCATCGCCAATTTTGACAATTTTTTAACGTTAAAGGTACTGTCGGTGTGTGGATTATGTACCACCCTACACATCGTTTTATTTTTAGTTACTAAACTAAACATACAGTGGATCCCAAAAAATATTCGGACGAGTACATTGCTATAAGTGTGCTTATGAAAAGTACATTGCTATAAGTGTGCTTAAAAAAAATTTTATTAAGGTAAATATCAAACAATTCTAGTACATCCATAATTTAAGTATGCATTAATTATAAATCCATATTAATAGTAAATATGTCAGTAAAAAAAATCAATTTATAAATTTAGAGTCACAAACATGTTCGGACATTAATTAGTATCAACAAAAAATTTACTGTATAAAAAACTTTTTCGAATACTAATCACATTTCATGAACGTTTTTGGCATGGATACCACCACTTTTTTTAAATAACTTACCTCGATTTTATTCAATTCCTCTAATAACTCATTCTTTAAAGTTTCTTTACTAATAATTTCATGTTTCCTTATATTGGTATCCAAATAATGCCAAACGTTTTCATTGGGATTAAGGTCAGGTGACTGAGGCGGCGTTTTAATCACTTTTGGGCAGTTGTATAATCGCCATTCGCGAACTAGACCCACATCGTGGTAAAATTTAAATGAGTTTGAATTGTTCATGTTCTCCGCACTTACTTTCAGATTTTGCCTTAAAATATTTAAATAAACGTTTTTATCCATCATACCATCAATAAACATCAAATTAACCCAACCCCCTCTGAGGGTGCACACTTTTCAGCATCACTTTTTTTGAACTGCTCGACGCACGTTTTGCTAACCATGTTAACATAATCAGGAGATGATTTAACCAAATTTGAAAACTAAACTATGTACTATTTATATGAAAAACCCTAACTAATGAAGCGTGTAAAAATCATGAACCGTGATATTTACTAAGCCTTACATTAATAATTGAAAAAGTTGACTGAACGGGATAGGCCCTTTATCTCGGTTCATGATTTTCTTACATTTTTCTATTTGAATGCTTTCATATGCATCCAAAGCCCTATTATTATTAACACTTTTAATTAGTCTTAAGTTACTAATACCTATACTTTGGTCGTGTTCGATTGCATGTTGGGCAACACAAGATTTTTCATTTCTCCCATATCTAATGTGGGCAATATGTTCTTTATATATTGTCAATATGGATCTTTTTGTTTGGCCAATATACCTTCGATCGCAGTCTTGACAACTAATTTCGTAAATCCCCGACTTTTCATGTTGCTCTACTTTATCCTTTGGATTACCCAGAACGTCTTTTAATTTATTATATGGTTTGTACACAAATAAACACTCACTGTTAGTTTAGCATAGTTTGTATTTGGAAAGGCACTGTGTGTCGAAACAACTGTTATACATACAATTTTAAATATAGTGGAAATTTTAGGTATTAATCTTTGCTTATTTATTTAAAATAAATTTCCATCAAGTATCGGAAACTACCTTATTTAAATTTAATATTTTCTTCATTAACTAAGGCTTTTTCCAGGCCACACGTCCATGATATCCATGTTGTCTTATATAACGGCGTATTGTTTCGGTTCTGACTACTTTTTGAGAATGGTTTTCCACCAATATTTTGAGCTTAAGTGCGCCAATTTGGTTGGTCTCTTTCATATAGTAATTTCGCTTCCTCGGAAAAATTCTATCCTCATTTTTGTAGCGTTGCAAGATATCTCCAACTGTATAATTCCAACATTTTCTCGGTATGAATTTCCCCATTTTTTCAAAACGAATGTTTTTTTTTAGTTTGATATACGACTCACTTTGAGATGCTCCATCAACACCAGCCTACCAATTACTATTTGCAGTAAACAAAATTCGAAAATTACCACTTATCTTAACATGATTCATCCTGATGTTTTTTTTTGTTTACGCGTCCGAATACTTTTCAGGTCTATAAAAACAATATTTATGTTTTTTCCTTAAAATTTTTGAATTAAACCGATGATTTCAGAACTTTGTTATACGAGAGGTTAAAAGGAGATAACGGTAAAATATAGGAGAAGAAAAATATTTTTCTTTTTGCCTAAATTGGAACTTCTAGAATGATTTTTTAAATAGGTTGACCGAGTATTTTTGGGACCCACTGTACTCATTCATTTTTGGGGTCACTTGCAATGGTAAATGGCAATTTTCAATGTTCCTGAAGGAATTCGAGGTTTTTCCTTGAGGAGATTGCGGGTCTCTAGTCCGCCGCTGGCCGGCCGAATGCACGTGTACTCCCAAAGGAATGCCGGTCGGCGCCTTGTAGTCTACGTAACACCTGCACGACCGATTTAGAGAGTCAGCATTTCGAATAATCGTTCGTCATTCTTACCGGACCGACTCTAATTTGGATATAAGTCAATTGAAATGAATGTGGGGATGATTTGACTCAGAACCGTATTCAGAATTATAAATACAACACTTAATACTAATTTGTATTTTGTACTCAAGTCGACTTACGGTCTTTTAAACGAACCAAAGAATTTATCTCGCACTAGCTTGGGCATAATTTCAATATACAGTAGATTCCAAAAATATTCGGACACCCTATTTAAAAAATCATTCCAGAGTTCCAATTTAGGCTAATTTTTATTCTTCCTTTTTTAACAATAGCTTCAGTGCCATTGAATACAATTGGGTTTTTGAATAAAAAAAAATTATCGATTTTTTTACTTTATTTTAAAACTATCATACATTATATTAATAATCGATGCGAAAAACTTGTTACAATTAATTATAAGTGAATTAAAATGTTTAAAATAAAAAAAAAACTCGTGACTACTAACGCGCCGCGATTGACTCAAACTCAAATAAAGAAAATTATATAATGTTATAAATAGTAATCTTTTGTATATATTTGATGACAGGTGGTTGTAAACATGTATTAGCACTACTCATGTGGACGCATCGGAGAAGCGAAGATCGGACAGTCACTGAAGAAAAATGTTAAATATTGAGTAACCAAATGATATTTTCTAGTTTTGTAATTATTTTTTGAGCGAAAAAACAATATAGATCATAATTAGAAAACCAAAACACATACTGTTTAAATCACTAATTTTATTTCAATAAAAAATACACTGTTAAATATACATAATAAAACTTCCCCCAACTTGGATAATATGGATAATATATTACAGTAGATCGTAATATGTAAACTACATTAATAATCATTTTAGAATAAAATAATCACTACCCACAATTATATACATATTTGTTTGATTGCATTCATTGAAGTTTACAATACTTTTAAAACCACACCAATTCTTCAAACCATCACACTAAACTCTATTAACAATATTTTTTAAAAAATCCACCCATACGACATTATTGCTTTAATTAAGATTTTCAGTATTTTTAGAACGATGGCGATTTTTCGCCCTACGTGTTTTACAAATCACTGTATTAGACGCTTGATTTATTAATATTTGCAAATATAAATCAATCTACTAACTAACACTAATGCATGTCCAGTCAGGTAATTCTCAAATAAGAGAAGGCCCATAAACCATTCTTTTTTTTTTTGAGGGGAAAACTTATAGTCGAAGTCTGGGATTTTCCTGTTAAGGTCTACCCATTAGAAGACCACTATGTACCACAACATATCCTGGAACCACTGTCAGCCTACCGTCAGTCTTCAGTCTTCAGTCGTCAGTCTTCAGTCGTCAGTCTTCAGTCATCCTAAAAAACACTAAATATTTGTTGTGTGTTTTTATTTAGAATATAAATATACAATTTTCTTTACTTTTTGTTTGGCTAGTAGGTTTGCTTTTCTATTTTTCGTTTTTTTTTTAATACTCCTTCAGACGTTTGTTTTGATTCCATGAAAAACTGCTTTGCCAGTCCTTAATTTAATTAGTCGATGTTCATCCAACTGATCACACAAATTTCTGTACTCTTCGACCATCTACAAATTAGATTATCCTGTAAAACTTTCATAAGTACAAGGCTTTTCATACACGATTACCTTCCAAATCGGTAGTCGAATTTTGTTCTTGTCTATTCTTGTCTAATTCTTGAACGAATAATAAATTCGTGTCATCGGTACTAGGTTTAAAAATGTATTTTCAATTTGATATAACTTTTTAGTTATAAGGAAAAAAGAAAATTAAAATAAGTTTTGTTATCAAACTTATATGATCTTCCCATTTATGACAAAAAAAAATGTCCAAAAGCCCAATTAAGGCATAATAATTAGAAACGATCAATTTTGCAATCAATCAAGCAATTTTGGCAATTTTTTTTTGGGTACTCATTACAAATTAAAGGTTGGTACGTGGCACATGATTACTATTAATATATATTACACATTAATATATCCCCAATACTTATCTGTAAGGGACGTTGGCAATGTTCTGTATTGAATCCTATTTTTCAGGTGCGGTTTTATGAGATCAAAAGCGGGAGTCTTCAGGTAAGTACATTTATTCTTAAAATCCTATCCTTAAATCTCTTAATCTCCCAGATTATCTGATTGTCCTAGCAATTGCCTTTTAAATGAATCCAAATTGAGGAAAATCGGTTTAGGCAAACGGACATTAGACGACTTTTTATCGAAATAGGTAACCCCCCCCCCCCCCCTCTTTATTCGCGAAGTTACGACAAAATGTCATAAAACAAACTTGTAGGGGACAGTTTGCTAATTATAACTGACAATTTTTCTTGCTCGGTTAACACTTGAAAATACACAAAAAAATGATTTTTAATAATGTTTAGCTCGTCGCGCCCTCCTGCGGTCGTTTTAGAAGCTTAAAAATATTTTTGGTGAATTTCTCAGGGTCAGTTTTAGTATAATATTTTTTTCTCCAAAGCTATGGGATAAATAGTTTTCAAGATACGACCGCGATCCATCCTTAATGGGACACCTGGTATATATATATATATATATATATATATATATATATATATATATATATATATATATATATATATATATATATATATATATATATACTTAAGCAGCATATATTAATGAAAAAGCATTATTGAGTATTCAATGTAATAAAATAATAAAAATTAAATAGCAAGACAACACTAGCGGCATTTATTCATTCCATCAGCAACCGGTTCGGTCACGCCATCTGTCGGTGCAGGAAGTGTGAAAGCAAAATTCCTGAGACTTATCGGTAGGAAAATAATTTTTATTTGCTGAAAAATCATCAGCAACAAGAACAAAACCCACGAGTCGGACGTGTTTTGTTACCATCCAGGTACAGATGGTAAATCGTACGTTTTGTATTGTTTTGTTTCGGCTGAACGTTAATTAATTCACTGCAATGTTGATTTTTTTGTAATTCAGGTAATAGTTTAAATAGTTTTCAGGTGTAAGGCATGTTGTGTTTGATCTGTAGTCTAGAATTTCCTAATTCTTTTCTCGATCATACTAATTGTTTTCCTTCTGTCTTTCTATCAATAACTAGTTTTCTTTCTATAGAAACTAAATATTACCAAATGCAAAAAAACTTTTTCTCTCAACCACAATGGGATTATATATATATATATATATATATATATATATATATATATATATATATATATATATATATATATATATATATATATATATATATATATATATATATATATATATATATATATATCCTCGAAACTTCGCTGTCTGATGCAACGTTCCACATATGTATTTTGTGTCTGTACGTTCTTCTATCCTCAATCTCTGTCGGACCCATTTGTGCCTTTCCCAGATCAGCTCTGACTTGTGCGATCCATGGTACTGTTGACTTGACTCCTTGTCTGTACGTAAGAATTCTGTTGGTGAGTCTTGTCGATGGGAGTCTACTGATATGTCCATAGAATTTCAACCTTTTTTTTCTTATGTCCGCCGCTACGTTGGACATTCTCTCTGTGGTCTTTCTAGATTGTAGTCTGAATCCTTCCTCTGTCAGTTTTGGGCCGAGAATTTTCCTCATATTTTTGCGTTCTTCTTTTAGTATGTTTTCTATGCCGCTTTTTGTGTGAACTGTAAGTGTCTCGCTTGCATATAGTACCTCTGGTTTGATTACTGTGTTGTAGTGTTTTATTTTTGCGTGTGTGGATAGGCATTTCTTATTGTAGATATTGTGTATCTTGCCGTATGCCCTCTTCATCTTCTGCAATCGAGTCTTCTGTGCTATCTTCTCTCCTCCTGTGGGTTCGAGGATCTCGCCCAGGTATTTGAAGTGAGTGACCCTATTTATTTTGCCTTATTTGGTGTTCAAATTTTGGACATTTAATTTTGAGCAGAAGAATTCGGTTCTTTGAAAGGATATTTGTAGGCCAACTTTCTCTGCACATTCCTTGATGACTTCGATCTGTTTGGTTGCCCTTTTTTGATTGTCTGCGAGTATGGCTAGGTCGTCCGCGAAGGCTAGGCATGATATTTCTATGTTGTTTTTGGTTTGTCCGAGTCGTATTGGTTTCCAGTGTCCTTAATTTTTTAGTTGCTTTTCCCATTCCCTTATCACTTTGTCCACGACCAGGTTGAAGAGGAGTGGGGATAACCCATCTCCTTGGCGTACTCCGGTTTTAATCAGGAAGGGTTCGGAAATTTCTCCCATAAGTTTCACTTTAGAGATTGTGTCGGTCAGTGTCTGCTTGATCAATCGTAGTGTTTTGGAGTCGAGTCCTTGTTCTTCTAGGATATTGAACAGAGATTTTCGGTCAATGCAGTCGCATGCTTTCTTGAAGTCAACGAACGTGCAGATGATGAACTTGGCATGGCAAGTGTGACCTTAGCGAAACGTCTGCACGTTCAAAACAAACGGGACATAAACGATCGGATGTACTCCCGGACTAATAGTCTAGCATATATATATATATATATATATATATATATATATATATATATATATATATATATATATATATATATATATATATATATATATATATATATATATATATATATAACTCATTCAGGGAAATAATGGTTGTACGTCATCAAAATCTGACACTCACGTTACAACGTGGCCATATCTACAATATCTACACCAAAATATCCAGACGCTGGCTTTTGTATGATCGATAAAACTGTAAATGAAAAAGTAACACGATTTTTTTTTTCTTTAAAAGTTTTAATCAAAAATCTGTTTCGGAACTTCTGCTTGTGGACATAGAGGCTTTTAATTTATTACATACAAAGTTTAATTATTCCCTATCACTAAAACAAGTTTCAGCATCTGAATGCTGTATGTCTGATGCTGTTCATCCAGATATGTGGTCTGACTGTTGATAAAGCTTCTTTCCACATATCTAAACAGTTATCAATCATTCTTGCATCTGGACTTATATGACGGCGGAAAAAAAAATTTTCCACCCCCCGTATGAATTCTATAAGATTTAATATTCAATAATAAGGGGGAAGATGTAACACTTTATATCCATACTCTTCAGCCATATGGCTGAAGATCATATGATATGGCAGATCATATGATCTGCCACATATTATTTTTTAGGCTTGTTCCTAAAAACACCATTATGAAACGCAAATCTGACCCTTTAATTACTGTTTACCGAATAACGATATGCAGTAGTTCACGTTTTAACATAGTATTTACAAAAGGAAGATTATGCTTCGCCACCTATTCTGCAATTTTTTGTTTTGTCCATCAGTGTACTGTGTTATGGTGCATTATCCATTACAATAACTGATGACTCTTCTAAGATTTTCAACAGCTGGTTTTCAAACCAAAACAAAAAGTTATCTTGATTCATTTATCCATGATAATCGCCTTTTGTTTTAGAAGAAAAGACTAATTCGGCATTTGGAATAAAGTCATTTTTGTTCCCAGCTTGAAGAACAATATATCTACAATAACATGTTATTGACACGTCTTAAAACAACTATTCATGACAACATAACTGTAATGACTCCTGAGTATTGGGTATAACACTCACCTTTTTCCATCAACTTTTGTAGTATTTACACTCCTCTTGTTATCATCTTGCCATGAGTGACTTAAGGTCCCATTTTGAAATATCCCTGTTTTATCCAAATAAACAAATCAAACAGAGATTCGTCTTTGATATGTTGATACATCTTCAAAAATTGGATTCGTTTAAAGGCAATATCTGGAAGTTCCATCAGGCCCCTACGTGGATTATCCTTACTCCATTTGAAACCAGTTTCTTTTAGAAGTATATGAAGCGAAATTGTACATCCATCAAAGAGCTGCATTTTCATGAATACTTTTAGTTTTTCATGAATACCATTCATGAAACCATTTGTTCCGAAATAGCTCAATAAAATTTCATAAAAACACAATATTACCATGAAAATCTACTCACTTTTTTCATACATTTCATAGATTTGGCTGCGAATTGAGCTCACATCAAGAAGATGATTTAGATTAGCTTTTTCTTTGCTGATTTTAATATTTCCTTATTCTTTAACTTTTTCGAAATTGCACTAACTATACCAATAGTAATATTTAGTGCAGCTGAAACTCGCTAAAAAACTCCAATTAATTATGAGACCTACTAAGTTATTAATACATAACTCTCTCACAGCGTTTAATGGCAAAAGAGGAGCTCCATTATCTCGATCCTGTTCAAAATAACTGATAAGTGTTTTTTACTACAAGACTCACTCACTCATTTTTTACTACAAGACTCACAAAAAACAGAAACTAAACCAGAAAATAGCTAAAGCAGCAAGAATACAGTAAAACTAATTCAAAACGTTTGAAGCCTTAGCTCAAAAACGATCAGAACATGAAAATGACAGATTCGACGAAGAAAGTTGTGTTAGGCCGGTAACACTGTCCAGAAACACAAACCTAAATGTTATCTTATCATCAAATCCACATCTGATACATCGGCTCACCGCATTTTTCTATTCTAATAGGATTAGAGGGAGAAGGAAAGAGAGCGCTTCGTACTTTAAATGATTTTTTCTTTCTATATTTCCAATGTAGATGGGTTCCAGCGTCCTTGGTATCTTGCCTCTATCGTACTGATGTCCTGGTCAAACATCTCTTCTTGTTCGTCAAATTTTCCGGAAAAAATCCAAATGATAGTAAAAAAGGTAATTTTAAGGATATGCTAAACCCTAAAATTTTCATCTTTTTTGTTGCCCAGAAATCCTTTGACTACACAAACAAAAACACTTCCAATATTTGCATTATATATGTAGTATGCAGCCAATTCATTTTTATTTAATTTTTAAACACTTAACAGTACTGTAAACGAGACAGAAAAAAACTAGACTAAGGAAAACAATTAAACTGCTCTTAATGGTTCGTAGAATACTGAGGATATACCCCTTCTATGGTATTGTGGTAATTCCTAGATTATCCAGTCCAAAGTCAGGTACAAATAATTTCAATGAGCCTATGATATAAAGGAGAAGTAGATACTAGAAAATGGGACGTGCTATGCTCTTTATGTGAAAAAGTGTTTTAATAACTACCTAAACGAAACGCAAAAAGAGCATTCTCATCAATGTTACTAAAATCATGCGGACCTGTGTAATTCTTAATTTTTCTTAAAAAAAAAACAAGTTTAATTTGGGATAAAGGTAAAAAATGGTTTATTGAGTGTATGCACCATCGCTAGGCACATTTTTCCCATCTCCCTGGCAATTTGTGGATGTCCTTTCAGAAAAACCGTACATCTTTTGATGTGGTCCAGTCATCAAGCCATTTTTGGTAGTTGGAAGGGGCCAAGTTTGGTGAGTACGGCGGATGGGGCAAGAGCCAAGTGCAGTGACCACAAATGGTGTCTCTGACCGATTTTGCTATGTGTTATGGGGTGCTATCAAGAAAAAGTCTTGCTTGATTTTATGAAAAATCATACAGATATAGAAAAATTACCGATTCTCTACTATCTCGAAAATTTTTCTATGACTATTAGACCGACACTACTAGATCCTTAGATTAATACTTTTTTTATCGACGTTTCATAGACTACCGAACATTTCGAATCAGAATTTCTTCCCAACTGAAAAGGGCCAAGAGGTCTTAGTGCTGTAGAAAGCTACTTTGAAAGAATTAAGTTCAAAGGAAAGAATTATCAAGTTCTGAAACTTATTTCCATAGTTTCCCTTCGATGTATGCATTGAAAGACTTGGAAATTAGGAAGGCTTACATTAAAATAATTAGTTCCAATTTATTAGTTGAAGATAAGCCAATCATTTACGATTTAGATGAAGATGAAATACCGAGCATTCTGTTTATGCTGAACAACACATAGACTAACAAGTGCTTGATAAATTACTAGAATCAAATTCCAAAGCCCTCACCCAAATTTGTGAAGAGCAACTAAAGATTGAAATATTAATAGAGACCTGCTGAGTTAAGACTAGAAAGATTATAAAAAATCAAAGATAAAGCCACTAAAAACTCAATTTTGTCAAGCAGTGGAGGCTCGTGGGTTTTTAAAGTGCGTAGAAGAAAATAGTACTGCTGAAGATTTTTTTCTTGCTTTTCCCTTCCTTCTTTTTACTTTTTCTGCTATTGAAACCCTATATAAGAGATGAACCAGGAAAATGAGCTAGCCGAGCCGCCACTGTTGTCAAGTTAATTACGGTGTACAAGTAGTAAACGTATGAAGTGAAGGGAGCAGTACAGTGCCAGCAACTGAAACAAATACTAAAGAGGGAAAAATCTTAATAGCAGTCAGATTAATACTAACAATACAATAGCGAAAAGTAACAGAACTCAGTCTTAACGTAAGAAGAAGAATCTTTGATGTTTTGGGTCATTGCTCTGCAGATTAAAGAAAAAGAGCTTTCTTGATAAGACTGTAACCTGTATCCTCTACGATAATTCAAAGAGGAAAAAATGGTGGGTTGATTCTGGTAAGCCTGTAACGAGTACCAGGTATGTAAAATGAAAACCAGAATTTTTATATAGGAAAAACACGTTTATTATATGAAAATGATAAAATATAGTTTAATCGAAGTATTGCCTAACGCTAGCTATAATTTTTTTCCATCTGTCTGATAATTTGTGGATACCACACCAGAAAATATGTTGCTTTTTTGAGGCTCGTTCGAGCTGAAGCGCTGCTCCGCAAATGCCTGTCCCATCGATGCAAATAAGTAGTAATAGGACGGATCCACGTCTGGTGAATAAGCCGCATGCGAAAGTATTTCCCAACAAAACGGTTGACGGTTACTTCACATCCTTGAAGAAACTCAATAAAAGCTTCAATTTTTTACTATCATTTTTTTTTATCTGAGATTCGACAGATGGCTCAATTGTACAGAAACTGAGAGAGTTTACTTCGAAGATTAAGTTTGAATTATTTTTTCGTTCGTTAAAGTCAGGAAAGGTTTGTATTAATATTTGTTTAAATACTTTAAAATAGGTGTCAGAAAATCGACATAATAATTTCTAGATAATTTCTTTGCCACTGTTTCATATTCCTGCAGCATCTTCGACGTCAAGTCATCCGGGTAAAATAAAAAATCCTTCTCACGCACAGGTGTGCTCGCACCTGTTTGCTTTTCTAATCTAGACGACGACGATGATAACCACACTCCGAATTTATAACGTATCAGACCGACATTCCAACTGTTCATCATTTAGTGCAAGCAAACTGAAACGACTAAATGATCTAATTTTTCTTTCTTTCTCGGTGCGATACACCTGTGTTTGCACGAACTTTATTTCTCAAGTGTCTCGAACGTTATCTTGTCAACAACTAGCCGTTTTAATAAGTGAATCTTAACTGCCAGGACGTTTTATAATATGTTTTATATTTGACAAAAATTTTCACTTTTAGATATAGCAGGTGCATAGTTTAATTCGCTATATTTTAAACTCAAAGAGTTTTACCACTAAACACCGAATCACTTTTTTTAAGTTCTCGACGCACGTTTCGCTAACCATGTTAGCATCATCAGAAGATTATTTAGTCTTTTTTTTTACCCAGTCAGGTGTTCGTTCTCCGACAAGCTAACACGCGCTGGTAGAGCAATTGGTGTTCGTGCTCGGTTTGCTGGATTATAACTCCTTGCAACCAACAAGGTTAGCTATCATAAGATCGGCAATCGTGTGTTCTAAGCAGACGCAGCGACCCCAGGATGACAAACTTCTGCATTGCCGTAGCCAATGCTTCAACATATGTACGGCAAGATGGAATTTTTCGCAATTGACTGAGCACAGTATCTCTCATTCCACCGAGAACGCCTATTATCAACACAACCATATGGTTTGGTGGCATATGCACGGCATACGTACTCTGGGTAGAGTCGCTTCAGTTCGTAAAGGAGATCCTGATACTCGTTTTTGTTCCTCCTTGATATTAATATTTGTTTCCGCTGGCGAAGAAAACTGAGTAACAAACATCATTTTCGTGTCCTTATCAAGGAGGACAAAATCAGGTTTGTTAGCCTGTATTTGTCTAATAGTCGAGAACGAGAAATTCCAATAAACCCGACAATCTCCGTCTTAACGTAAGAAGAAGAATCTTTGATGTTTTGGGTCATTGCTCTGCAGATTGAAGAAAAAGAACTTTCTTGATAAGACTGTAACCTGTATCCTCTACGATAATGCAAAGAGGCGAAAATCGGGGGTTGATTCTGGTAAGCCAGTAACGAGTACCAAGTATGTAAATATGAAACCGGAATTTTTATATAGGAAATACACGTTTATTATATGAACGCTAACTATACATTTTTCCCACCTGTCTGATAATTTGTGGATGCCAGTCCAAAAATACTGTTGCTCTTTTAAGACTCTTTCGAGCTGTCTTACATTTTCGTAAGAAGTGAAGCGCTGCTCCGCAAATGACTGTCCCATCGATGCAAATAAGTAGTAAAACGCCTCAATCCTGCCCTCAAATCCTCACCTGGTTGACGGTTGCTTCACATCTTGATAAAACATATCATGAAACTTGATAAACGCTTCAATTTTTCACTATCATTTTTTTTTATCTGAGATTCAACAGATGGCGAAATTGTACAGAAACTGAGAGAGTTTACTTCGAAGATTAAGTTTGAATTATTTTTTCGTTCATTAAAGTCAGGAAAGGTTTATCTTAATATTTAGGGGAACAAAATGACCCGCCGCACTCACGCCGCAAACAATAATAACTATTTCCCCACGCTCAGCTGAATATATTTTTCCTACACATTTCTTGCCTTTCGTGCTAATAATTTTTGGTATTTTGTTAGGAACGGTTGAAATACCACTCTCATTGATATTGTAGATAGCACTTGGTGGAAAATTACATTTTTTAAACAATTCTAATAAATTTTCAAAAAACAAATTAACTTGAAATTCGTTAAATCCCATCATTCTTGCTAAACTAGTGGCGTAAGGAGCCCGCAATGACAGGTTGTATTTTTTAACAAAACTATTTACCCAATCTTTACTAGCTAGTTTTCAGTTTGGATTAAATAGGTTTTTTATGTTGTTAAAAAAAGCAAACTCATACGATTTTTCTTAAAGTTTTAAACGTAATACCATAAAACCGGTTATCCAGATTTTAGCAGTATTCTTCAAGTTCACGTTCCATTTCCTCTGAGAAAACACTTCGATATTTTTCCAAGCTATCAACAACAAGCCCCGATTTTAATCTCTTTCGTAGAGTATATTCATCTATTTCAAGCTCTTTTACGACGGTCCTTTTGGAAATACCTTCATATATTCTTTGTCCAGCTGTTTGTATTCATTTCTTCCGTACATGCTTTTCTATTTGTTTTTCTTTTATATACCCTAAAACAGCCTTATAAAAAAATTACAAATGGTTCTGATTGGCACAATTCCGCTTACGTATTACTGCCCCACCCTAAACATCGGACATTTACGTCATATGTCGCAGAAACTAAAAAAATAGTTTCTGTTGTCACGTACATCCATACAGTAGGCACTATCATATGTATTGTAGATTTTTAAAACATAACCTTAAAGTTGCCCATTTGATGAAATATCTTAAAAATTAAGATGAGAATTCCCTCATATTTTTCATAAATCTTATCACAATACCGTTTAAATTTCTTAGAGACTTAAACATATGGAAAACTACTAAAGATTAGTGTATACGTTGCCAGATTTACCTGTTCTTTGATAAAATTCATAGATAGGACTTTTGCACCACATAAACTTTTGCCCCACGTTTTATGGCGTCGATTTAGACGATTCTAAAGTAGTGATTTCGACTTCAATGATATGAACAGATGGCAGATAGGTTAAATGTTGGTCGCCGAACCATTTGTGGCTATCTTCATGGCATAGGAAAGATCGAGAAGGCAGCAAAATGTGTACCATATCAGCTGAATGACAGACAGATCTTTGATGTCACAAGTTTTGTTTTCTTACCACGAAAGAAAGACTTTTTTTCATCGGATCGTGATTGGAGACGAAAAATGGATATTTTTCGAGAACTCAAAACACAAAAAATCCTGGGTTAACCCAGGACAACCTTCAGCATAGACCACAAGACCCAATCGCTTTGGAAAGAAGTCAATGCTCTGCATTTGGTGGGGTCAGAAGGATCTGATGTATACCATGAGCGTCTGGAACCAGGTGAAACAGTTAATACCGTTCACATCACACACAGCGAATGCGGTCAGAGACACTCTTGCCTCACACGCCGTACTCGCCAGACTTGGCCTCTTCCGACTAGCACTTGTTTCCATCGATGTCTCACCCAGTTTCCATGAAGCACTTTAACGATAACGGAGATGTCGAAAAATGGCTTGATGATTGGCCCACCTCAAATGATGTACGTTTTTTCTGGAAGGGCACCCACAAATTGCCAGGGAGATGGGAAAAACATGCAGCTACTTTGAATAAATAATTTTTTACCTTTCTCCAAAATTAAATATATACTTTTTCTTCTAGAGATTCCCGTCTTTTCCTCACACAACTTATTGTAAGTTAACATTTTTAATGATCTCTATTTTTTTTTAATTGTATCAGACGAATAACCGAAAAGTACAAATTTTAAGATTTCGAGTCGGTTACGAAAAAAATACCTCATTAAACTGTCAATTGACATCAACAGAAAAGGTTAACCACGAAACGCGAAAGGTCACATCTTTAATAATTAACGAACCTTCAGTCCTTTATTTGAACAGGTGTGGGTTTAGTAGACGAGACGACCTTTATAAGCGGTTTTATCGAGAAACAATATTCGGTTGGTCAAAGACCAAAACTGTTTTTTTGCACATAAAAAATAATTCATTTAAATAATCTTACCGAAAAAATGTTTCTCTTTTAAGTTGGCAGTGTTGTTGCGTTGGAATTTATTGGTTAAAAATTGCGTTATTATCAGGTCTTCGGCGTAATTCGCTAGTCCTACGCTTTATCGACTGAAGAACATATCCGAATCAGATTTTATTCCCGCCGTACAGAGATTTTAAATTTCAGCTTTATAACGAGGTTCAATATACAAGTCTACTGTGACTATAACTTTAAAAATATTAGGCTGTTAAGAAAATTATTGCGGTTTTTATTATGTTAATTTTAAATGCTATATTTTCAAATAGATTTGTGTTACTTTTCAATTTATTGGTTAAAAACCGCAATAACGTTCTTAACAACCGAATACTCCCGCCTTCTTTCTCATGGTCTCCACATGATGTGAAACGAGGCGGGTGTCAATCACCATATTATATCCACATGCATCCCGAAATCTCTTAATATTTTTAATTTGTTTAAATCGGGTGTTCTCTCTCGGGTTTTCTCAAGAGCAAGTAGAAGCACGAGCTGGTGAAGTAGTATTCCTGCTGTAGTTTTCCTGTGTATTTTGAAAAAATATATTTGTGACGATGAGCATTGTCAAACTTTTTCGACCCATTGTCATGGCCGTAACCAGGCCGAATGAAACCGGATGCAGTGATAATCGAATTTAATAATTTTTCACGCCAACAGTTGTGTGGTGGTGGTGAATTGTCCGTAACAGATAGAAGCCATCAAGGAGGGATAATCATTTTCACAACATACCGTACCATAACCTGAAAATCAGTTTATAGGTTATGAGCGGGTGTGCTAGATTCAGCAATCACATTACTTTCCATAAGAAACACTGAAGAACTCGACTCTTTTCTTTATTTACAACTTGCATGTAATTTCACACTTAATTATATTTGATGACCTGTAAATGGCAATGGCATACGAGATCTTTCAAACAGTTGTATATCTTTTAATTGCTCATGTAAGGAATTACATGCTGTCTTGAAAATGAGAATTCAACCGTGAGTACCCACGTATAAACTACGTATGGAATTATGAAGAGTCTTATCTACTATTCTTAGGTTACGAATACTTACTTGTACTGTTCATACGTTAAATAAATGCTGTCACGAATAGAACTTGATGCAAAGCTGCAGTATTGGTAACCCTTTTTGTTGAATTACGCTTTTTAGCCGATTATAAAAGTTAGTACTAGACTTACTTAAACCACTATTGTCTCGATCTTATTCAAAATAGTGTACCAAATATGCTATTAACTCTTGACAACGACTATTTAACTGATTTGGCATTTTGCAGGCGCTACACTGCCAGTTATAACATTGTGGTGGTTCTTAAAAGAACTGTTTTCGATCGTAAGGTAAAAATCAAAGAAAACGTTCAGATAGTGTATACTGCATTATTTATATATGAGATAACCTCCAAACGTATCAATAAATATCAACAAGAAAAATGTGAAACTTGACAACGTCGCATATGCTACCAACCGAATACAGCCACTAAATTTGAAATGTATTAAATACTTTTCATTCGATCATAGTTAATATTATTTAATTTATGTAGTGGTATTTCTGCTATTCTTCAATGGCGTCATCGATAACGTGCAACTGATTTTCTTTTGGACAGGCTATATCTCCATTTTCCCACTGCGAAAACTTAAGTCATCTGATTAGCTGGGTATCAGCTATGTGCCATAATGTGGTAGCTAACGCCAGTTATTGTAGGCGCTAAGTCGTCACAATGCAAGGCCACATATAGCAAAAAAAGTCTAGTTTTGTTCTCATAGTACCCTTCACTATTAAATCAATTAAAGGGTGCTAAGCTAACCATCCCCATTTGAAGCAACATTTGGACCATGGAGCGACTAATTGTGGTGGGCAGTGCGAGCCAAAAGATGCAGACCTTCAGAAGCAACAACTTCAGCACAACACCAGCCCATTGTTCAATAATAGAATAGCATAGTCCGAAAGGATAGTGCAATTATCATGATCTCACACCGTCCTTGCAGAAGATGATGGACAGAGGAGGAGAGAAGGAGGATTCACATTTCTTAAGTTGTTGCTACAAGATTCTGCAATTTGCTGAATCTGCAATTTGCTGAATTTGATGAACTGAAAACACTACTTTAAATAAACAAACACTACAAACGAAACAAACAAACACTATTTTAAAACTTAAAACAGTTTTACAGTAATGTTTAAGAATGTAAAATGGTTTTATGAAACTATAGTCACACAAATTTAAAAATAGAAGTAATAGATAACAAAGTATAAAATTGTTTTATTCCTTTTTAAATGAATTTAATTTGCAAAATGTTTAAAAATAGAACAGCATGGTCCGAAAGTATAATGCAAGTATCATAATCTCACCATGTTCTTGCAGAAGACGGTGGACAGAGCAAGGGAGAAGGGAGATCCGCATTTCTCAAATTGATGCTAGAAGATTCCGCAATTTGCGCTTCGAAGTGCTTCCACATGTGCCGTATTGGTCGGATTTGCCTCCCAGCGATTACCTCCTCTTCTCGTCAAAGTCAAATAACCGTAAATTTTCCACATTTGAACAAATCAAATTATACGGAAGCTAATAAAAAATTGAAACTTTGTTGGTTTAAATGAATTTAATTTGCAAACTGTTCAAAAATAGAACAGCACGTTCCGAAAGTATAGTGCAATTATCATGATCTCGCCATGTTCTTGCAGAAGAGGATGGACAGAGTAAGAAAGAAGGGGGATCCGCATTTCTCAAGTTGTTGCTACAAGATTCCACAACTTGCGCTTCAAAATGCTTCCACACTCGTCGTCGCGTCGATTTGGTTCCCAGCAGTTACCTCCTCTTCTCGTCAAAGTGAAATAACCGTAAAGTTCCCACAGTTGAACAAATCACGACTCCACATGTCATAGAGCCAATGCAAGAATCCATTTATTGAGGGAACAATTCGATGAGAAAATTATGTCGAATTTATTCACATCAAGGTCATGTGATTTAACGCCTTTTGATTATGCTCTTTGGGATTGTGTTGAGTGTTTGGTCTACGAAATGTGGCTATGAAATAACGAAACTGGACGCTGCTACAGAAGAAGTACGCATGCGCCAAACGCCAACTACCGCGACCAAAAGTTATTTAGCGTAAAGGTTTCTCTTTCGAATGCAGTACCTCTCGCTTCTGTAAACAAATCCGTATAACCGTACCCTTCGTTCGCATTAGTGTTTTTTTTTTGTTTCGCCGAAAAAATGTTAAGTGTAACAGTAGAGCAACGAATTGTTATGAAATTTCACTTGAAACTTGGAAAAACCGCTACTGAAACATGTAGTTTATTGAAAGAAGTATATGGCAATGAATGTTTATTGCGTGCACGTGTTTTTGAGTAGTTTAAGCATTTTAAAGATGGCCGAGAAGACGTTGAAGATCTGGTTTGGTTCGATCTGACAAATCTGGCAAATTTTATCTAAGAATTTGCATATCTAAGATCATACAAAAAGTGTGTGCCAAAATTCTCACGTTTGAACAACAAGGAGCTCGCAAAGATGTTTACAATGACACTTTGAATGCCATTGAAAATGACTCAAACTTATTGGAAAGAATAATAACATGTGACGAATCGTGGTTTTTATTTACGATCCCGAAATGAAGCGCCAATCCATGCACTGGAAGAGCGCAAATTCACCGAGAGCCATAAAAGCTCGAATGAGGAAATCTGAATTCAAAATAATGATGATTGATTTTTTTTCGATATTCATGGGATTGTGTACCCTCACTGGGTTCCTGAAGGTGAAACTATGAATCAACATTACCACCTTCACGTTCTTGGTGAACTCCGTGTAAGAATAAGGAAAAAACGACCCGAATTATGGAAGGACACGTCATAGGTTTTCCACCGAGATAATGCGCCGGTTCATTCCGCATTGTCTGTCAAGAGGTGTCTAGTCATGTATAGGATCCCAGTGTTAGACCATCCGCCTTATTCGCCGGATCTTGCGCCGTGCGACTTCTATCTATTTCCTAACGTGAAATCTGCATTAAAAGGAACAATGTTTGAGTCGGTTGAAGCTATGAGAAGAGAAAGCGGCACACCTTCTGAACGAGCTCACAGAACAAGACTTCCGGCGCTCTGTCGAACAATGGAAGGTACACATGGAGCATTGTAGAGATAGAAGAGGGGGTGTATATTGTAGGTGATCATAAGTAATTATGTATGAAACCAAAGTAAAATGTTTTGCCCCATCAGTCTCGTTAGTTAATAGTCACACCTTGAATAACGATAAACGAGTAACTATTGACGCCTTGAAAGCCAACATAACTCGGACAATTGCGGACGTAAGACCCCAATTGTTTGAAAAAGTGCTCGGGACTTGGATTGATGGTTTGATTGATCATTAGTTTCAAGGTATTTAAGTTGATTGTTGTTTTATTTGAATTGAATCTTGGCCTTAAAAAATTCACCCTTTAGATCAGATCAATAATCAGAATTCTATTTATTCAATTACTAATAAGTGGCACGTAATGTACCTCTTATTTTTCTCCGAAACTTTACAATAATGATTGAATGTTTTTTTAAATTTTATCGTATTTGTATTAAAATAGGATATTTTCTCCGATGATAAGCAGGTGTAATGCACTCGCATTGATGAATCGATGATATCGATGAATTATGATTGATTTTATCATCGTTTCGCTTTACAATAACGATTAAAGATCTACAAAAATATATGTACTCAAAATGTGGATTTGGTTTACTTAGAATACTCAAAATGTTCTTAAATTTTCTTTAAAGGAACATGTCAGAATAACACATTCAACACCTTTTTTTACCTTTTTTCCTATTTAATTTATTCTACGATCTGTAGGATGATTTAAATATGCTAAGTGACATAGAAAAAGGAACACCCTGTAAATGTTTTTATATTTTAATATTATATTTAGTATACTTGTTTCTAGTGACCTTAGAAATAAGTGATCAAAATTTCAGCCATAGCAACGAAGCACTTGTTCGTATAAAATAAAAAAGTTTTTGGCAGTGTCACTTTTTCCTTAAAGTTAAAGATACATCATTCGATTAACTTTTACGATTTGAGAGTGATTTGTTTTACTGCAATTTAATTTCTTTAAAAAAGTTATCATGGCTAGAGTGTGAAGACGTTCACATTTTCTCCAGATGACACAATTTAAGAGAGGACGCATTGTAGGTCTAAGAGATGCCGGATTATCTTTTCGGGAAATTGGAAGAAGAATAAATAGGACTGTTCACCCAGTGTTGAGAACTTGGCAAGCGTGGGCCGAAGAAGATGCCAGTCCAACCACGACAGAACTCCAAGAGCACCGTCTTAGGTTTTTGGCCATAAAAGACCCTGTTTCAATTTCAAGGTCAATTGCTAACCAGTGATTTGAAGAGAATGGAAGGTTAATTGGAATGCGAGCAATCTAGCGCAGAATCAGATCTTTTGGGCTTGTTTTTTACAGACCATATCTGGCTTTACGAACATCGGCGCCAACGACTGGAGTGATGCAGAGAAAGACATCAGTGGGATTGCGGAATGGAATTGTGTTGTTCTTACTGACGAGTCCCGCTTCTGTATATATCTTCTGCATCAGACATCGCGAAGAAAGACGAAATCCAAAGTTCTTGATGGAGAGGCACGTACATCGCACAGTGGATGTTATGGTTTGGGGTGCCATCTAGGTCACCAATAGTTCTTGTCCGAGGTTGTGTAGAGGTAGCTCAGCGGTATATCGAAGAAATTGTAGACCCCATTTGTTTCCCTACCTTCGAACACTTCCAAATGCATTTTTCCAGCAGGATAATGCATGCCCAAACGTTGCACGTGTCGCTTTACGTCGTTTTGAAGGAGCCCAAATCAATTTACAACCTTGGCCACCAAGGTCCCGGGCCTTTCCGCAATAGAGCATGAGTGGTATATCGCAGGTCGAAGATTGTTCAGATTGCCACACCATCCACAGACGTTGGAGGCACTACTAGGTAAAATTCAAGTAGCATGGGACATTATACCTCAAGAGGAAATTTGGTGGTCAATTTCACAGGAATTAGGAAATTAGAAATTGGATAATAGGTGGCAAATTCAGTGTTTTATTCAATAATTAAAAATAATCAATTTGAAAGACCCTTTACAGTCAAAGTCCCCCGAGGTGCACGAGTCCCGACCGGGGTCCATCCTCTAAGCGCACACTTCTCCTACGATCTTTCTCATCCCTACTTTTCTAATTTCTATATCTATTACACAGAATACGAAAATGAGTTTAAAGTGTGACTGTAGAGCCATGTTATATTATTCGACATAACCTTAATTCATATATATTTATATTTATATTTCATAAGTTAAATTAATAAATAAATATATATATATATATATATATATATATATATATATATATATATATATATATATATATATTATATTATTGTATATATATATATATATATATATATATATATATATATATATATATATATATATATATATATATATATATATATATATATATATATATATATATATATATATATGTACATATATACAATAATAATAATAATAATAATATTAATAATAATAAACGGAACTATGAAAAGCATATACTACACATGGATGTTGTCGACCGATGTAGGAAGTGCGGTATAGTGGGGGAAACGATTGAACACCTTATCGGTGGGTGTGCAGTTCTAGCCCCTAATGCTTATTTAGGAAGACATAATCAGCTGGCGAAAATTATACATCAGCAAATTGCATTAAAGTATTCGCTATTAGATAACGCACCTGCTCCATATTATAAGTACTCACCTTCTCCCGTATTGGAATCATCTGATGCAATCCTATACTGGGACAGACCAATCACAACAGATCGAACGGTCGATTATAATAGACCAGACATTGTTCTAATTAGTAAAAAGGAGAAAAAGGCTTTTATAATTGACATCGCAGTGCCACTCTCTCATAATATCAGGAAAACCGAGTTGGAGAAAACCACTAAGTATGAAAACCTTGCGTACGATTTGAAAAACCAGTGGAAACTGCATAAGGTAGAGATAGTGCCTTTCGTTATATCCGCCGAAGGCCTAATAAGTAAGAACTTTTCAAAAAATTTGAAGAACCTTGGTATCTCAAAATCGATTGCCATAGTGGGACAACGTGCAGTGCTCTTGCAGACGTGCCACATTGTTCGTAAAATTTTATGCTAAGTGAGAGGAGTTGAATTGCTTTCTCATTTTGGCATTGTAATATAGACCAGCTTAGGCTGAGATGCTGAGTTCAGTACGAGGATAATAATAATAATCATCTTAATCAATAATCAATTAATCTTATCTCAAAATCGATAGCCATAGTGGGACAACGTGCAGTGCTCTTGCAGACGTGCCACATTGTTCGTAAAATTTTATGCTAAGTGAGAGGAGTTGAATTGCTTTCTCATTTTGGCATTGTAATATAGACCAGCTTGGGCTGAGATGCTGAGTTCAGTACGAGGTTAATAATAATATAATAATAAAGAGGACAAACTATACACGGAAGGTTTCCTAAGTCACTCGAACATGACACCATTGACGAACAATTGTCTCTGAAGTGGCTGACCGATGGACTCTTGTACCCAGAAACAGAAGGTTTCGCGATATCTATTCAAGATAGGGTAACAAGAACAAAAAACTATGAAAAGCACATACTGCATTTGGACGTGGTCGATAAGTGCAGGAAATGCGGTACTTTGGGGGAAACAATTGAGCACCTTATTGGCGGTTGCCCGGCCCTTGCTCCTAATGCTTATTTAGGACGGCATAATCAGCTGGCAAAAATTATACATCAACAAATTGCAAAAAAATACTCGCTATTAGAAAATGCACCTCCTCCATATTATAAGTACTCGCCTTCTCCTGTACTTGAATCATCCGATACCATTCTTTACTGGGACAGACCAATCACTACTGATCGAACGGTTGATTATAACAGGCCGGATATTGTTCTAATCAACAAAAAGGACAAGAGAGCTTTTATAATTGACATCGCAGTGCCACTATCTCACAACATTAGAAAAACTGAGATAGAAAAATCCACAAAGTATGAAAATCTGGCATACGACTTGAAGAACCAGTGGAAACTGAGTAAGGTAGATGTAGTGCCCTTCGTTATATCCGCCGAAGGCCTGATAAGTAAGAGATTTTCAAAGAACCTCGAGAGCCTCGGGATCTCGAGATCGATTGCCATAGTGGGACAGCGTGCCGTGCTCTTGCAGACGTGTCACATTGTTCGTAAGATATTATGCTAGGGTGAGAGGAGCTGAATTGCTTTTTCATCTTGGCATTGGAATACCGGCCAGCATGAGCTGAGATTCTACAGTAAGGATGAGCAGAATAATAATAATAATAATAGGTGAGAGGAGCTGAATTGCTTTTTCATCTTGGCATTGGAATACCGGCCAGCATGAGCTGAGATTCTACAGTAAGGATGAGCAGAATAATAATAATATTTTTAATACTTTTTAATTTTGAATTAATTATAACCGTTACCTGAAAAAAACATAATAAATTATGAAACTGTCTATTTGTATTTTTGTTTTTAATACTATATTGAAGTTTTTGCATTAATTTCCTACTAGGTAAGTATATATAACTTACAATAAGTTTAATTTTGTATTCAGTGTAAGAGGTTTTGGCAATTCTAGTCATAAACAATATCCTTATATTTCTACAATGTACTTATTGAAATGAAAAGTTTGAAAATCGCGCGCTTACGATCTCACATAATTGGTCCTACATAACTTTAAGTGGGGACTGGGGAACGTGCACTTGGAGGATGGAATTGTGTGCAGATAGAGGACGGTGTATTTAGAGGACGTTCTATGTCCGTTCTAGAGGATATTGTACGATATTTGGAATAGCCTAAAAAATTAATGAACAGATAATTAATTATGATTAAACAATGCAACGCAACATACATATTACGTTATAATGGTTGCCTAGGAGCCTTTGCAAATATGTTTATAGAAATAAAAAGGCGAGAAACTTCCTATAACATCACGATGTTCAAATTCACCAAGTGCTCTATAAGATTGACACACAGAACACTGATTTTGATAATAAATTTCGACAATTTACTCTGATGTTAAACGTTCCAATGATGATTAGCCAGACTATTGGGACACATTATTACAGACTTGCGCGCAAACTCAGAGTTCATTGGACAGCGACCCCTATCGGGAGTTCGAACGCACTAAAAAAAATCACCTGTTACTTTGAAGGAGACAATATGGAATTGTATTTTGAATTAAAAATAAAAGTTATAAAAAATCAGTTTCATTACTCTATTTAAGGCGCAAGCCTTTATTCATTCACCCTGTACAATTTAAAATTTTTGCTTAAATACATCATACTAAGAAAGGCCCGAACATTAGAACACCTAAAATCTATTGTTTATTCGTGATACGATATCTAATGGATATATTTTAAACATAAAAGCGAGGATTGTCAGTGCACGCAAACCAACTAAAAATTAAAAAAGATTAAAGTTTCGTATATTTCACCTGTTCCAACAAACCTTGGAATATTTGCGTCAATAATACCAGATAAACTACTCAATTATCAAGGTTTATACGGATCAAGTGTCGTACCGGCAAGGTACAGGTGTACCTGTAAAATATTTTACGTATTAAAACGATGAAAGTGTTAAAATTTTTATCTTCGTTTTGTTTGTTTTGATGAGAAATAATCTCCTTATCTCACAAGTACAGCTTAGCTCGTTTCGTTTTTTGCTTGCTGTTATGTTCAGGAAAATACTGCAATAAAAATATTACCAGTTAAATTTAGTTTCCGTTATTAAGCCTAGTTCTCATATATATATATATATATATATATATATATATATATATATATATATATATATATATATATATATATATATATATATATAGACACACACACACACACACAAAAGAAGAAGTAGAAGTTTGTATAAAGCCGTTAAAAATTAACAAGAGTGTTGGAGAAAAAAGCATAATAGCAGAAATCTTGAAACTCGGTGGTAATACATTGGTGGCAAGATCAGGGAAGTTAACGAAGAGAATTTGAGAAGAAGAAAATATGCCAGTGGATTAAAACGCTGATAATATCCCTTCACAAAAAAAGAGCTAAGGAGGCGTGCAATAAGTATCGAGGAATTTCGCTTTAAGACGTGGCTTAGCAAGTGGTAGCAAAGATGATTTAAGATCGACTAGAGAAATAACAAAACGTACAAGTAGGAGAACACGAACGAGAGTTCAGTGCAGGAAGATCAACAATCGACCAGATATACATCATGAAATAGATCCAACTGAATACTTACGAACAAAATTTGGGCTTACTTTTGTTGTTCATAGATTTATCGACAAGCATATAACTCCATTAGCAGGAAAAATCTGTTCTAAGCAATGAAACAGTTGGGAGTCCCGAAAAAGTTGAGGGAGTAGGCGGAGATCACTGTCAGAAGAACAGAAAATAAAGTTATAGCCCATGGAGCAACCTCTGAGAAGTTCATCGTAAAGAGAGAACTGAGACAAGGCGATCCACTGTCCACAATTATGTTCATTCTAGAGCAGGAAGTGATTCTGAGGCAGAATGGCATCAGTACTCAGGGGTTGATATATAGCACCAGACATCAGTGCTTAGCCTATACCGACGACATTGTATTGATGGCGAAATCCAAGGAAGAAATAGTAAGGATATTCATGATGTTGGAAAGAAAAGCAAGAGAACATGACCTAATAATTATCGAAAACAAGACTTAATATATGGGAATGAAAGATAGTACCAGAGGACTATCTCCTCATTTAGTCATTAACTGTGCAGAAAATATGAAATATATCATATCTAAGTTATCATCATAAATAAGTTCAGCAAACTGCCATGTAAAAGGGATGAAGAGAAAGAAATAGAGAGTTGACCAGCGAACAGAAATAAAACCGCAAGAATGGTTTTAGAAATTTTTAGAGTAAATATTATAATAAATGCTGCAAAAGTAAGAGTGGACCAAACAATACTAGATCCACGGCTGCCTATTCGTTGCGAGACATGGACAATGACGAAGAAGGAAGAAAGTAAGCTAAAGGTCTGGGTCGTAAAATATTAAGGAGGATTTTTGGAGCAATTAAGAATAAATTTAGAAAATTTATTAAATTTTTTATTTAAGAAATTTGATTTAAGAAATTTTATTTGGAGCAGTTAAGAATAAATTTAGAAAAAGAACAAAAAGAGAAATAGAAAAACTGTACCAAAAAACAAACATTGTTCATGTGGTGAGGGCGCAGAGAGCTAGAAGGCTGGGGCACATAGCGAGTATGCCCGATAAGAGATGGGTTATTATCTTTATCTACCCCACTAAAAACGTATCTCAGAATTTTTACAAATTTTTTTACCCAACTGAAAAAAAAAATACGAACTTTTTCAAAAAAAATGTTCTTTTTTCAAATACTCATAACTCTTTCAAAGATTGACTAAATGGGACGTTTTTTTTTAAATCTTTTTGTTTTTGAATGTACTTTTCAGAAAAAAAATACAAACAAAATTCAGAAGTCAAGTTTTATGAAAATTTTCATAGTTTTGAGAAAAACCCTAAATTTTTCAAAGTTTGCCATTTTTTTTATAAAAAATTTAATATTCTGCGAATAATATTGCGCATTCGAAAGAAGGCCGTCTTTTCTTCCTATTTTTTTTCATTGAAAAAACAATCTTATTTTTTCCCAATCGCTTATTTTTTCTATTATAAAAACTTTGGTTTTATAATAATAATATTAAATGGTTCGATAATATTTTATTCTGGATTTATAATCTAATATAATGATTAATTAACAATCAATTTTTTTTATACCAATTTAAGAAACGATTTTTTTGGCCTTTTTTCGGTTGGATAAAAATATTTGAAAAAATTTTTAGAAACGTTTCTAGTGCGGTAGAAAAAGATTAAAAAATTTCAGCCAAATCGAAAGAAGTCGGATTCAAAAGGGGTCTATTAGGCATCCACTGGAAAACAAAAATAGTTGGGAGAAATAGAAAACATAGTTCTTGTAGTAGCAAAGAGTTCTCCACTGTGGCTAGTACATTGTGTTAATTCTCCATGGAAAGATATACAAGACATGAAATGGGCTTTAGAACAGTTGGAAGACAAGCCCCACTTTAGAGGAAAAAAAATATTTTCTGACAAAGTGCCTTTCTGGCTTAATGGGTTTATGAACAAACATTCAAGAATTCACATTCACACTCATTGACAGAACAAAATCTTCAAGTTATTCAGGAATTACCTCTCTGTCACGACTTCTAAAGCGTTTAAAACGTCATGTACATTTTTTTTTTGGTTAGAGCATGTTCACCATGAGCCTTCAACCGAATAATCGATAACTTTCAGCAGCCGTTTTCTTTAAATGAAAGAAGTTTATCAAACTTCCCTGTAAGACGTCTTTTTCTGGGTACATAATTCGGCATATTCAAAGCTATGAAAAAGTATGTTATTGCACAATGACAATTAATAACGAACTGGGTTTTGATGGCGTATATTTACCCTCCAAAACGCCATAAACGTCTTTAGTCTATACCAACAAATGTATTAGTAATTCCATCTCTTATCACAATCGGCATTATTAACCGAAACACCTATTACATTTTTTTGTTCTCTAGTATAATTTTACTAGGTGCTACTTTTTTTTGGAACATAGTATATTTCACTTTTTTTTATGTTAATAAAGTGTTCGCGTATCGGAAAAGTTTTTAAACGTTGTGCATAAATGTTTTGCTAAAAATAAATTATGGTAATTTTGTTGTTATTAAAAAATAAAAAAAAAACGAAACATATGAAAACCACACGATTTATCGCCGCATAATAGACAAATTACTTGGAAAGGTACGGCCAAACACACCATATGACACCGACGGGTATTGCATCGACCACATCGTCAACATCCACACACACACACACATTTCGCCGTGCTTTATCTAGTAGATTAGTTGCCATATGCGATCACAAGTCATATGTCCACCATATTGAACTGTCATCTGGCCGCGAACTACAGATGGACGTATAAAATCTTTTTATTTGTTATACAGCCGCACCAAATGACGTGCGGTTATGTAACGAGCAGGAAAAAAACCCATTCCAAAATTCTCAGGTGTTATTTCATTAAGTTTGTTTAATGGCTTGGAGATATTTTGTTGTTAATTTGCTATTGAATCCGTACGGAACAATTTTAATGTTTTAATTCAAAACGAATAATTAAAAAAAAAAAGTCTAAATAAAAACTAAGTTTTTTTAAAATATTGATAACCTTATTCAGCTTAAACAAAAAATATCATATTTTATGTAAAAAACCTTAAAAAAACTCAACTATTCAACAATATATCGTAGGTATATATATATATATATATATATATATATATATATATATATATATATATATATATATATATATATATATATATATATATGTATATATATATATATGTATATATATATATACACATACATATATAAAAACATTTTTGTTGGTAGCTAGACCGGGAACGAGCCCCACCCATCTCTTCAACTGGAGGGCATATGTTTCGTCTCTTGATGTTCAGACTCTTCAGGGCGCTGACATATACCATACCAGCAAGATTAGGGAGACCCTATCCACAGCCAACAACCTATATTTTTGCCGACTTCCCGTCAGATGGCGTATATATGTAGTAATAGATTTTCTTGGGTCCAATGAGACAACAGTAGCTGAGTGCCATCAAACACTCAACTGTTGGGTTCCACAATCTCATGTGGAACACTCAACAATCTGCGTCTCCGGCTAAATAAACATTCTACGCATTCCAAGACAATCTGACATTACATATATATATATATATATATATATATATATATATATATATATATATATATATATATATATATATATATATATATATATATAGATATGTATATATATATATATATAGATATGTATATATATATATATATATATATATATATATATATATATATATATATATATATATATATATATATATATATATATATATAGATATGTATATATATATATATATATATATATATATATATATATATATATATATATATATATATATATATATATATAGATATGTATATATATATATATATATATATATATATATATATATATATATATATATATATATATATATATATATATATATATATATATATATATAAAGGGTATTCCATTAAGTGGTTTCGAATGTTGGTAACGAATAAAAGAAACGTTTCATAACATACCTGAAAGTTATTTATGGCGGTGCGAAGCTGGATAGTGTACAATTATACGTGGAATACAACATCTGTCAAATGACCGCCAGGACTTCTCTGGCAGCTCACAATTATTTTCTTGAAATAAATGTTTTTTGTTGAATAAACAAAATTGTCGCATCTGGGGCAATGAAAATCCTAGAGAAATCCAGAGAATTGTATATTGTATTTACAAATATGTCAACTCAGAATTAAACAAAAAATATCATATTTTATGTAAAAAACCTTAATAAAACTCAACTATTCAATAATATATCGTAGGTATATATATATATATATATATATATATATATATATATATATATATATATATATATATATATATATATATATATATATATATATATGAGCATTGGTTAGTTAGTTGACTGGGGGGAAACTCCACCCATCCCTTACATTGGAGGGCACATGTTTCGTCTGTTGTTGGTTAGACTCATCAGGGTACCGACATATGCTATCTCGCCAAGAATAGGTAGTCCCTCTCCACAATCAAACAACCCATATTTTCGCCGAATTCTCGTCGGATGGATTATTCATAGAGTTTTTTGACTTTTACTGGACGCAGTCCAAAGAAGTAAAAAACTCGATATATATATATATATATATTCGAAAAATTGTGAACTGGACCCGTGGAGAAAAGTATTAAAAAGCTAAGGAAGTTCACCCGTGCTCCACGTCGTGCTTTACCATTCCTTCATCCCCCATCTAAAGCGCCAGCAAGCGTCCCCCAAAACAGGTTTCGGGCCTTAAGCCGTCATCAGTTGGGCTCAAGCATGGCCTATTTAAATTGGCCATGTCGAATGGAGGCTGCATTCACATAACCACGCCATCCTGCGGTAAACGGTCGCAGCAGTCACACTGTGCGAAACCGTTCATGACCCGTCTGTCCTCGGGTAAGTACCAGGTATGATTGAAAAATTGTGAAAAGTATTAAAAAGCTAAGGAAGTTCACCCATGCTCCACGTCGTGCTTTGCCACAGGTGTAATTTTGCAAAAGAATCAAGATATTTAAGAAACAATTCAAAATAAGTATAGGAAAGCCTAGTGGAACTCATCATGATATTTTCCCAGAAATCCAAAAATGAATTAATATACCGGGTGTTCCATTTAAAATAAAGAAGTTAATGGCGACTTCCGGGATAACTGGAAGTGCTGTGACCTTGAAAATATTTTAAAATGAAAGAGAATCTTTCAAATAACGCTGAAGTCCAAAAATTCAGAATTCTAACCACGAAAACCTCTAACAAACGACTTCCGTGAGAAACCCGGTATATTATCGGTTAGATTATTTTGATGTGTAACATCTTGATTATTTTTATTTTTATATAAAACTAACTCCGGCAGGACAATTACAAATGTTCTTGTACAGTTTAGTTTTCCCCCATCAAATGATCTCTTTACTTAATTAAACTGAAAGTCTCACGCGCCGTACACGCGTCCCTCCATTTAATAATGTCACATAATACATGTTTCGATGATGTAATGCAAGGATAATGTCGAAACGTCGGGTCGGCACGTGACCATCCCTTTAAAACCGTCATTAGACAGTTGCGGAGGGTGGGAAAGGCATGGTTAATTCTGTTTAATACAAAGAAAAAGGGCAGTATAGTATTATCGCTATTGGTTGGTAGAATTGTTAGTGATCAAACTGATGGTTATGAAATAAAAAATTCGTTCTATGCGTTATGCTGCTACTTGGTTGTTTAAAGAGTAATTATCGGAAAAAAAAATAAAAATGTTACCCGCCCGCTTCGCTGGGCGTAAATTAAACTTTAGTCATAACTGATTTTTTATTATTAAAATTACCTTTGGAATTCCATAGCTTTTTCCTTCTATTTCACAATGTTTTTCTATAACTTTCATGAAGACAAAAATACGAGGGATTCACATCGATACAATCCTAAATTTCAAATTTCGGATTATATTTATCTTTTATGCCCCCACAACCCCCCTTAGGGGTTGATTTTTATGAACCTAACTCTTAGCGAACGTCTACGACGCATGAAAAACATTCCTGCCATATTTCAAGTATATACGACGCGACATAAATATTTAATTTTTAGTAAGACAGTTTAAGTAGGGTAGAGCGGGGCAAGTTGACCAACTTTTCGCTTGATCTCCTTTAAGAATATGCATCGGATTTAATTGATTCTTACTTGGTTCGTAATTTACTCTTCTCCAAAACGTCTAGTGGTGTAGAAACGATCGAGTATAAGTTTAAAAGTTATTGTCGGAAATACGTTAGCGCTTCAAGTCGCTCAACGTGCCGCACTAGTGGGACTAATTGAGCATGGGTATACTAGACTAGTTGAGCAATGACTAAAATGGACTTGTAGAACGATCTGAATACATATATTGTTATTATATATACATACTCATATTGTTATTATATCTCTAGAAAAATTAAATTAAAATCAAACAAAATTAAATCTTTCCAATCTTTGGATTATTATTACAGTTTTTATATTTAAAATGATATATTTAAGAATAATTATAACGCAAATAAATATTAAATTAAAGTAGTAACTAATTAGGAGATCAAGAATATTGCTAATTAATACAAACAGATCTCTTTAAAGTCATCCTGTTAATATTAAATTGTTTGGCTGCAGCATTTACACTCATTTTTTCCTCTACAGCTTTTGCTGCATCACTCAATTGTTGACTAGTAGCTAAACCTTTTGAGGTATTTCTTTTATATGTACACATTCTAAAATGTAATAATAACCATTAATACAATTATCAATGTAATTAATTTTAATTAATAAACTTTGTGTAGAATCATCGCATGCACAAATTAATTGATGATTATTAATTTATTAAAAAAAAAATTGATCTTTTACAATGAACATCTAGTGGGGCTAGTTGAGCAAGCATTGAACGTGCGTTGCTCAACTAGCCCCAGTTGAGGCAACAAAATAAAAATTAGGTTATAACCATATATAATCGAAATAACAATAATTAAGTAATTTTTAAATATTTAGGTAGTCCTTATTAAGTGTTCTTATACGAGTATAGTAAAAAAATTATAATGACCTGTAACATTTGTTTACACCGAAAAAAAACAAAGCGTACCCTTATTTTATCAGAGCACCGGACAGCAATTGACAGTCGCGCGTCTTCTTTTCGCCATTTACACTTTTGCTGTGAGTTGCTTAGTTTTCGAGGTATTTCGATTACACCACTTGTCCCTATGATCAACTAGCCCCACTCTACCCTACAATAATTTATAAAGAAGAACTCACTACAATCATTTAATTAAATATTTAATATATTTACTATTTTGTTCAATGCAAACTCTAAGCCTATGTTCAAAAGAACTACTAACATTAATGAACATTGGCTCATTAATATTCATAAACATATTTCTTATTCTAATTTGCATGTCCTCTAATATGGTGGGTGGCATTTGATAAACTTGTTCTTTAACAAAACCTCAACCGAAAAAATCTAGTTTTGTTAAATCCGGTGATCTGGCTGGCCACGGTATAGGACCTCCCGTACTAATCCATTTATTTTCACAATTCGTGTCCAAATATTGGACGTCACAACACACATATTGTGACATCACAAGCTCTCGGTTTTTTTCGGAAACTATCGGCACGTCATCGGTACTAGGTTTAAAAATGTATTTTCAATTTGATATATCTTTTTAATTATAAGGAAACAAATAAAAATAGTTTTGTTATAAAACTTATATATGATCTTTCTATATAACGATTTTTTCTCAAAACCCTAATTATACAAAGATTTGGATATGGTAGATATGTGAGAGTTTAGCGACTCAGATGAGAGGCTCACACGAGGCCAAAAAGCCAAAAACCTATCAAGCTAATACCAAGGCAAATTATGGAGGGAGGACTAAGGGTAACAGAAAAAGAGGTTGATTAACTATATGATGGCAGGACAATGCAAGAAGAGATCCTGAAGAACTGGGAAGAAAAACTGGGAAGGAGGTGGCATTGGGGAAATCGGTTCTGTGGGGAGGCGAAGGTTGAAGGAGGTCAAGGCTCACTGATGGGCTGTAACACTACAAAAAGTAGAAGAAATTCGAATTACCACTTCGTGGAAGACGAAAGGCCTCAGAAGAAATGTTTCGACTACCAAATGAATCCCTAGTTAAAAAAATGTGAAATTTCCATACAAGATAAAACTTTTTTTAGGAATATTTATAACATTTGTTAGTTACTTGCTATTATTCTTGAACCAAAATCAAAGTAGTAAAGTTTCCTAGAAAACTTAACCATTAAATTTGAAGTTACGATGACGGAAAAATTATTTTGCTCGCTAAATTACCGAGAAATTATGTTTATTTACCATATGGTACACAAGTCAACATTGAACTTATCAAATGGCACATAAGAAATGTATTTCGCAGCGTTAAGTAATGGTGTTAAATGGTAGAATTTTAAACACCTTGAAAATGATTAATTTATATGTAAATTGTATTTTTTTTTTATAATTATTATTTTCGATATACAGTGGTGGCCAATAAAATAAGAGTGGCGAAGTCTTACACAGGTCAACAAATTGAAACTTTTTTAAAGTAACATTGATGAAAATAGATGTATATGAAATATTTTATCTAATATGTATTTAATATAAAATGTTCATGGTAGCTTGATTCCATCGTCCTGATGTCCTGGTGAAACTCCTCTCCTTATTCAAGGTTTTTTTATAGTTTTAATCTTTCTTCTTGTCCAGAAATCCTTTCCCTACACTTCCAAGCTGCCAATTAATTTTCATTTAATTTTTCTTGAAAACGGAAATCACCTAGAAACTTCCTTATTTGAGGTCCAATAAACATGGAAATATTTCTTTTAGGTACTTGAAACCATTATCTTCTTTGTTCATGGCTGTGACAAAGTGTTTCATTAGTCCAAGCTTAATATGGAGAGCCGGAAGAAGCACCTTTTATGATTGAAGTACCAGGTTCAAAAGAAGTTCTTTGAGGCCAATCTTTCTGACAGTAATGTTCTTTTGTTGCCCTACTGTATCATAGACACAAAAACAGCAATACTTTGGAAAACCCCCTTGAAGTCATAGTGATATACATATCACTTTTAAATCCCCACAAATATCCCTCTGATACTGTTCATATTTAACGCGATTTGGTATAGTTGCTAAGTGGTCATAGATTTTTTTCATTGTCATTTAATGGGCTAAAGGAATAGATGGATTTTTATTTCCATTGTGACACAAGACAGCTTTTAGGCTGTATTTCGACTGATCTATGAAAATACGCTACTCGGAAGGTACATCCGAACTTGATACATAAAAACTTGAAAATGTTACATTTCGTTTTCGGTAAAGTGAAACACTTGCATTTTTATCTAATGAATTCCACTGTTGAAGTCAGTGGGAGCAAGAAGTTCATTTTTACCTTCTTTCTAAGACAATATTAATTTTCCAGAATGAATTTACCGAACATCTAAAGGACTTACATGGTATTAGTGTGAATATAAACATTTACTATCTTAGTAAATATACGTTGATGAGATATTTTTAAAAAATTACGTGGTCAAATAAATAAGAGTAATATTTATTTCAAATATAGCATATCTTAGTGAGCTACTTATGATCCACCCTGTAACTGCTTTTCAAATTTTGTCGATCGATAGTTCATGTTCAAATTTACCGTCAGGAATTTTTGTGGTTTATTCCATCAAAGGAAAAAAAAAGGTTTTTTCCCTTTCCTATCTCGCTGTTCGTCTTCTTTGATGCGATCGAAACCGCTTTTCAATCTCGAAACTTATTAGTGTTTTTACCGATAATGTTACGCTTCTTATGAAGCTAGACCAATACCGCTTTCCGTTGCGATTGAAAAAAGTCTAATATACTTTTTTGAGTTGTTTTTCTCATAAGCTCACGTTATCAATTTCGAAAGGTAATGAGTATTTATAATGTAAGGTTTTGTGATGTTTACAAGGGAATTCATCGTGAAAAGTGTTTTGATTGTGGTTATAATCAATTCTTCTATGGAACCTTTGGTGTGAAACACTACACTTAAACACCCAAGTCACTTTTTTTGAACTTCTCGACGCACGTTTCGCTAACCATGTTGGCATCATCAGGTGATGATTTAATCTAATGAGATGGTTAGCGAAACGTGCGTCGAGAAGTTCAAAAAAAGTGATTTGGTGTTTAGTGGTAAATCACTTCAAGTTTTGTCTTGTTCTGTTATTAAAAGAAAAAAAGAAAGTTCTGTTGTTAAAACTTATTATTCCTAGGGACCGAAATTATAACAATTATTTTACTGTATACTTTTCAATAATGGAGAAGGTTGTTTATTATATAATGTGTAATATATATATATATATATATATATATATATATATATATATATATATATATATATATATATATATATATATATATAATATATACATATACACATATATATACATATATATATATATATATATATATATATATATATATATATATATATATATATATATATATATATATATATATATATATATATATATATACATATACACATATATATACATATACATATATATATATATATATATATATATATATATATATATATATATATATATATATATATATACACCAAAGGGTACGACGGTTCCACATGTTAGTGGCGGTACCCAACAGCGTCTGTTTCACATGTTAGTGGCGGCTGAATAAATATCCTCTATGGTTAACAACCGTAGTTGTAACTTGGAGCTTGCTTCACTTAAGGTTGATAACCTTCGACAGTCAGATATGGAAAGGTCTTTTAGGAAAAAATTTCCACCGTCCAACCCCTCGAGGAAGGAGAAGACTATATCGGATTCGGTGGGTAGTCACCTAGAAGGCAAGAATGAATCGGAGCATTCGAAGTCACATGTATTCAGAATCAAACATAAGCATATTAACTACATCGCAACACATAACATAAATTCTCTCCTGAAAACCGGAAAACTCAAGAACTTCACAGATGAATTAGACAGGCAAAACATTTTACTAGCAGGGCTCCAAGAAATGAGAAATTCAACAGAAGATCCGTTTGAATCACAAGGATATAGAATTTACAATGGGAGGCCAGGACAAAGAGTCATGAAGCAATGCCCCCAATTTGGTACAGGATTTATAGTAAATTTGAAAATCATAGATTCCATAATTGAGTTTAAAGCCATTTCACCGAGAATTGCAACTATAACTTTACAAACCACAAACAAATTTTACACCATCATAAATGCCCATGCCCCCACTAATGAAAAAAACTTCCTAACAAAAACTATGCAAGAAGTAGATAATTTCTGGGATCTCCTTGATCAGACAATGAATAAAGTAAATATGAATCATGTCAAGATCCTTATAGGGGACTTTAACGCTCAATTGGGAAAAGAAAGGAAGTATCGAGATGTAGTTGGAAAGTGGGCTCCTCATAGATATACTAATAGAAATGGCCAAAGAATCATCGAAATTTGTAGAACGCATGGACTCATCTCCAAGTCTACATATTTTAAAAGAAAACCAAATAAACTCAAAACTTGGAAACATCCTGACTGGACAAAAGGGGAATGGCAGCTGGACCACGTATGCATGGACAAGTTTCTTTCACAAGGAAATCCACAATGTCAAAGTTCTAAGAGGAACGGACACCGGCTCAGATCATTACTTAATAAAAATCAAGATTAAATTTACCCCTTTAAGAAGGAAGAGACAAAACACAGAGGGAGAGAAAAGGACATACGACCCTCATCAGTTAATCCAGAATGACCAATACCAGAAAAGAACAGGAGCCACAAGACTAACAGACAATTTAGAAGAACTAATACCAATTCTTAAACAGAATGCAAAAGATCTAGCCCCATTAAATCCGCGGAAGAGACATGCCTGGTGGAACTCTGATTGTGACAAAATGCATGAGGAGAGACATCAAGCTTGGTTGAAATTTCAAACTCACAAAACAGAAGAAAATGCCACTAACCTCAAGAATGTCAGAAAAGAATTCACCAAAATCATTAAAAAAATTAAGCGACAGTATCAAAAAGATTTAATAAACTCAATAGAGGAAAATTATTATAAAATAAATTCGAGAGATTATTACAAGGCCTTTGATAAACAATTGCAAAAATACAACCCCCCTACATTATTGTTGAAAAATATGGATGGAAAAACAGCACATAATAATAAGGAAAATGCAGAGATCATGGCAGAAGCATTTAACAAGCTCTTGAACTGTGATAAACCTGAGGAACTTTTATCTATTGATACACAGACCCCTATAAAAACTAAACCGGAAAATATAAACCCACCTACAGCAAAAGAAGTTGAAACAGCACTTAAGGAAATGAAAAACTACAAAGCATGTGGTGAAGACCAGGTTTTTGCAGAGATGTGGAAATACGCAGGAAGTACAACCCAGACCTCCGTCCATATGATATTAAATAAGGTTTGGATATCAGAAAAGTTCCCGGAACAATGGACAACAGCTATAATCAACCCACTTCATAAGAAAGGTGATAGAAGTAATCCAGACAACTACAGAGGTATTTCCTTACTAGACGGCACATATAAGATTTTCTCTAAGATACTATATAATCGGATTAAACAACAACTAGATCAAGAGCTAGGTGAATACCAAGGAGGCTTCAGACCCTGGAGAAGCTGCACAGAACAAATAATTACTTTGAAGCTAGTCATGGCATATTATAAAAAACGAAACAACCCCCTTTGGATAACGTTTATAGATTTCAGGAAAGCATACGACTCCATCCACAGACCATCATTATTAAAAATTTTAAGACATTTTGGACTTCACCCAAAACTGATCAAATTGATAGAACTTACTCTAACTAATACAATTTCTAAAATTAAGTTCAGGGGAGAACTTTCTGAACCATTCTTGGTAAAAACTGGTTTGAGACAGGGTGACGGATTATCACCTCTTCTTTTTAACTGTGCACTGGAGTATATAATGAGAGAATGGTACAAGAACAACCCAAAAAATATAAAAATTGGAACCAAAAAGGACAACATACATTTGAATTGTCTAGGGTTTGCTGATGACCTAGCTCTTCTGGCCAATAACATTCAGGAAACAAAACAACAAATAAAATCTTTACAGGAAATAGCTCAGAATATTGGTTTGAAAATTTCATTTGAAAAAACAGAAATCATGTCAACTCAACTTCCATTAGTAAACAAAATTGAACTGGGTAGCCAAGAGATAAAAATTGTGGAAAGATTTAAATATTTAGGTGAAATAATCACATACAATTTGAATGAAAAACCAGCATGGCAAAGTAGAATAGATAGACTGGTTAGAGCACAGCATGTGACCAAGAACACATACAACAAAAGATGTCTCTCAATAGCAACCAAATTAAAACACTACAAAACGGTCACTCAACCTCAAATTACATATGCATGTGAAACAATATTCAAAACAACAAACACCGTTGCAATAGATGGAATACTAAAGACAGAGAGGAGAATAGTGAGAACTTGTTTGAATAAAAATTATCAAGTAAATGGAGTCTGGAGACTGGCTTCCAATGAAACCGTCTATAAGGAAATAGAACCAGTGACGAGCACTATGAGAAAGAAGCGAATATCTTTCTTGGGGCATCTAGTAAGGACACCGGAAAGTAGAATCAGTAGGAGAATAATAGAGAAATTTTGGAATAGTAAGAGCAATATTAGATGGATCACAGAACTTAAGGAAGACATGAGAGAGTTGCACATCACAATGGAAGATTTAAGGTGCAAGTCAGATGCACTTAAGATATTGCAGGACAAACACACAGCACTACAGGCAAGGATCAACAGACAGAGGATAGGAAGAGTGATTCCGGAGGAGGAAAGGAAATTACGATCAGAGTGGATGAAGAAGTATTGGGCTGAGAAGAGAGAAAAGGACCTGAACCATAACTTGACTAGAGTGGTCCTATGCAGACCATAAAGTTAAAATAAAAAATAAATATATATATATACCATTTGGCTTGAAAATAAACCAGAAAAAGAGTCAGGTTATATTCAATAACTTCGCTCAGGACAAAAGAATTTCACTTTTAGGAAGTGATTTTGAGATTGTGGACAGTTTTATATATGGCGTGTTAAATGTGGCTGGTAGGCATTTGGCAGGCTCAACATAGTATTTAAGAGCAGACTCCCACTTTGCCTAAAAAGAAAAGTCTTCGATCAGTGCGTTCTACCCGTTATGACATACGGAAGTGAAACATGGACTTCAGATGTTGAGTATAAACCAAATTACTTCTAAATATTTTATAGTTTCATTTTAAAGTAATTTATAATGGACTTTCATCAAGTAAAAGTTGAAACGGTGAATTATATATATATATATATATATATATATATATATATATATATATATATATATATATATATATATATATATATGAACATGAACTTTCCGCACAACCCAATAATTATATAAAAAAGCAAACAAAAACGCTTAAAACAGGTTCAAAACTAAAAAGTTCTTAGGCATAACCGTAATTTTTTCCGTGTCCTACACGTCGAATACATCAAAAACCTACTCAACCGTTTCCTTCCGTCACTTTTTATCGATCTTTCCACCATACAGAAGCGAAATGCCAAAAGGCCTTTTCGTTTTCCATTCTTTTTTGTCTTTTCGAATCGCTTCTAGGCAGCAATCAACCGGGCGAACGTATAAGGAAACTGGCTAGGATCTTTTAAAGGAGATACTCGGCTGACCAGCAGCAACAGTCGTTCGTTTTCGACGAATAAGTTAATAATTATGTGATACAGAGTGCTTCCTCTGACGCCACACGCTTTCATTTAAATTCGTCGTTGGACGTATGTTGAATCTCTAACAAGATTGATTGGACGAAGTGACGCATAAATAATGTTTAATTTAATGACATTACAATATTGTAGAGGATGTGTATGAATAGGCTTTGATTACAGACTCCGTAACATAATTTTTTTTATGTGCGTGTAAATTAATTCGGTATGATGAAAACAGGTAATTTTTCTTTGTTATAAATTGTTACAAGGTGCGTCACCAAAATCCTAATTTTTTAAACAAAATTTTGTTCTAGTAGGATGTAACAAAAATAGTTATGCGCCTTTTAAAAAATTTGTACCTGGATACCTATGATCTCGTTAGACCTTCGCCTCCAATTGGATTATCTTTCAGCAGTCTCTTGCGAGTTTTTGATATGCAGTAGTATATATATATATATATATATATATATATATATATATATATATATATATATATATATATATATATATATATATATATATATATATATATATATATATATATATATATATATCATCATCATCAGCCCGTATCGATCCACTGCAGGATGAAGGCCTCTTCAGCATGCTTCCAACCTTCACGGTCCTGGGCTTTCCTCTGCCACTCGGGTCCAATATACTTAACGATGTCATCAGTCCATCGTGCTTTCGGTCTTCTTCGCGGACGTTTGCGATCAAGCGGTATCCACTCCAGGATTGCCTTGGTCCATCTGTCGTCCCATCGCCTCGCTACATGGCCTGCCCATCTCCATTTCAACTGTTTTACTCTTCCAATGATGTCACAGACTTTTGTTTGTTCCCTGATCCATGCGCAGGACTTTCTGTCTCGTCTTGTAATGCCAAGCATACATCTTTCCATTCCCCTCTGTGCCACCCGAAGTTTTTGAATTGATTGCGATGTGAGTGTCCAGGTTTCACTTCCGTATGTCATAACGGGTAGAACGCACTGATCGAATACTTTTCTTTTCAGGCAAAGTGGGAGTCTCCTCTTAAACACTATGTTGAGCCTACCAAATGCCTGCCAGCCAGGCGGTATTCCCCTCCATGGAAATCCTCTGCCCAAGATATACAAAGCTGTCCACAATCTCTAAATCCCTTCCTAAAACTGAAATTCTTCTGTCCTGAGCGAAGTTATTGAACATAACCTGACTCTTTTTCAGGTTTATTTTCAAGCCAAATGGTTCGCCAGCCCTTTGCAGTTCTTGTATGCGTCTTTGCAGCTCCTCTGGGTCTTGTGAAATGAGAATAATATCATCTGCAAATCTAAGATGGTTTAAGTTTGCACCAGTGATCTTTACCCCATCCTGTTCCCAATCCAGTTTACGGAATACTTCTTCAAGGCCAGCCGAGAAAAGAATAGGCGATATTGCGTCACCCTGCCGTACACCTCGTTCTATATTAATTCCCACTTCAAGATCATCAAGGTGAATTGTGGCTATAGCTCCATCATATATCGATTCTAATAGGTTTACATAGGCTCTCTCTACACCTTGGCTAAGCAGTGCATCCATTATCGCATGCTTTGAGATGGAATCAAATGCTTTTTCGTAGTCGATAAAAGCCAAGCACAGTGGCATGGTGTATTCATTGTGCCTTTCTATGACCTGCTGTACAACCTGGATGTGATCCATTGTACTGAATCCACTTCTGAATCCTGCTTGTTCTCTTGGTTGTGCGTCATTCAGTTTTTTTAATATTCTTTTAGAAATTATCTTAGTGAAAACTTTGTACATCACTGATAGGAGGCTTATTGGACGGTAGTTCTTTAAATCTTCCTGTGCTCCTTTTTTATGTAAAAGGATCACTTCTGCATTTTTCCATAAGTCAGGTACTTTTTGTTCTTTGAGGCATTTTGAGTATAATTTTGCCAGTATTTTATGTAACGTCCGACCACCAGCTTTTAGCATTTCGACAGTTACACTATCCTTTCCTGGAGCCTTGCCGTTCTTCATCAATTCTATAGCATTTGTTACTTCCTCCATATATATATATATATATATATATATATATATATATATATATATATATATATATATATATATATATATATATATATATATATATCTGTGTGTGTGTGTGTGTGTGTGTGTGTGTGTGTGTGTGTGTGTGTGTGTGTGTGTGTGTGTGACTAAATCATTCTGGGTATCGATCCGTTGATTCTGTGAAGAGTCACGACGCTTCGCCAAAATCTCATTTGGCATTTTCAAGTGTTGTCTAACTGACACAGTCTCTTCGACTCGTCAGTCGACTCTTCACAGAATCATCGGATCGGCACCCGGAATGATTTAGAAACATATTCTACCATCCGTAGTACGTAAAGGCGGTCTGTAATGTTACAATTACTGTAAAAAGGAAACTTTTTTAGTTGTGACCCTGGAGACTAAGCAGATTGAGACCTCGGAGCAAATCGACTAGATTCTCTTGACAATGGCTTCAAAGTAAAAATCAAAATGTCGAGATTTTACAAATATAAAACGCGGTTCTACCCGAGAACCTAACAATTTTAATATATACATTATTAAGTATAGAAAAAATCATTTTACCAAAAACCATTTATATAAAAGTTGCAAAATAAAGAAGTTATTATCAGTTACAAAATTTGAAAACAGATCTGACTTTTTGATATTCTCCACCACTGCGTTGTAGAGCTCGCAAAGAGAAGTCATTTTAGCAAAAATAATTTATATAAAAGTTGCAGAATAACAAAAATGGTATATGTTATAAAAATTATTCAAAATTATCACCATTTGTTTGGTTAGCGCCAAATCTTGCTGGGTGTACCCATGTGTCACTGCACGCGTCAAAAATAAAATCCCGGTGTTTTTAGTTCTTTCACAGTATTTACTTTTCCATCGTGATTAATTTTTTTAAATAGCCCCCCCACAGAAAAAAAATGTAGGGCGTGATATCGGGAGAGCGTGCAGGCCAAGAAATTGGTTCATTACGCCCTATCCATCTATTAGAAAATGAATTATTTAAATGTTTGTGAACTTCTCGTCTAAAATGTGGTGGAGCTCCATTATGTAGAACCCATATTCCGTCTAACATTTAAAGAACCATTTTGTAATAATTGTGGCAGGTTGTTTTGAAGGGAATCTAAATCATTTTCACCTGTCAGTCGACCTGGAAAATCTTTGCTTTGGATTCTTTTAACAACATGCGGATTTTCTATTGCCCAAACATGGTTGTTGTGGAAATTATTTACTCCATTTCTTGTAAATGTGATTTCGTCGGTAGCCAAAATAAATTTGCAAAATTTTTTATTTCTGTTGCACAACATTCAACTCTTCTAGAATAATCTTCGAGTTGTAACACTTGTACCCGTTTATAATGATAGGGATAAAACTATTCTTGGTCATATAGTTTTCCATACTTTACTATGACCAACTTCAACTTGACCTGCTATAGACCTAGTTGTTGGCTCGTTTTCAACAATTTCTAAAATTTCTTCCTTAATCTCTACGATTTCGCGTGGATAACGTCTTTCAGGGTGATCTCCTCGTTGTGCCTTTAAGTGCCCAGTGTCGCGAAGTCTTGTAACTAACTTAACAAACATCCCCGGAGCCAGATGATTTCTGCAAAGAAACCTTTCCGCATACAAACGACATGCTGGGGCTGCATTTTGTTGGCACTCCCCGTAAGTTAATATTATGTCCACTAGTTTATTGTTTTCATAAACGTGTGTCATTTTAATCGCAGAAAGTACCCAAAAATTAAACACGCACTATTAAGGAATTATTACCACTAGTCAAATCGAACATCGCACTCAAAAGAAATATCGTACAAGAATACAAAAAACTAGTAAAAATCAGCATTAAACAAATACTTTATGTGTTTACAACGCAGTAGAATATGAATGGTCGAGAATATGAAAAAGTCAGGTTTGTTTTCAAATTTTGTATTTTTATATAATTGATTTTTGGTAAAATTGCTTATTTTTACGAGTTTTACAACCTGTTAAAATAAATGAAAAGATTTTTTTTTACTATTAGTATATTTAGACTATTAGTCCAGGAGTACATCCGATCGTTTGTGTCCTGTTTGTTGGGAACGTGCAGACAGTTCGCCAAGGTCACACTTGGCATTCTCAATGCTTGTCTAAAGACTCAGACAGAGAAAGTCTTCAGACGAGCATTGAGAATGCCAAGTGTGACCTTAATGTAATGTATTCTTCCATCCGCGAAACACTACGAACTAACATATATATATATATATATATATATATATATATATATATATATATATATATATATATATATATATATATATATATATATATATATATATATATATATATATATATACAAAATGCCTTATATATACAGGGTGTTAGGTAAACATGCGGCAGAAATGCAAGGGGTAGATACAGGGCGAACAAAATTTCCGACAACCATATTCGATATTTGTTGAAATCATTAATGTAAACAAAAGTAGGGTGTACGTCAATGAGTTTATCAAGTACAAAATTTTTTTTTCGATCTCGACCACTTGGAACGGCTGTTTTATCTAGTAAGTGGTTTTCATCGGTCGCATTTGTTTACATAGATTGAGTGACGACGTTTGCCCGTTTAACGGGTCTTAAATAGTGAGTGAAGTCCTCTATCATAATGTATACAAACACCTAAATGACTGACATGCAGTTCATGTATGGACTTGCTGATGGTAATGCATTACTAGCTAGGCAATTGTACAGTGAACGATTTCCAGCCCGTAATGTCCCTGACCGAAAAATCTTCGAAAACATTCATCGACGTCTTCGTGAACCAGGCACATTGAAACGAACTGAAGAGTCAGGAAGATCACTGACTGTAAGAACGGTACAATTGGGACAAAATGTGCTGGACATGATAGCGGAAGAGCCTGGTAGTTCTACGAGAAAAATTGCAAATTCTTTGAATGTGAGTCACTGGACGGTTTGGAAAATTCTTAAGGACAATTTGTTGTATCCATACCACATTCAACGCGTTCAGGCACTACTACCTGTTGATTTTCCTCCACGTATCGCATTATGTCAATGGATATTGCAAATTTTACTTCGCATCCCTCTATTCCTGACACAAATTCTTTTCACCGATGAAGCCACTTTCGCAAGAAACGCAATAAGGAATTTTCATAATAACCATTTGTGGGCAGATGAAAATCCGCATGAGGTATGCGAAGATAGTTTTCAACATCAGTTCTCGGTGAATTTTTGGGTTGGAATTGTAGGTGATTATCTAATTAGACCGGTATTTCTATCACAAAGACTTACTGGCGAGGTGTATCGCAACTTACAATCTGGAAGATGTACCATTTGCAACAAGGCATGAAATGTGGTTTATACACGATGGTGCACCACCACATTTCAGTTTGGTTGCTCGTGATTTTTTAACAGCAACATACGGATATCGCTGGATTAGTCGAAATGGGCCACACGTATTGCCTGCCCGATCCCCGGACTTAAACCTCCTGGATTATTTCTTTTGGGGATATCTGAAGTCATTAGTTTACGCTACTCCATTGAAGAATTTGGATGATTTGCGAAATCGGATAATTGCTGGGTGTAACTCAATTAGAAACGACCCTGGTGTGTTTGAAACAGTTCGGCAATCAATGACAAGAAGATTGAATGTTTGTATCAAGGCTGTATCTTCGAAACAAAGGGGTTTTTCAAAAATCATCATACAACAAAATATTCTTAGAATAAGTCAAGGAATAACCCCTTTAATTTTTGCCGCATGTTTACCTAAAACCCTGTATATACGGCATTGTTATCGAAATACTTATTAAAGTACTAAAGCTTTTAACAACAAAAACTAAAGCTAAAGATGTAGTGGTAAATCTCTTTGAGTTTAGTGCCTTCTTTATCTCTGTTAATGCACCATATAGAGTAATCAAGCCTGACGTCAATATTTTATTGATCTTGTTCCCGTTAAGAGCCAAATTTACCATTAATGTCGTAAAACTAATTTTGTCGATATTTTACAATGACAAACAGGAACCCTAACCGATTAAAGACACCGATAAGACGATGTTGAAATGTCTCTCTGCCTAAACTGGGCCACACAACAAATATTTGACCTGGGTGGGTGTCAGTATCGATAAGAGACCATCTAGAATGTAATGTTTAAATAGCATAGTCACTTAGAAAAGGTTTGAATTAGGAGAAACTTTTACTAGGCGTTGCGGTTAATGATTTTTATTTTTTTAAAGAGATGGCAGTGGAAACAAGGGCCGATTCACAGTCTAATCTCTTTTGCAATTTTATTGATACGCAGTAGCTTTCAAAATGCCATTGATTTTTAAACGATTTGGAGTTAGCGTCATATTTTTTTCGCGTGGTAAACATATCGAGTTTCGAACCAAATAAAGTGCTTTTTCGGCGCGTACTATTATGGTTCAATCAAAAGAAAAACGCGAGTAAAAGCCGTGGTATACTTGTGGAGACTTACGGTGACAATGCCGTAAAGCAAGGCGCTTGTGGGCGGTGGTTTAAACCAAAACAAAGAACGCCCAGGTCAACTGAAATAGTTTGAATATACCAAATTGCAAGCATTGTTGGAAGAAGACGATATGCAAACTCAACAACAAAGGACAGAGAGGTTAAATGTTGGCCGCCGAACCATTTGTCATGCGCCTACATGCCATGAAAAAATCCAGAAGGCAGGAAAATGTGTACCACATCAACTGATCGACGTTGATATAATTGCGGAAATTCTCTTCTATAGAGTCTAGTTGTTCCTTCATGTACTTCCTCTTAGTTTGTCTAATAACTTTGGTGGTCTGTTTTCTAGTCTCGTTAAAAAGCTGTTGGCTTTCTGTACCATAAGCTTCTGAAACCATTATTACCGTTCGCTACCGTCAAGAAATGGTCAATTTGAACCATGCATTGATCCAAAAGCGACCAGAATTTGCTACAAGACACAGAAAAGTGATTTTGCAACATAACAGCGTCAGATACTTTATTTCTGTACTTGGCTGGGAACTCTAACCCCACCCGCCGTTCTCACCAGACTTGGCCCCTCTCATCTACCACTTGTTTTCATGGAATAATATGCAGCTAGCGATGGCGAATATTTTGAATAAACCATTTTTTACCTTTCTCCCCAATTATACGTGTTTTTTTTGAAAAAATTAATTCAGAATTATTAACCACCATACCTGGTATTAGTGAAGCTAGAAATGTTTTAATCACTCTACGTATGTTCGGCACCTAATGTTATAATCTTATATAGGTAATAAAATTTAAAAACTTCTACACACAAATTAAAATTCAATTTTGTTATGAACAGTTAAGAGACCCCCAAACTTTTCAGATGTCATGTATATTTGGTAAATTTCCTTGAAAAATCGTCGATTATGATTAATTGCATGAAACCGGACGAGAGGATGTGCCCTCTCTTCCGTTTTTTTATCTCGTTTGCAAAATATAACACGCGAATCGACGAAATTGGGCTCAAGGTTGCATCGAAATGGCATTGGTGCTTACCGCGACCTCCTCGCCAGCCAAACCTAGCTTCTTCTGAGAACGGTGCGCGTATCTAAATAATGTACGGTTTACGATGTTTACGACCAGACACAGTCGGCCTCACTACCGAGAACCATCGGTACCGATAAACACTTTTGGTTCGGTGGTTCTTTTGATAAATCGTGGACTTCGATTGCTGCAAAGGGTCACCTAAGCTTTAGCCTAGATTTAAACGAATCTACCACTTATAACAACTCCCACTGGATTAACACTCGGTTATAACGTACATATCCGGACATATAAAAGCGGTGCGTTATATCGAAAGTACGTCAAAAAGAAACATATATATATATATATATATATATATATATATATATATATATATATATATATATATATATATATATATAAATGGGCCCTACTCTCAACTGTTATAGTGATATAGGGGTAAACAAAAATTTAATTATTTATTAATTTAATTTAATTTAATATCACTTTTGTAATAAATAGTGAGGCTACGTTTTGTAGTTATCAATAATACCACCATTATTTACTTCCAAACACTTGTCAGCTCTCTTATGAACAGCTCGGGTTGCTCTGTTAATGAATTTCGGTTAAGTAATGCATATCTAGTGCATACTTTAGTTGCATATACTCTATATTGAACCCATCTCCAAAGACAATAATCCAGAGGATTAAGGTCTGGTGATCTAGCTGGCCAATTGGCGGACCCCCTCGTTCAATCCACCGGTTTGGGAATCATGTTGTAAGTACATGTTTTGTTGTACACTGAAACAAATGAAACATTTTCTAACACGTTTTGCAATACATTAATGCTAAATCAGGATTTTCATCGGACCATCGATGTTCATTATGAAGAGTATTTATGCCATCATAAGTGAACTGCGCTTCTTCGGTGAACCGAACATACTTGTATAATCTCCGATTTGAATTTATCCAGTTACAAAACATGCTTCCTTAACGCAAAATCACCATCCTGTAAATGTTGCACCGATTGTAAATGAAATAGATATAAACAATTCATGTGAAGCAATATCTGCAAATATCTGCAGTTGCAGCACAGTTACACTACGCATTGTTGGAGTATCTGCCATATTTACCAAATTTGGCAGCGTGTGACTTTCACCTGTATCCAAAATTCCTACGTGGCAAGCGTATTTTGAAGGATTTCTAGAAAATTACTTCAGAGATGAAATAAATAAATTGGAGAACCGCTGGAAAAAATGTATTGAGCTTAAGGGAGAATAATTTGAAGAATAAAGTCACTTTTTCAGCTATAAATTTGTTTTATCATTCCGTTCCGCGAACTTTTCGTTTAGCCTAGTATAGAGATTAGTAATTTAAGACTTGTTAAGAGAGTAAATAACAATAGGGCTTTGAATGCGTATGAAATATATTCTATCTATTCCGTTCAGTCAACGTTTGCAGTTGTTAATGTAAAGCTTACAATGGCGGTTCGTGGGTTTTTCAAATGGAGGGCGTGGAAGAAAATAGTGCTGCTGATTTTTTTTTTGCTTTCCCCTTCCTTCTTTTTTACTTTTCGTGCTATAGAAACCCTAAACAGGAGGTGAACCAGGAAAATGAGTTAAAGGAAAGAAAATTAACTGATGCTGGAGAGGCGGCGCAACAACGCCCTCCCTCCCTTTTAGCCGCCACTGAAAGCTTAGCTAACTTCACGATTCATGATTTGTATACGCTTCAGTAATTACGGTTCAGTTTTACAATCGGATTGAATCATTTATGATGCTAACATGGTTAGCGATACGTACATCAAGAAGTATAAAAAATTGATTTGGTATTTTGTGATTGTTGCTGCCTTCACCGAGTCCAAATTGTTGTGAACCAGCAATACTTTCGCGTACCAAATCAATATGCCCTTGTGAACGACCACTACGACCATATATTGTTCTTATTTTATCTTCCACCGAACGAGTTTCTTGAAATTTTTTAAAAATTCGATTGACAGCGCTTTCAGATGGACGATTGTGCAAACCATAAATATATCGTAATTTTCTTAAAACATTTTTCACCGAACGCCCATTTTCATAAAATAATTCAACAATTTTAAGGCATTGTTGTATTGTGTACGACTCCATTTTTGTAAATATCGTACAATACACTTCTGAAATGAGACTAGACGCCATCTGTATTTTATTCAAGAATTAAAAAAAAACGCCCAATTTGAAAGACCCGTTATATGTGTTATTGTTTGTGAGAAATAATAAACAATATTGTCTACACAGTCTTATTTTGTATAGTTTGTATATCTGGTTGTTGTTTTATGATATGGGTGTCAGTTTTAAAACCCAAAAACCCATTGTTGGTCATTATAACATTATAAAAATATCCTCTATTTTGATCAAAAGAAAAGGACGCCCATTAAACTTTGACCTGTTATACATCGACTTTTTTCACTAGTTACATATGGAAGCGGTAAAAATTAAGTTTACCACCAAATAGGAACTGATATAAACCACATCAAATATTTATTCGACTCTTTCTTCAGACCATTTCGTTTCCTTTGTGTCATTCGGCGTAAATAAATCAAATCATAAGTTATTCAGCCATTAGTCAGTCTACAACTCGGTACCGACTCATTGTCGACGGCGTTGTATGGTACCCGGGTACCGGCCTTCAAAGCCGACCTGGTACCGCGGTGTCGGCCTGTTGGCGCCAAGATGTCGCGTCTCCGCATACTCAGGTGCGCTCGCCGTTGGGTTCTCACGTGTGAACCACCCACGGTACCGGCCACGACCGGTACCCAGGCGCTAGATTCTGCTCGTTTTGGTTCGGGGTTAGTTCTCTTTGGTGACGATTCATCTCAATATGACTTCAAATCCATTTATTTCGGGTATTTTTCAGTACCTTGTATCAACTAGATCATCACCTCATTCGGTAATTTATCAAAAAGAATTTATTTATGCCCCGAAACTCTTAGATGTTTATTTAAACTATATTACATTTGACACTATTGACATTTGACATTAACGTCAATTCAGCATAACACATTTATGCTGAAGTTCGTCGATTATTTAATGAAATACATCCGAATAAAAACATCACTAAGTCAACAGTTTCAAAAACGATGAAAACATTCAAAGATACAGGCTGCATTAAAAGTCGTCCAAAATTAGGAAGACAAAAAACAAAAATTAATGACAAAAATTCCTTGAATGTTTGAACTGACGTAGTAGACAATGATAAGGTTTCCGTGCATTTAAATCATAATATGTGTAGACGCTCGGTCCAAAAAGTAACAATTACTACAATAATTAAGTGAAGATAATTTTGATCGAAGAGTTGACTTTTGCGAAATTATGATGGAAAAATCCAAATTTTGCTTCAAATATTACTTTGATGGATGCAGGGTGAAGCAACATTCTGTTTAATGGTCATGTTAACAGACACAACTGTAGATACTGGGCGGATACTAATCCGTACTGAACGGACCAGATTCATACATACACAGTATCCTCAAAAGTTAAATATTTGAATGTGATTTAGTGGCAAAAATACTATAGGACCTTGTTTCATTGACAGCAGCAACTTGACAGTAGATAAGTATTTAGATCTTTTGGAAGAAAATATTATCTCTCTACTTGTGCGTCTGTCTCCAAATTGAATTAACCAAAACCAGGAAATATGGTTACAGCAACATAGTAACACTGCTTTCCCAAACCGATAGATCTGTCGACGAGGAACTATCAGATGGCCAGCAAGGTCACCAGACTTGGCATTACCCGATATTTCTTGTGGGGCTGTTTAAAAAGTCGGGTTTACGGTAATAGGCCAGAAAATCTCGGTCTCAAATGACGAATTCGGCAGAAATTGCCGAATTACCTCTTATCTGATGGGGAAAACCCAATTCAAGGCTTGGTCCGATATATCCATTACTGCCAGAAAGTTAATGGTCATTACTTTGAACACCTTTTGCAAATAGGTCTTTAATAAAGGATAAATATAATTTTGATATTGTTTTTTTTTAATCTGATATTGACAAAAGAGACCGAAACATCTTTTAGCCATTTTTTTAAAATCTATTTTGAAAAAAAACTATTCAATAATATATATATATATATATATATATATATATATATATATATATATATATATATATATATATATATATATATATATATATATATATATATATATATATATATATATATCATCAGTCCCATATATCATCAGCCCCATCATCATCATCAGCCCGTATCGATCCACTGCAGGATGAAGGCCTCTTCAGCATGCTTCCAACCTTCACGGTCCTGGGCTTTCCTCTGCCACTCGGGTCCAATATACTTAACGATGTCATCAATCCATCGTGCTTTCGGTCTTCTTCGCGGACGTTTGCGATCAAGCGGTATCCACTCGAGGATTGCCTTGGTCCATCTGTCGTCCCATCTCCTCGCTATATGGCCTGCCCATCTCCATTTCAACTGTTTTACTCTTCCAATGATGTCACAGACTTTTGTTTGTTCCTATATATATATATATATATATATATATATATATATATATATATATATATATATATATATATATATATGTTATATATATATATATATATATATATATATATATATATATATATATATATATATATGTTATATATATATATTTATATATATATATATATATATATATATATATATATATATATATATATATATATATATATATGTTATATATATATATATATATATATATATATATATATATATATATATATATATATATATATATATATATATATATATATATATATGTTATATATATATATATATATATATATATATATATATATATATATATATATGTTATATATATATATATATATATATATATATATATATATATATATATATGTTATATATATATATATATTCAGACAAAATAGGTTCATCAAACGCCCACTACCACTACCATTGAAAACCCAACTACCCCGATTTTAAACCTGATATCTTCAACAGTTTGTAAATTATCTCAATTTTTCGAAAATTTAGTTTTCTTTTCAACATCCTGTATATTTTTAATGAGTAACATTTGCCAACGCGTTTATTAATTTTTCTATTAGAACTTTCGGTGTGGAACACTAAACATAAAGAGATTTACCACTAAAACCCGAATCACTTTTTTTAAAGTTCTTGACGCACGTTTCGCTAACCATGTTAGCATCATCTGGAGATGATTTAATCTAATGCTAAACCTAATTGAGTCATTTTGTTCAGTAATGAATCTCTCTGAGTTTAGTGTCAGATTAATCTGACTAAAAAATAAATCATATCCTGATGAGGCTAACATGGTTAGCGAAACTTGTGTCGAGAACTTTGAGTTTAACACATTTATTGACTAAATCTTCTTATTTTGATCTCTACGATCACTACCTGCTGCTAACGCGGATAAGTTATGGGACACCCTGTATATCAAAAATTATCAAAAGCCTTCTTAATATACGATAATGCGAAGTAATTACACCAATATTATTATTTTTATCAACGTATGAACTTTCTAAAAAATATCAGTGTATTTATAAAAATCAACTGATTAAGAGCATATTTACATAGACCCCTTTTTAAGAGTCAGATAATTTGACCTTCGTTCTCTATGTTGATGATACGATTTATCAAAACATAGATATATCATGACCTAAACAAGGACGTTTGCTTTAAAATATATATGAATGTTGTTAATATTATGAAATGTGTAATATTATAACTAATTATACGATAGTAGACGCAATTAAATACCTTCTATGTAAAAGCACCCGAAATTTCTTATTATTTACAAAGCCCAGGTAAGATATTAATTAATTTTATTTTCTGCTGTAAGATGGCAGCACTGTGCCTAGTTACAACGTCCAGTTTGACCGATAAGTCAACTAGTTTGTTTACATCAGCTGGTTTTATTACTCGACGTCAAGTATGTGTTGCGATGTAACTATGAGTAAAATTATTGAGCAAAGAGTTTGCCCTAAATTCTTTGCGCGAAATTTCAAACGAAATTTCGTATGCCGAATCGCTGAAAATGTTACGGAAGACCTACGGTGAATCGTACATATCAAAAACACAAAAGTGGTAGTTGATTTGCCTCGTTCTGATCGTCCATCAACCTCTATGAACGATGAAAACATCGACAAAATCAAGAAAGGTTTGCTCAAAAATCATCGTATGGGTTTTAGAGAGTTGACTCAAGTTGTATACATATCTTTTAAATCCTTTAATAACATTATGACTGATTTTTTTGTATATATATTTTCTAATGTATTAGCAAGATATTGTATACACATACATGTGTATCTTGTAAGTCGTATTTAATAGCGATATTCCTGTGTTTTTTTTTACATTCTGATATATCACCTTTCTTATGTATTGAGGAGATAGTGTTGCTTTCTAGTCATTTGGTATTTCTTCTTGTTCCCACTCATCTCTTATTCGCTGGTAAACTTCCTTTTGTATTGTATTATCCCTTCCATTCTTCCATACTTAATCGTTTCTATCTCAATCTGATGTTCTCCCTGAGCCTTGTTATTTTTCATTGCATTTATGACCTCTTCTATAGCCTCTTCTAATTCATTGTATTCATATCTGACTTGGATGCCTAATAGCTCACTCAAATATTCCTTCCATCTTTCTATTATTTATTCTTTCTCAAATACTCGCTGAAATTCTTTCTGTCACATATCAAAACTTGGCCCGTGTGAAGTAGATAACACATCTATCGCCAAAATCGGGACAAACTTTTGCATCAACAAAATAATGAATAAAGTGCTGTTGCGATTTAAAACATCGTTCAATGGATCTCCGGTCTGACATATAGATGGCGTTTACGAAAAATCCTTACCAGTGGCCGATTCTGCCAACCTTCGAACGTCAAAATTTTATGACAATCTATCCACTAGTTTCTCAGTTGTTATGCTTTAGGTGACGCTACTTTTATTAGTTTTAAAACAATGGAAAAAATAATTTCGTGTGTAGATTAAGTATTGCTTTTTGATGAAGAAAAATGACGTTGAAACGAAACAATAGGTTGATAAACATTACGCGGATCCTGGCACAGGAAAATCAACCATCGGTGTGCTGAATTCAAACGCGGCCGTACAAGCACTGATGATGATGAACGCTCTGGACGTCCAAACGAGGTTGCTACACCAGAAAACGTCAGAAAAATTCACAAAATTGAATGAAGATATCGAAAGAAAGTGTTTACACCATTTTGCGTGAACATCTGAGAAAGCGTAAATTGTTATCGAAATGGATACCAGGTTTGCTGCAACCGTGTTTGCTGTAATGGGTCACAGTGGATCAGGAGAGACGTCAAAAAGACGTATTTGATGATTCTGAGCAATGTTTGGAGCTGTTTAAGTGAAATAAAAGGATTTTTTCATGCGGTATGTGACAATGGATGAAACATCACTACATCACTAATCACTATACTCCGGAGTCAAATCGGCAGTCAGCTGAGTGGATAGCAGCCGGTCAAAGCCATCTACAGTGACCAAAAACACAACAATCTATAGGCAAGATTATAGCCTCTATATTTGGGAAGGGCATAGGATATTGTTCATCGATGATGTCAAGAAAGGTAAAACCATCAATAGCAAATGTTACATAGCGTTATTAGTGGGTTTGAAAAACGAGATCCCAAAAATAGCTCTCAAAATAAACAAAAAAGTGCTGTCTTTTGTCACCAAGACAATGTGTCACAAATTGTTGGCAACGATGGCTATATTCTCCAGATCTGGATCCCAGCGACTATTTCCTGTTCTCAGATCTCAAAAAACGCTCGCTGAAAAGAAATTTCGCTCCAATGAAAAGGTAATTGTCGAAACTCGACGAAAGATATTTTGAAGGCAAAGAGAAATCGTTCTATAAAGAAGGTGTAGAAATGTTAGAAAAGCGTTGGAATGATTGTATTGCCCTTCAAGGAGAATATACTGATGAATAAAGTCTAAATTTGAAAAAAATTATGTTTCATTTGTCAGACCAGGGACTTATTGACCGATGTGTTAGTTGGGAAAAGTGTTTACGAAGGTCACCTTTCACACGTTATCTTGAAATAATTAAATGCCTCTTTTTCTAACGACCATATCAAAGTCTCGTTTAACACCCTCCAATAAATTAAGTCAAAATCTGTTTCAAAAACAAACTGCCTAATAAAAAATATATTAAAATTGATGAATGAGTCCAGACTTCGAAGATTATGTTTTCACTTTTTCTCTCTCTCCTTTTTTTTTTAATTTGAAAATAAGCCGAATGAGACTCTCTCATATATTCTATCGCTAGATAAGAGCCATCGACGTGAACGAGGGAAAAAAATTGCTATAAATCACTGAAAGTGGTACCGAAATTGTGACAGAAGGTTATCACAACATTGAGTGATAAAACTATTTGTGTATCGTGCCGTTGAAATAACAAAAAAATATTTTCACGTTAAAATATGAGCTTAAGAAGAGGGGGCTGAGGAGAGGGAAGGGATGTTTAATTATAATAACTGTTATCAAAATAAACGTTATTGTTTGTTTTACAAAATACATTTATCATACACATTTTTTATTCCTGATCATTGTTAATTAAATCCCCTATAAATATTGGTAATTATTATAGTTAGATGTGATGCGTTTTGCTAATACTGTAGCTTCGTCAGAATAATGTTAACAATAAATATTTTCTTTCATTATTAAAATGGGTCACATATGTGACCTATAGTGTTAGTCTAAACTCGAAGAGATTTACCACTAAACACCAAATCACTTTTCTGAGACTTCTCGACGCACATTTCGCTAACCATTTTAGCTTCATCAGATGATTTAATCTCCTTATGATCTCTCCCTAGCAGATTAAATCATCTCCTGATCACGCTAACATGGTTAGCAAAACTTGCGTCGAGAAGTTTCAAAAAAGTGATTTGGTGTTTAGTGGTAAATCTCTTCGAGTTTAGTGAAGGTTCCAATAGAAGAATTGATATAGTGTTAGTGTCAAATATACACTAAACAAAAAATGTCATATTTTTTAAAAGTGCAACCAATATACCCGTGAGGATGGGCGTTGGGCGCCGCCCCTCCAGTATTTATCACAGTAAACAATTTTTCAGAGCAAAACACCATATTTTTACCTCCTGTATAGGGTTTCAATAGCACGAAAAGTAAAAACGAGGAGGGAGAAAGCAAAAAATTCTGCAGCTGCACTATTTTCTTCTACGCCCTCCCACTTTAAAAACCCACGAACCGCCACTGAATAGCACAACTTAAATATAATGTATTAAACTGTTTTAAAAAGTTGCTTTGAAGATGGCTATATATTTAACCGAAACGTAAATAAAATGAAAATACAATTGTTCTTATCATAAATGATCGAAAAACTCAAGGAAAACACACACACACATCAAGTGACGCCTCACATTTGACAAGATATTTTCTTCATTTCTAATAACATTGGCCGCTTATTAATTTTTTTTTGTAAAAATTCGTCTCGTCTATTGATTTCGTCATGGTAAACTAAAGATAATTTTTTTCTATTGGAACCTTCGGTGTGAAACACTAATCTCAAAGAGATTTACCACTAAACACCGAAATACTTTTTTAAAGTTCTCGACGCACGTTTCACTAACCATGTTAGCATCATCCGATTAAATAATCTCCTGATGATGCTAACCTGGTTAGCGAAACGTGCATCGGGAACTTTTGAAAAAGCGTTTCGGTGATTAGTGGTAAATCTCTTTGAGATTAGTAAACAAAAGACTTCATATAACCCCACAAATAAAAGTCTAACGGATTAATATCTGGGCTACGAGGTGGCCAAGGAAATTCACCACGGCGCCCAATCCATCGATATGGAAAACGTTGATTCAGTAAAATGGAGTGGCGCCCCATTTTGCATGAACCGCATGTCTTGTCTTAAGTTTTGAGGTACACCGTGATGATCAAAAAATCTAAGAAATCATTTTCTAAAAGCTGCACATATTGATCTCCATTCAGTCTTTGCGAAAACTCACATAGGCCTCAAATTAAAAAATTGTCAATAATGCCACCAAATGTTAATTGAAACCTCGTGCTGGAAATGTCGCTCTCTTGGTAGGTGTGGATTTTCCAGAGGGTAATAATGATTATTTCGCCAGTTAAAAATTTCGCGTCTGGTAAATGTTGCCTGGTAAACAATATCTTTTTTATTCTGCTCTAGAAATCTTGTGGCAATAAATTTTGATCAGGCGAAAAATGGTAGGGAAACAATTTTTCGTTATGGAGAACTCTTGAAACAATAAATTTAGGATATTAAACGGTAGGGTGTCCCAATAGTGCGATATCGGTTGATATCTTGATAATAGCTGGAGATAGACAAAAAGTTTAAGTATAAGAGTTGTACAACTAAATAAGCTGCATAATTTAAAATTAATTATATTTATACAAGGTGTCTCACAAAACATTGGCGGAATATAGTGTTGTTTATATATTCCTATACTTTATTCCTTCATCTATTTTTGCATTATGCTATTGATTCTAAACATATTTCATGAAACATGCCTATACCTCAATCCAATGGTTTTATCGATCTTCGCCATTTTGTAAAAAATATTGCAGTTGCAGACTCTATTTTACAGTGTCATATGTCATATTTTTTGATGTAGGATTATCATTTTTAGGAAGAATATTAGTGAAACTTGACTTTTAATGCAAACAAAATTTGTCTACGTTATACAGGGTGTCCAGGATAACTGAGATAAATGAAAAACATTCAAAACATCAGATCTCAGTTTTTTAAAAAGAATGTCTAATATTTTTTTATTTTACGATATTTCTATGACAAAATACTCCTATTCTTCTTAAACATATCCTCTACCTATCTGTCATAGTTTCCACGATTTTTACATTTTTGTTTTTAATATTTCGTTTATAATGGAATTCGCGTTAGACATTTTAGTAATAACGTCATAAAATTCAATTCAAATGGTAAATATTGTTCTAGTGTAGCTTTTAAACAGTTTTTATATGATACAGAAAAAAATAAAGTATTTCTTTCATAATTAAATAGGAAAAAATATTTTTATGATGTAATATTTTGATTATCGAAAAGAGACGTGAATATCCAATTACAACTTAAAACATGCAGATGGCCTAGACAATCATGGCGTAAAAAAAAAAGAACCAAACTGTCAGTTATTTGGACTTTATGAACTGTCAAATTGTGTTGTACGGTGTTTATTAGAACAGAAAGTAGAACGAAAATTAATTTTTCTAGAAAGGAATTGATAAGCATGATCTACGTTTTGGACGCAAGTGATCAAAACTCTTTTTTAGCAAGTAGAATTTATGCGCAAAGTTTCCCTAATGCCGAACGTCATCCTAATGTATTAGGGTTTATATGACTGAAAAAGCAATTTGAAAAAACTGGATGTGTCGATTGCGAAAAAAACTTGGAAAGATGGAGAAGAGCTATGAGTAAAGAAAATGAACCTTTAATTATTCAAGCTGTAATTAAAACTCCGCATAGTTCATGCAGGCGGATAGAAAACGAGATAGGCGTTAAAAAATCCATAGCGAACAGAATAACTAGGAAATAAAAATTTCATCCGTATCATATACAATTGGTTCAAAAACTAAATCAAAATTATGTCGATCGAAGACTTGAATTTTGTAATTGGGCAAGAACCTAACTTTTTCAAATATATTTAATTTACGGATGAGGAGCTCCTGGTGTTTCGGCACTCATGTTTGAAAGGCATAAAAGATCCCTTTTCGCATAATCTTCTATACAGCTTTGTAAACATTTCTGAACAAGGAGGTTTCACACGCGTTTCCATTCGCCTTCCCGTACATAAAATGCATAATTGACATTTCAGAGTTCTCTCTTGAAGGTTTTCTGTTTTAATCCCTAAAGTCACCTCCCAAAATATTTCGACGTTATTTCCGGACACCCTATATATATATATATATATATATATATATATATATATATATATATATATATATATATATATATATATATATATATACATATATATATATATATATATATATATATATATATATATATATATATATCATCTGCACGTTCGTTGACTGCATTGACCGAAAATCTCTGTTCAATATCCTAGAAGAACAAGGACTCGACTCCAAAACACTACGATTGATCAAGCAGACACTGACCGACACAATCTTTAAAGTGAAACTTATGGGAGAAATTTCCGAACCCTTCCTGATTAAAACCGGAGAACGCCAAGGAGATGGGTTATCCCCACTCCTCTTCAACCTGGTCGTGGACAAAGTGATAAGGGAATGGGAAAAGGAACTAAAAAATTAAGGACACTGGAAACCAATACGACTCGGACAAACCAAAAACAACATAGAAATATCATGCCTAGCCTTCGCGGACGACCTAGCCATACTCGCAGACAATCAAAAAAGGGCAACCAAACAGATCGAAGTCATCAAGGAATGTGCAGAGAAAGTTGGCCTACAAATATCCTTTCAAAGAACCGAATTATTCTGCTCAAAATTAAATGTCCAATATATATATATATATATATATATATATATATATATATATATATATATATATATATATATATATATATATATATATATATATATATATATATATATACATGTCTCTACATTCCATTCTTGTGGTGAGTTAGTCCACGTTCCTCTATTCTTGCCTTATTCTATCCCATTGTTTGTCCTTGCTTCTTCCGTCCACACATTTCTTCGAAGGAATAATAGGCCATTTTGCAGTTTAAAAATTAAAGATCTAGACTTTGTGGCGTAAATGGTGCAGTTTTACGAAACGTCATAGGCAAAGATAAACAGTGACAGCCGCCTACTTGATTATTAAGATGCATGTCGATATTCATGTAATCGTGCATAGATTGAGAAAAAGTCAGTTTTCTCGAAAAAGGTCGATCCTTACGAGATGAAATGAGAGGACCTTTTTTACCTAAAAATCTTTGCGATTTAATAGTTTGATTTAAAAAATTATTACAAACAAAAAAGTTATGGCAGCATTTACCAATGCGACGCCCCTGACTAAAATATTCAATTATTAACACAAAAAACTTTTTTCCATTCCAACTTATTGAAGTATACTGAATTTCACAACTTTAACATAAACCGTTTCGAAAAAAAAAGTTTTCTGTTTTAATCCCTAAAGTCACTTCCCAAAATATTTCGACGTTATTTCCGGACACCTTATATAAGACACCTATATATAGACACCCTATATATATATATATATATATATATATATATATATATATATATATATATATATATATATATATATATATATATATATATATATATATACACATGGCTCTACATTCCATTCTTGTGGTGAGTTAGTCCACGTTCCTCTATTATTGCCTTATTCTATCCCATTGTTTGTCCTTGCTTCTTCCGTTTTTTTGTTCCACACATCTCGGTCCAGTATCTTTTTCTACCATGCTTGTATTTCCAATTTCCTTATGTCTTCCCGCACCTGATCTTCCCACCTACTTTTCGGTCTCCCCTCTTCTTCTGTTAGTATCTGGTCTCCACATCGTAATTTTCTTAACTACTTTGTTGTCTTCCATTCTTCTTATATAACAAACCAGCGGAGTCTCTGCACTTTTATGGTCTTCACTATATCTTCTCCTTTCAAAATGATTTTTATTTAAAAATTCATTAACCTTCTGTGTTCATCTTCTGCAACTTTCTTTAATCCATATATTCTTCTTACTATCTTTCTTTCGAATATTCGTAACTTGTCCTGTTCCAAGCTAGTAAAATTCATTATCTCCGCCCCATAGGTCGCCATAGGTCTAATAGCTGCTTTATATACCTTCATTTCATTGTATATGTCATACCTTCATTGTATTTATACTTATGTTTTTGCTTTTCATAATGCTTTTGAATTTATAATAGGCTCTGTATCCCGCCTGTACTCTGTGATCAATCTCTAGGTTTCTGTCGCTTTTGCTATTTATTATTATAGCCAAATATTTAAAGTTTTCTACTAGTTCAAATTCGTAATTTCGTATTTTTACTGATTTGGTTGTAACTCTTCTAGTTTCTTTCCTTATTTCCATATATTTGCTTTTTTCTTGATTTATTATGAGGCCTCTTTTCTTTGCTTCTTGTCCAATTTTTTGAATTGCTTCTTCTAGGCTTATTCTGTCTCTTGCTAGCACAGTAAGATCATCTGCGTATGCAACTGCTCGTGCCACTTTATTGATGATTGTTCCCGTGAAATTACACTCTTTGATTACTGCATCCAGTGTTAATATAAACAATGTTGTTGATAGCCCATCTCCTTGCCTCACTCCTATATTGATCTCAAAATCCTCTGTTTCTCCTTCCGCTGTTCTAACTACTGTTTATGAATTTTTCATTGTCATTTATGTTAGTATTATTAGCTTGCCCGTTATTTTCATGTCCTTCATAGCTTTCATTACTTGTCCCCGTTTCAAATTATCCAAAGCTTGTTTGAAATCAATATACACAATTTGTAATTACATTCCATATTCCTAAGATTTTTCGATTAAAGCTATATTGACAGTCTCCAATTTTTTCTTCTGTATACCTCATCAATCTGTTATTTATTAGCATTGTCTGTATCTTATATACAACACTAAGTAAGGTAATTTCCCTGTAATTTGCATAATCTTTTGGATCTCCCTTCTTATAAATTGACATTATTATCCCTTTTTTCCACTCATTTGGCATTTTTTCTTTCTTCCATATATGTATTATCAACTTCAATATCCTTCTTCCTAAGGCTTCTCCTCCGTATCTTATCATCTCATTGAACATATTATCTAATCCACCTGCTTTATTTAATTTGAGTTATTACATCATTAATTTTTTTTTCTATGAGTATATCCAGTTGTTCTTCCATATTGCCTTCCAGGTTTCCATCATTTTCCCTTTCCGTCACCGTTCTGTTATCTGTTAATATTTTCCTAAAATGATTCGCCCATTCGGTGCTACTTATGTTTGTTGTGTTTCTTTTCGCATTTTGTCTTTTGATATATCTGTATAATTTTATGTTATTCTTATTATCCTTCCCTATCTCTATCTCTCTATCCATCTAGTTTTCTTAGTTTTTATTAGTTTAGTGCTGTTTTTTCTAATTTCCTGATATACCGTGTAGTCCACATCACTCTCTGTTCTTAACCACTTTAATCTAGCAGACCTCTTTCTCTGCATTTTTCGTCAAACCATTTTTTCGTTCCTTCCTTCTATGGCTTTTTTTCCCATTATCTTATCTGCGGCTTACTCAATACTTCTTTTTATATTTCTCGATTCTACTTCTGTTTTCGTCTTTTGGACTGTCTGCTAGTTGTTTTCTGACTTCTTCTTCGTATAGAGACTGCTTACTTGTTATCATCTCAATGTTCCATCTCCTTCTGTTTGTTTGTAAATTTACCCCACCTACCATTCTTAACTAAAGCTTCGCTATTACTATATATATATATATATATATATATATATATATATATATATATATATATATATATATATATATATATATATATATATATATATATATACATAATGACTTTGTTTTACAGTTTCTGCTTCCCTTTGAAAAATTGTTATATTTCATTATTCCACCACAGTGTATATTTTCTATAATCTCCATTTCCCCTACGAAGAAACTCTTCTTGGATGCTCTAAACAGTTTTTTTTAATCTGATTAGTCTTCAAATCCAATCACTGTCATAACAAGAAAACAAAACGCAATTTAGAAAGTTTGTGTCACGTGGTTTATAGCTCAATAGATAAAACTAAATGACATAGTTGCTAAGGGCTAATCCCCGATGAGATAAGAAACTGGGGTGATGTATCGTTTACGAGAGGGTGGAACGACTGGTAGCTTTGGTACAGGGGTGGAGAACGCACCCTTGACTAGATAATAAGATTAGTATTTTTCTTTTCATTATGTTATATTGCTTGCTGTTGATTTTTATGTGGTTCAGATTTATTTTTGTTGACGATAAAAAAGCCGGTCGGTTATCTATAAGAAATACTTAGACAAAAAGCCGTTTAGTTAGTGTATTCAAAAGTTGTCCACTCAGAACTTCAGAATTATTTAAAATGAAGTACAATGATAATTAATGGGCCTTTCAAATTGAGCGTTTTTTTTCATTCTTGAATTAACACTGATGGTACATACACAATACAACAACGTGTTAAAATTGTTGAATTATTTTATGTAAATGGACTTTCAGTGAAAAATGTTTTTAGAAAATTACATGATATTTACGGTTTGTATAATCGTTCATCTGAAAGCACTATCAATCGAATTGTTTAAAAATTTCAAGAAACTGGTTCGATGGAAGATAAAAGAAGAGCAATATAAAGTCGTAGTGGTCCTTCACAAGAGCATATTAATTTGATACGTGAAAGTGTTGCTGAAGACACACAAATTTCCATTAGTCGACGTTCATAACAACTTGGACTCGGTGAATACACAACATGGCGTATTCTACGAAAGGATTTAGCTCTGAAAGTATATTAGATTCAACTAACACAGAAACTAAAGTCAGTGCCATTCAAAACGTCGTGCATTTATCAACTGGATCATAGAACAAATAGATGATTTGTCTCAAAAGTCATCTTTTTAAATGAAGCACATTTTGAAATTGATGGTTATGTTAATAAACAATATTGGAGTGAGAAAAATCCGCGATTGATTTATGAGAAACCTTTACATATTAAACGAATCACTGTTTGATGTGCATTATGGTCAGGGGGTGTAATTGGGACGTATTTCTGTAACTGTGAATGGAAATCGATATAGTGAGATGATCACTGGATTTTTATGGACTGAAGTGAATACATGGATATCGTTGATATCTTCCAAGGCAAGGTGGGCAATAGATTCCTCTTCGCAATTGCCCCAATAATTTTGAATTAATTCTGTATAATTTTGTGTGTGTATGTTGTTTATTGGGTTGTGTTTTGTTGTGTAAAATAAATTTATCTCTTAGTACAATAAAAATTATAACTTAAATTTAATTATTCATTTAATTCGGTTTCGCTCTCACTGTCACTTTGTCCTCATTAGTAATAAGTGGTTTTATATTATTAGTAACTGATACATAGAAATCTTCTATTTTAATAACATGGTTAATCGATTTTATCCAACTGTCTTTGGGAATACTATCACAACCTTCCTAATTAATGTTGCAGCACTTGCACTTAGAGTCGGAGAAATGTTTTCTGCTCTAACATTGGATTTTTGCCTGATGCCACATATGATCAATTGGATTAAAAATACAGTAATACAATACAATACAATAGTATCGCATACATAATTTTTTTTTACTATTAAATAAAAGCCGGTCGCGTTGGTGCGGACGGTAAGAACAGTGGCCTGCCGCTACTGTGTCCAAACCGCACTGGAGCGGTAGTTGGTTCGATTCCAGCGCTCGGATGGTTGTTTTTCTTTCTTTCTTCTGTCTGTTTACTTCCTAAATGTTTGCGGTTGTTTCTAGGCAAGATTGTAAAATCCGACTACGAATTACCCCTCAGTCACACCAGTTAAAGGCTGGGTAAGGCCGGATGCCTTTTAAGAAGTATTCTACGTTGGTCACTCACCAGATAGACTTATGGGTAAGCACATAACCAAGTGTTGATAGCTTGAGGGGTTGCTGGCCTGGGTTTGTCGAAAGCTGATCACCGTGTTTTGGAACCCACGTTAAGCTGTAGGTCCAGTCGCTAAATAGCCTAGTTGCTGATGCGCCTCTAATCCTAACACTTTACCTTTAATATTAAATATCTTTAATATTTCCAGAAAATCACATTTTTTATATGTATTTTCGAAGAATATATAATACATATAGTTCTGAATTTCCAATTTAGTGTTATTTTTATTAGGAACTTTATTTTTTTAGCAGTTATGATAACTAGCATTGTCCTTTACAGTTACGCTTTCCTTATTTATAAACCAATCTTAAAAATGTTCTGCTGTGGTGTTGTCACGGTAGTCGAAAGATGAATGTTTAATATTTTTGGAGGTCAATCATAAACAATATGAAACCCATCCATCCTCGGAACCAGCATGTAAAATTGTAATTATTTTTCCCTTGTTGGAGGCGTTTTTTTTTGGCCTTTTCTTGATGTATCTACTCATCCTAGCGTCTCATGTGTATCGAACCATGTTTGATCAAGGTAGATAATGCCATTGCCAAACCGCCATCGTTGCAATCGTTGTGATTCCATTAATGATTGTCTTTTATTAGTGGTCCGATATGCAAAACCAATTTGATATAATATTCTCTGCAGACTAGTTCTGCTGCAAAGAATTTTGGTTTCATCTTTCCTTAGTCGCTGTTGCAATGAATGCAATGTAGGCATGCACAGCTTGCGCTTCATACATAGCATAAATTTTGCTTCGAATTAAGTATTTGTCCCTTTCGTCAACACATTTGCTTTTACCAGAATCACTACGGACTTTTTTGGCTTTAATTGGCTTCGTCACAATATCTTTAACTGTAGACAACGAAATTTTCGTTAATGAAAACGTTTCTGCTGCGGCTGCATTTACATTAAGCCCCCCTATTCAATAAAGAAACATACAAATTTTTAACAATTTGCTTAGCATCAGGCGATAAATGTTTTCTTTTAAAATTAGCACATTGATCATTATCTTGCCAAGAACGACATATTTTTTTTTTACAAAAAATACGATCGAAATTATAGAACTGCACTGTTTAAGAAAAAAATGCGAACTAAACTAAAATATTTCGAAAATACTAACCCAGGTAAAAAATTAATTTTTATATTTTTACCTGTTATTTTATTAGGTTCGGTCCTATTTACATTTCTTGCAACTTTGCCGGGTTTCGTTACGGCAGGAATTGTTAAGAGTTATTGCAGCCAGTCGGTCAACGCTATATCTTGAAACGCACTTTGCCTGTACCACCCGATAATCTGTAAACGCTACAAAGTACTCTGAAGAAAACAATCTAGAATTGTAATTTCAATTAAACAAAAATTTTTAAAAATCATTTCGAATCTACCCACCTCATAAATTCAAAAAATTGCCTGAAACGCCGTGGAAAAATACCTCACAACAGGATACAAATATCAATTTTTAAGAAACATTTTATTGTTTTTATGCTCGAGAGATTTTGTACAGTGAGTATATTTTTACTTGAATTCAGCTCAGTATACTGTCGAGTGTCGCACTTTTGTTTTTTTTTCTACGTACATTTTAGAAACAATAATTCGTGAACTACCCCCGTATTTTTTAAAGATCTTTTCATCTAAATTCAACATCGGCTTACATCATCAGCAAAACGATTCTGTACTACGCCCCGGGTTCCGCAAGGGTGTTTCCCTCTAATTTGAGAGTGCAATCCAACAGGGCGTGGCGGTGGGAGCAAGAGGGTGGGTGACGGAGGGTTGTTCTGGCTTATTGACGTCTCTCTTAATGCGACATGTCTTTTAATAACCATCAAATCCTTATGCATACATTGGGGTTCATTATTTTGTGCTTGTTGTATAATATTTCAGTGTTTTTTTTATTTCTTCTCGATTATTTGTCGCCAGTTTTTTGTTCAATATATTTATTCCAAAGGGAAACTGATTAGTACAATTAGTTTTAATCAACTTATATAAATTAAATCTATTCTTTGTGGAATACATCGGAGTCTGTGTCGAAAGAAGGTTTTTACCGACCCAGTTCCAAACTTTTTTTGAAATTAGAAAAATATATATAATATATATATATATATATATATATATATATATATATATATATATATATATATATATATATATATATATATATATATATATATATATATGTATGTATTTTAAATTGTATTTAAATGTATATTCCAGAAGACTTGCTTTGGTTGTCTATATATATTAGAATAACTAGGCTCTCGGATAGAACTGCGTTTTAGATTTGTAAAATCTCGACGTGTGGCCATTTGACTGGAAGAGCAATTTGGAAATAAATGATTTCCGTGTATTTGGAACTCTAAAACCGTCGTCCCTCTTTTTTAAGCATTTTGGGCGTTTTTCGCTCTCAGTTGATTCACGAATTATGCGAGGTTTATAGAAATATATAGGTGCAATTAATTTGGGCTTGTCGAAATCTATTTTGATTGAAAATAGATTTCGATACAGATATTTTTACATACAGTGTGCCCCTTAATATATTTATTTTTTGACCGATTATCATAAACTTTTCTTTAATTTATTTTGTTGGATTTATCTCGGTATACGGCATTAAGAAAGTGTATCACATGTTTTTTTTTTGCTAATATCATCGCTAACTGCGTCAACTTTTATGGCTCCCATTTTCGAGAAGTACTATGAGGGCTTTTTTTAGAGAAAAGCTAACAACGGATTCTTGACCAACACCACCTTAAACCAAAGTGTACCCATTTTTATGGTTCTAAATTACTGGGTGTCCTTGATATTATTTTTTGATATTTTTACAATAATAATTAATAATGACAGACTATTTTTTAACAAAAAATTTCCTTTATTTACAGGCCATTTTCTACCAAGCACTTTTCAATGTGTCGTCGGGTATTGTTTACTACTTTTCTCAATTGTTCTTTGGTAATTCTACGGCAATCCTGCATAATACGATCACAGAAATCGTCTCGACTTTAGAGCCCCGAAACATAAATCTTATTTTTAATTGTCCGCCAGAGAAAAAATCAAGAGGCGTGAGGTCCGGGGATCTCGGCGGCCAATTAATTACAGGGCTGTTTCGCCCAATCCAACGATTTGGAAAATTATTACTTAACCAGTTTCTTACGTTAATTGCATGATGAATGGGTGCCCCGTCAAATTGTAAGTATAAATTGTACTGATAATTCAGAGGCAATGCATCAACTTCACCATCAAACTCATTTTGTAAAAATTTTAGAAATCTAGCTCCATTCAAATTTCCTTCAAAAAAATATGGTCCAATAACAATGTCATTTAAAATACCGCACCAAACCTTTACCTTAGTAGAATATTGTCTTTTACACTGTATCACCCACACAATGCGGGTTATCTTGAGCCCATAATCGAATATTTTGTGATGATATGATACCATTTGTTATAAATGTGGCTTCATCTATGTATAGTTTTTTTTAAATGTAGGATCTTGTATGTACATGCTTTGTAACCATAAATAGTATTTCATTCTTCTTTCAGTGTCACCAACTTCAAGTTTTTGAAGACATTTTGGTTTAAAAGGTTTCCTGTTATTTTTCTTCAAGCATAACTAGATAGTGCTTTTCGGCATATTTAAAATTCTACTAGCATCCCTAACGATTGAATGTAGATTCTCATTAAAATAATCAAGAACTAATTGAGTTGCTCGAAATTCATGAGAACGATGCTGATTAGGAAGTTTATTAATAGTTCCGTTTTGATCAAAATATTGGTTTATGCAAGAAACTGTAATATGGTTGATGTTCCCTTCTGGATGTTTTCTATTAAATTCTTATGGTGCTTCACGAAAAGTTTGCGTGCCATTACCAACTAATCTTATAATTTCTACTTTTTCTTCTAAATAAATCATTATTGCGTTTGATATCACTACAAACATCAAGCAGTCAAAGTGACATTTGTTAGTTTAAAATTTTTGATTTCCATGGCATACTTAGTTTTAATAACAGGAACTACATATAATTATTAGAAAAAATTTAAAATAAATATCACAAATATCTGGGACACTCAATAATTTAGAACCATAAAAATCGGTACAGTTTAGTTTAAGGTGCTGGTCAAGAATCCGTTGTTAGTTTTTCTCTAAAAAAATTCTTAACGGTACTTTTCGAAAATGGGAGCCATAAAAGTTGACGCAGTTGGCCATGATATTAGCAAAAAAATAATGTGATACACTTTCTTAAAGCCGTTTTCCGAGATCTATCCAACAAAAGAAAGTTTATGATAATCGGTCCAGAAATAAAAAAATTAAGGGGGTGGTAAGTCCCTGGACACACTATATATATATATATATATATATATATATATATATATATATATATATATATATATATATATATATATATATATATATATATATATATATATATATATATATATAGATATATACAGGATGTTTTCAAAATTAAGTCATGTATTTTAAGGTTGTAAAACTCATAAAAATAAATAATTTTACCAAAAATCACTTATATAAAAATAAAAAATTTTAAAACTAACCTGACTTTTTCACATTCTCGACCACTACATTGTAAACACATAAAATATTTGTTTACTGCTGATTTTACCAGTTTTTTCTATTCTTGTACGATATTTCTTTTGAGTGCGATGTTCGATTTTACCAGCGGTAATAATTCCTTAATAGTGCGTATTTAATTTTTGGGTACTTTCTGCGATTAAAATGCCACACGTTTATGAAAACAATGAACTAGTGCATATAATATTAATCTTCGGGGAGTGCCAAGAAAATGCTGCCGCTGCATGTTGTTTGTACATGGGAAGGCTTCCTTTAAGAAATCATCCAGCTCCGCGGATGTTTGTTAATTTAGTTACAAGACTTCGCGACACAAGGTACTTAAAGGCACAACGAGGAGGTCACGCTGGAAGACCTTATCCACGCGAAATTGTAGAGATTAAGGAAGAAATTGTAGAAATTGTCGAAAACGAGCCAGCAACGAGCACTAGGTCTATAGCAGATCAAGTTGAAGTTACAACCCGAGGATTATCGTAGAAGAGTTGAATTTTGTCAGTGGCTTTTACATCAGTGCAAGAGAAATGAAATGTTACCGAATTTATTTTGGCTACACAGCAACCATGTTTGGGCAGTAGACAATCCTCGTGCTGTGAAAAGGACCCATTTTTAGCATAGATTGTTTGGGCTAGCTTAGTAAATGGCTTGATTGTTGAGCCTTTCTTTCTTCCAGGTCTGCTAACAAGTGAAAATTATTTAGATTTTCTTCAAAGCAATCTGCCACAATTATTACGAGATGTTCCTTTACATGTTAGACAGCATATGGGGTTTCTTCATTTTAGACGAGAAGTTTATGAACATTTATATAGAATTTCCTAACAAATGGATAGGGCGCAATGGCCATATTTTTTGCCTGCACGCTCCTCGGATTTAACGTGCTGCGATTTTTTTCTGTGGGGTTATTTTAAAAAACTAGTTTATTACGATAGAGGAGTAAATACTGTGAAAGAACTACAACAGAGCATCGAAAACGCTTGTGATATTATTCGTGGACACCGGGATTTTATTTTTAACGCCTGTAGTTACGCACAGGTCCGCCTAGCAAGATTTTGTGCTAAACGAACAAATGGTGACAATTTTAAACAATTTTTGTGACATATAACATTTTTGTTATTCTGCAACTTTTATATAAGTGATTTTTGGTAAATTGGCTATCGTTCGCTATTACTTTTTCCCATCTTTCTGCAAAAGTAAGGATTCTATGGCAAAAAAAACATTTATTTTTTTGAGGCCAACCATTCAAACCAAATTTATAATTCCTCGTAAGAATGTAAATGTTGTTCTGAAAGTCCGTGCTGCATCAATCGAACTAAGTGGTAGTACGAACTGGCTAAGTCCAGTGGGGGCCCTCCAGGGTGAGGTAGGGCGTACCATTTAACGTTTTCCAAATAGGTTTTTATACATTTTGCAACATGGGACCGTGAATTGTTATGTTGAAAAATGACTTTATCGTGTTTTTTTTTGTGTATTCTGGTCATTTTTCCTTCAATGTGTTCCTTCAATTTTATCAATTGCTCGATACCGATCGTAATTGCAGAAATGGTATCTCCGATCGCATTTTCTGTGTGTGATGGGACGTTGTCGTGCTGAAAATTACTTTTCAGAATCTTGTAGCCCATTCTGGTCACTTTTCGATCAATGCATAGTGCAAATTGATCATTTCTTGACAGTAGCGAACGGTATTAACGAACAGCATTGTCTTCTTTCCAAAGCGATTCGGTCTTGTAGTCGATGTTGATGGTTGTCCTATGTCAGCATATGATTTTCTGCGTTTTGGGTTCTCGAAATATATCCATTTTTCATCTCCAGTCACGATCCGAAACTTCGCAGGTCGTTTTTCGCTATTCCATCTGTCTGTCGTTCAGCTGATGTGGTACCCATTTTTTTGCCTTCTGGATCTTTCCTATGGCATGCAAACGATCATAAATGGTTCGGTGCCCTACCATTTAACCTCTCTGCCATTTGTTGTTGAGTTTTCATATCGTCTTCTTCCAGCAATTTCGGCTTCTACAATTGTTTTCGGTTGACTTTGGCGTTCTTTGTCGTTCAAGTCGAAATCACCATTTTTGAATCGTCTAAAATAAGGCCCACAAGCGTCTAGTGTTGGGACATTGTCACCGTAAGTTTCCTCAAGTATACGACGGTTTTGACTATTGTCGGCGTTTTTGTTTTGATTGAACAAGAAAAGCAGTACGTACCGTAAATGCTCTCTCTCTCGAAACTCGACAGGTTTACCACATAAGAAAATATGACGTTAACAGGAAATCGTTTAAGTTTCAGTGACGTTTTAAAAGGTACTGTCGTAACAACAAAATGATACAAGATATTAGACTGTGAACCGACTCTTGTTTCTAGCACCATCTCTTAAAAAATTAAGCTACATCTCTTAATAATTAATTATTAATCGCCACAACTGGTATGCTTATTACCTGTATAAACAGATTGGGTAATAAATATTGAAAAAAAGCAACATTAGCAAAACGCGTGTGGGGAAAGTGATTTGGCTTTTAATGGCGAATCTCTTCGAATTAAGTATTTCACACTGAAGCTTTCAGTAGATAAATTGATCGTATCATTTTTATAGGTAAATTATTTACTTTGTATTATAGACGATTTTGCCTTCTTGGGATCGTTCTTATTCATATGCACTCACCACCTGCATTTTCACAGTAGATTCATTGTTTCTGTTCGAGAAATGTTATCCAAATTAATTGCTCAATAAATATACAGTTTGACAGATTAAATATCGTCAGAAGCGCATGTTTATAATCATATATCATATGTTTGTTCGTTAGCTGGCTATAGTCATAAAATTTATTTTCCAACAGATGTTAGTAGCAATCCTACTAACCCAAACGCTAAACTTATTATTAACCGCTAACCTATACATGCCTTTGTAACCGGTACGTACACTCAACATAAAAATGTTAGACACACTTGTAAAAAAATAATTTTTAAGGACATGCGACACCCTGGTATTTCATAGGCTTTCAAGAGTTCATATATGAGACTTTTATAGTTTTCATCTTTCTTGTTGCCCAGAAATTCTTTCACTATCCTCACTTCATTTTTATTTAATTTTTCTTGAAGCGGAAATCACCTAGAAGCTATTTGGAGTCCAATAAGTCCTTTTACTTTTGCATCACTTCATTGAGGACATATTTCTTTTAGGTACTTAAAACCATTACCTTCTTTGTCTGTAACTTTGACAAAGTTTTCCATTAGTCCAAGCTTGGAGAGCTATGGAGAGGTGGAATAAGCACATTTTTGGGTTAACAAAGGGGGCATATTTTATGTTTGAAGTACCAGGTTCAAAAGAAATTCTATGAGATCAATTCTTCTATTGGAACCTTTGGTGTGAAACACTAAACTTGAAGAGATTTACCACTAAACATCAAATCACCTTTTTTTTAACTTCTCGACGCACGTTTCGCTAACCAAGTTAGCATCATCAGGAGATGATTTAATCTCTTAAAGTTTAAAGTTCTATGAGGCCAATCTTTCTTATCTTCTGCAATATTCTTTTGTCGCCCTACTGTCCCGTAGATACAAAAAACAACAATACTTTGTAAAATCCCCTTGAAGTCCTAACAATATGCGTATCACTTTTAAATCCCCACAAATATTCCTCAGATACTGTTCGTATTTAAAGCGATTTAGTATGGTTGCTAAGTTGTCTTAGGTTTCTTTCATTTTCTCTAAATGGCCTAAAGGAATAGATGGGTTTTTGTTTCCATTATGAAGCAAAACTGCTGTTTTTCGATGAATCTATGAAAATACGCCACTGGAAAGGTACATGTTACATATTATGCGCATTAATTAAACCATCAATATCACAAAAGACACATAGCGATCCTTCCATTATATAAAAACTTGAAAATGTTAGGTTTCGTTTTCGGTAAAGTGAAACACTTGCATTTTTATCTAGCGGATTCCACTGTTAAAGTCTGGAACCAAGAAGTTCCCATTTTCGTTTTGACAATCCCAGGTCATGTACCAAATCATTTAATTCATTCTGAATTATTAAGTGAGATTCACTGATAGTTATTAAAAATGTTGGGTCACAACTGGTGTTCTCAGGAAGTTTTGTCAGATCCCGATGAAGAATTAGAATCACCGGGAAATATGTTGTGCAGGTTTAAAGGCTCAATGGGTACCGGTAGTTCCTGGCTATGAGGAACTAAGTGCAGAAGATGTTTACTTCTCTTTAAAACAATAAAAAAATCCATGATTTTTCTACCTATTCTCAAAAAATTACGAAAAATTGCCAGTGTTTAACAATAATTAATATACAATTTGAAAAATTAATTTAAAATTGACAATATGTTATATTAAATAAATATTCGATTCGGTTCCGATATATCAGCTGCAAAACGGGTTATAATATACGAGCTTACTGTGAATATAACCTAAAAAAGTTTCCGTGTTTCTTCTCTTGGTGCGTGTTAATCGTGTGTTAATCGTCGGGTTATATCCACGTGCATCTTGATATCTCTTAATATTTTAATTTGTTTGGACGAGTTTCATTGACGGAAAAACGTAGATTTTCTATATATTTTGAAGAAATATATTTGTGACATTGAACGTTGTCAAACAATTTTCGACTCATGGTCAAGCCGGTAACCAGGCCGGATGAAGCCGGATGCTTTCACTGGCAATCGAACGCAATAATTTTTTCAACCACCTGGTGGTTGATTTATCTGGTGGTCGATCCTTCTAACGAGAACAGTAATACGTTTTTAAGTGTATAAACAGCGGCGAAGTTATGATTTTATGCCAAACTAACTTTCATCACACTTAATGACCTAGTAATTATCCGTAACGTATATATATATATATATATATATATATATATATATATATATATATATATATATATATATATATATATATATATATATATATATATATATATATATATATATATACGTTACGGATAATTACTAGGTATAGGATATTACTAGGGTATATATATATATATATATATATGTTATATATATATTATTATTCACGTATGGGCCCTAGTGGACCACGCGAAGTACAATTAGAGGCGTTTGTTGTTGTTAGCCTTCCTTTGTGCCCATACTAATTTCATTCTTTCGCTATGAGCTTTTTTCCTTTCGTCCGACCAAGTTGTTCCAGTCTTCCTACATTTTTCTCTCTGGCCAACCTTCCAAACGTTCACCTTGTGTCTGAAACAGCTTCTATCCTGAATTTCACTTTGTGAAATATTTGCTGATCTTAGGTCCTCTTTAATTGCAGCAATCCATTTAATTATTTCTACTTTAGCTTTACTCCTATTTTCATAAAATTCGACTATTTGTCTAGTTAACCTACTCGGATTCATCCGTTTTGTGTCCGTAAAACTTAAGTCTTCTTTTTCTCATATCGCTATGTATATCTGTGTATTGTTTGATTTCTTCGTTTTCTCGAAGTCGGTATGTTGTGCTATTTATTTGTTTGGGGCGTAGGATTTTTCTTACGATTTTTCTTTCCTTTTTTCAATGTCCTCGATGTCCCTCTTTCTATTCAAAATGAGCGTTTCTGCAGCATATAGACATTCTGGCTTAATAACTGTGTTGTAATGTCTCAGTTTTGTGTTTTTAGATATGCATTTTTTGTTGTAAATATTTTGTGTAAGTCTCAATGCCGTTTCCATTTTTTGACATCTACCCTTATTGGCCGCTTTTTCCAACCCATTTTCCATGATTATTTCACCCAAATATTTGAATTGAGAGACTCGTCTGATGTTACCATATTTTGTTTTTAGAAATGGCGTTCTTAGTCTGTTGCAGGTCATGTATTGTGTCTTTTCAAAGAAAATTTGGAGTCCTACATTTTCTGCTGTTTCTTTTAGGATTTCAATCTGTTTCTGTGCCGTTAATACATCTTGAGCTAAAATTGCTAGATCATCAGCAAATGCCAGACAATCAATTTTGATATTGGTTCTCCCCAGTTTAATGGGCTGGTTAATATTCAGGGCCGACTTTTTTTCACGCCACTCCTGTATTACTTTTTCTAGAACACAGTTAAATAAGAGTGGCGAGAGTCCATCCCCTTGTCTCACTCCAGTTTTAATTTCGAAGGGCTCTGAGATCTCACCAATGAATTTAACTTTTGACCTTGTGTTAGTTAACGTTGCTTTAATAATTGCCAGCGTTTTCAGATCTAGTCCTTGTTCTTTCAAGATTCGGAATAAAGATTCGCGGTCAATAGAATCATATGCTTTTTTGAAATCCACAAATGCACAGACGAGATTTTTATTGTACAGTTTTTGATGTCTTAGAATCAACTTCAGATTCAGGATCTGTTCAGGGCAGGATCTGCCCGGTCGAAAACCTGCTTGATATTCACCAATGTTAGGTTCTAACTGTCCCTGTGCTCTGTCTAGTAGACATTGAGATAGAATCTTGTAACAAACTGGGAGAAAAGATATTCCTCTATAGTTGTTTACATCCGTTCTATCTCCCTTCTTATGTAGTGGATGGATTAGAGCATCTTTCCAATCTTCCGGAATCCGTTCGGTTCGCCAAGCTTCTTGTAGAATTTTGGTTATTTCCTTGATTGTACCTGGACCAGCGGATTTCAAAAGTTCAGCAGTGATTCCATCTTCACCAGAAGCCTGGTCATTTTTAAGCCGCTTGATTTGCCTAATTATTTCATCTTCATTCGGTGGTAATGAATCTGGGTTTGTTTGTTTAGGTTTTAGTGTTGTTAATTTGTTTAAGGGCTCAGAACAGTTTAGTATTTGTTCAAAATATTTCGCAAGTCCTTTGCAATTGTCTTGGTTATTTAGAGCTAATTGTCCGTTTTTCTTTTGGAAGCAAAGACTTTGCGGTTGATAGCCTGTTAATTTAGTTTTAAATGTTTTGTAAAAGTTTCGGGTGTTATTTTTTTGGAAATCTTTTTCTATTTCATTAAGTTGATTATTTTCATATTTTCTTTTAGTTTGTCTAATTAGCTTCGATGTTTCTTTTCTTACTTCCAAAAAGATGTTATAGTTTATTGCTGTTTTTTGACTTTTTGATGTTATATATATATATATATATATATATATATATATATATATATATATATATATATATAATCACTATGTTAGGCTAGTTTTTCAGACGTAGCCCCTTCCTCTTTCGATTTATCATCTCTTGAGGAAGTCAAAGTCTCAAGGGTCTTTCCGGATCCAACCTATCCTGTTTTTTTTTTCGATCTGAAATCTTGGGTTCGAGAATTACCTGAAAGGTGGCGAAAGTATATAGAAAGTGAGGGATGTCACTTCGTAGATGAAGTGCGTGTTACTAATTTCGTAAATTAATGTCAAAGGTAATGAAAAAAGAGCAAGAATTAAATTTTAGTTTAAGGGCCGAACATGGTTTCACTAAATAGAGCCTTAGAGCAACTGGTCATAGTAGAGATCAAAATAAGAGGATTTAGTCAATAAATGTGTTGGCAAATGTTAGTTATTAAAAACATACAGGGTGTTGAAAGTGAAACTAAATTTTCGAAAAATTGAGATATTTTAAAAACGGTTGAAAATCTCAGGTTCAAAATCGGTGTTGGTTTTTCAAAGTTGGGTTTTCAAAGGTGACAAATCCGAATTTGGTGCTAGTTTGAGCCTAGTTCCTAGAGGGCGCTTGGTACCTATTTTGTGAGGAATTAACTCGCTCATATTTTTTTGACCCTATAAAGCTGGGAATATTTTGACTTCAAAATAAAAAAGGTGGTCAATATCGATATCTCACGCCGGTTGCGAGATATTCTTGTTCGAATATTCCATTACACATCTTATCGATGGCTGAAAAATCATCAATCCACAAAGTGTGCCTTGAATACGAGGAAAAAAAACATTAAGATGTCAAAAATACAACGAACTTTATTTAAAATACTAATTTTTTGAAAATTACTTCAATAGGTGTTGAAAATGTCCACCGTTTACCTCAATACACTTTCGCAGGTCTTTGTAAAAGTTCGTCTCGTGTATTGATTTCATCATGGATCATCAAAAATCTAACGGATTAATGTCTGGGCTACAAGGTGGCCAAGAAAGCTCACCACTGTACCGAATCCATCGATGTGGAAAACTTTAATTCAAATGATTTCACACTGCAACTGTAAAATGCGGTGGCGCTCTATCTTGCATGAACCACATGTCTTGTCTTAAGTTTCAAGGTATACTGTCCAAAAGTCATTTTCTAAAAACTGCGGAGCTCAAATGAGCCGATAAAAAAATTGTCAATAATGCCGCACCAAATGTTAATTGAAAATTCGTGCTGAAAGTGCCGCTCTCTTGGTACGTGTAGATTTTCCAGGGCTTCTAACTGCAGCGCGGCTATTGTAATTTACTTGTGCATAACCGCAGAGCATATTCCTTAAATCACAATCCCCCCCTACCTACGTTTAATAGGAGAGATAGAAAACATTGACAGTTGTCATCGAGACGTAATAATTTGTATACAACATTCAAGGCACACTTTGTAACTTGCATACTTTCAGCCATCGACAATATGCGCAATTAAATATTTGAACACGAACATCTCGCAAACGACGTGAGATATCGATATTGACCAAGGGTACTTTATTACGTGGAAATTATGACTCTTCTCTATTTTGAAATCAAAATATTCCCAGATTTGTAGGGTTAAGAAATATGAGCGTGTTAATTATTCACAAAGTAGGTAGTAAGGGCCCTCTAGGAACTAGACTCACGCTACCAACTCAAGCTCAACTACCCCAATTTTGAACCTGATATCTTTAACCTCTCAATTTTTCGAAAATTTAGTTTGACTTTCAAGACCATGTATCTTCTTAATGATTAACAGCTGCCAACACATTTATTGACTACTAAATCCTCTTATTTTGATTTCTACTATCACCAGTTATAAGTTATGGGACATCCTGTATAAACGCACTATCACAATTTGTGATCAGATTCGTTAGTTTTTGACTTGTGTCCCACATAAAAATTGTTTTCTATTCTTCGCCAGTTTTAATTAACTAAAAACATTCTGATGCAAACCACTTCCCAGTTATGTTTTACGTATATAGTTTTTTTTGCTTCAGATGGTACTGCTACGCGACTTCCGATGGTGCACGGCCGAGATTCGGTTCCCACGAACCAAGTCCGCGATATCCGATGCCAGGTGATCAGTACCACTCCCACGGTAAGTTTTTGTTCTTTTTTTCTCCATCTTATTTTCTTCCTGTGCAGTCTAAACACTATCGTCAGAGCGCAGCTCTCGTTGGCTTGCACTGAACGACTCCCCGAACGCTTCCAGCTAGAAAAATTACCATATCATTGCGTCGTGATCGTTAATTAACAGGTCGTGGAAAAAATATCGAACGACCTTCATGTGCTCGGCGCCACTATTTTTTTTTTCAGATCATAATATACAAACGCCATTTTTAGATCGAGGTTCTTGGAACCTGTCGTAAACAACCGGCAGAGATCGCGAATTTTTTTGTAGGTGAGTTTAGCGCAAGGTTCTTTCTTTGTTCCTCTCTTTCTCGTAGAGCGACAGAACGACCAGAATGGCTATGGCTTCAGGGTAAAAGTTCCATCGTTTAGTTCGACGTTCTCACAAAACAAAAAGGCCCCAAAAAACCAGAACATTCAGGTGTTCAAATTGACCGTCGCAAAACAAAATAACTTTATAAATGATCTTGATACGAGGGAGAAATAAACAGTTTTCCTTTAATAATAAAATAAATTAATTATATTTTGTATTTTTTAATTTTATGCACTTAAAGGGTTTTTAAAATTTAGTTTTTTTATTTCTTGAATAAAACACAGAATTAGCGTTGATTTCAAAAAACTTTTTATTGATAATTGAAGCATAGTGTATGACATTTGAACAAGAAACACAATCATGGGCTTATCCAGTTTTTGAAGTAGGGGGGGGGAGGCAATCAGGAATTCCCTATAGGGAAATAATTCAACATAAATAGAAATGTGCATTTATTAGGTTAGGCACTTAAGTAATTAAGTATTTATTTTAAAAGCAATCTTCGTGGATCATCTGCAAAGCGGCTTAAAACAGCGAAAGAATCACCCAAACTTTTTACAAGTTTTCTATGTACACTAACCATGCAAAGCCTGTTTAGCCTTTCTTCAATCATTATGGATCTCAGCTAGGTTTTTACGCGTTTGAGAATACTAAATGATTTTTCACTGGTAGCTGCAGAATAAGGAAGGCGACCTTCAGGCGAAGTTCAAATCTTCAGCTATTTCATTAGCTCACTTTAACAATTGAAAAGCCACTTTTCTTGTTCCGGAATTCCCTACTTGAGAAAACTTTTCCAGACCTTTCATAATTTCAATGAAATGCTTCTTAAACAATGAAATACTTTTATATTTTTGGGATCACCTTGTTTCACACAGCAATGGGATTTTTGGTGGATATTTTCGACGCAAAACTGATTCCCTAAAAAATAAATTGTATCTTTGACAGTTCCGATGCAGTTGCGATCTCAGGAACATTGTTTAAGTCGTTTACAACAAAGTTTAATTTGTGGCAGGCGCAATGAAAATATAAACCATTCTTATATGTTTCTCTCGATATTTTTTGTATACCACCATCTTTTCCCGCCATCGTAGCGTCTTGCCCCACGCATTTGTTAACATCAATATTCAATATAATATTCAATATTCAATATAATAATGAATCTATTAATTTGAGCAGCTGTAATTTGGTCATCAATTTTTTCTAACTCGACAAAACCCATAAATTATCCCTTTACATTTTGTCCTTATGGTTGTAAAATCTGATACCTATTGATAATTGCTCCTCTCTCGATATATCAGCTGATTCCTCAGCCAAAATGCTGTAGGCACTTGCAACTTTAACATCGTCGACTAAATTTTCTGTGATTAGATTCCACATATACCTAAAATTTTATTATTTTGTGTTTTTGAAGACGTGGACTGAGAATTTGTATATCATTTTTCTAAATGTTTCTTCAAAATTTCGTCACCAGGATCAATTTAAGCAAATCTTGAAAAACCCCATGATTTATTCTTTTGCCCCCTGAACCCCCTTTTATTCTTTTGCCCCCCCCCCCTGGGTACGCCCATGAACAAAACATCTGCCAAATGACCACCTCTTGCATCTCCATAGACGTCCAGTTTGATCAAAATTTTGAATGACATTTTGGCGTAACTGTAACTCTATCTCACCCATAACTCGAATAATTTCATCCTTGTTCAATTCATCCTTCTTTCAGTTGTTGTAAACGTCGACTAATGGAAATTTCTGGGTCTTCAGCGACACTTTCACGTACCAAATCAATATGCCCCTGTGAACGAGCACTACGACTATATGCTCTTCTTTTATCTTCCACCGAACCAGTTTCTTGAAATTTTTCAACAATTCAATTGATAGTGCTTTCAGATAGATAACTGTGCAAACTGTAAATATCACGTAATTTTCTAAAAACATTTTCCTCCGAACACCCATTTTCATAAAATAATTCATCAATTTTAACGCGTTGTTGTATTGTGTGCGACTCCATTTTTATAAATGTCATGTTACACTTTGAAATGAGACTAAACCTTGGCAAATTCACAACGCCATCTGTGTTTAATTCAAGAATTAAAAAAACCTCTCAATTTGAAAGACCCGTTATAAGTAATGTCTCTTTTTGATTCTGTACAAAATTGTCTTTTATTTAAGAGTTAATATGGTTATAATCTACAATACAATCTCCAAAATTATTGGCAGCTTCATTGGCCATCTCACTGACAAACTTTGTTTAATGGAAGGTAATTTTGAACTAAAATATTTATAGCTATCGTAGCAGGATTTGTTTTCCCGAAGAAAATGTTCCATAGATTGGAAAAGATAATAATCTGGATCTGGTAGTATGGGAAGAATAAGGTAAGTGAGGAAGTACTGCCGGCCCTAATTGACCTGTTTAATTTATCAAGCTTGGGTGTTTTTGAATCAAAACCATGTTTAGTATATCAAGCTGAACGCAATAATATTCAGCCCTTATGGTTTCAACAGGAGTCAATCCCACGATACCGACAGTAACACTTTTTTAGGATGTATCCCTGGTTTCAAATCGGACAAAGGTGTTTATTCTGTTGTTAACCATAGAAACCACTTGCCCTCTCCGTTAACAATTTATTGAAGAAAAGAAGCTCTGTCAAATCTGGACAAAAGCGTACTGTAGATTATTACACGCTAAATTTTGTTTTCGAATGAAAGTTGATATGATATCCACACTCCTTCTCTTTACACTTTGTTCAGTTGTTTGAAACGCCGTTGCACTTGGTATTTGATTAAACTGATAAACTAAAACTCTGATAAACTAAACTAATGTTTCAAAGTGCTGTTAACGGAGATCGATTTTTTTGTCTCGTTAAATTTATGACACTTTCAATAATGAGGGTATCTCCGAAGTCTAGCTGAGTGTTTGTTAGGTTTTTACCGTCATATATGGCTTTTTTAATTTCGGAAATTTCCAAATAATTTAACAACCTGCTTTTATTGCAACTATGTATTAATTTGACATAATTTACGTTCAAAAAATGGTTCTGCTCTATACAATGTTCGGCAAAGCCCGTCTTCGATTATGTAAAATTGAATATTTATGTTCTTTTAGCCTATCATTGAGATTATTTCGTATACTCCAGATCGCATCGATGCAAGATTATTCTTATTAACAGAGATAATATTAATGTTTTCTTTCTTTAAATGATTTGTGATTCTGGAACTTAATTTATGAATATAGTTTACAGCATAACTTCCGGGTGTTACTGCATAAAAATGTTTGATGTTGTTTTTCTTAACCTTGTTTTTTATCATTTTATATATAATGCATGCTTGATATCCATTATTCTTTGCAATATTTTCGACAATATTAAGTTCTTTTTCATAGCTTAGGGTGCGTACTCGGCGACTAGTTTAGAAATTATAGACAATGGCAGGAACTTACTGGAGTAATCCGTATAGCCCTAAGGCTGGAAAGTTTGGGGACCCCTGGTCCATACCAACAAATGTATTAGTAAAACTATCTCTTAGCAAAATCGACATTATTTAACGAATCACCTAGTAAAAGGGCAATTATTGGATTTTGCACCACGATAACGCTGTCCCACACATCGATCCTCGTACGCGAATGTGTGACCAAAAATTCAACGAATGACCAAATACTATGTTCACCAGATATGTTCCCCAAACACAGAATAGCACCTTGCGTAAAACGTTTCCTATTCATTGAAGACAAAAAGTAAATTCCGCAGAATAAATAGAAGAACGTAAAAGGAGTATTTCCATCAATGGATTAACGAAAGGGGACAATATATTTGAATTAGCATATTCAAATTTGTAACAACTGTAAAAATATGGTTGAAGGTAAACAAGTAGAACGTCTATTACATCTATTATGTCTAAAACTAAGACTAAGGTACTAAACTTGAAGAGATTTACCACTAAACACCAAAACCCTTTTTTGAACTGCTCGACGCACGTTTCGCTAACCATGTTAGAATCATCAGGAGATGATTTAATCTAGATCTAGATTCTGATGATTCTAACATCGTTAGCGAAACGTGCGTCGAGCAGTTCAAAAAAGTGTTTTGGTGTTTAGGGGTAAATCTCTTCAAGTTTAGTGTTTCACACCAAAGGTTCCAATAGAAGAATTGATAAGACGAAGGTGACATGGTAAAACTGGTCCACCTTATACAGCAGTTTCTGAAGAGATTTAAATCCAGCCAGTTTATAACACCCGCAGAATATCTGCCGAGTTATTTGAAAAATGCTATTTGGAAAAAGCTGCAGAATATATCGAGAAGTACTACATGATCCATAAAGGAAATTCTAGCTGAACACTAAAAGCTCGTTCAAAATCCTTAATATGAATATTCCACCGATAAAATTGTCTTTTAAAAATAATGTCGATGACACAAAACCAAAGCTATACTACGTAACAATTGAGTATTCTTCGGCAGCTCAGCGAATATGATTATCACAGAAAGATTCATTTTTGTGAAATAATAACTGGGAGAATCCAAAATGATCTGAAATGATGAAACAACATTTTTCCATAATGACTTTGTAAATAAACTTAACTGTAGATTAACTGGGATAATAAGAATCCACATGTGTTTTGAGAGGGTCATACGCAGTTTCTTCAAAAGATTAAATTTTGGAAATTCAAATTAACAAAAGGAAATTCCTTAAGAACTCCTCAAACAAATAAGTTCCTATAATTCTTTCAGCCCAAAAACTGCACCAGAGAGTGACTTTCTCATAATGAGGCGACTCCTGAGTCACTTGCCGCTATTACGTATTAAAGTTATGACCGAACTTACCCCATCGAACCGAACTTATTCCGAACTTACCCCATCTGGATCAAACTAACACACCTATTGCTTAACCAAAGCTTCTTGTTTTTCTTTGACCCCTTAAAACACTAATTGGCGTCGAACCAACAACTTCCCAAGATCTTAAAAGAAATTACACCGGTCGACACGATTTTTGGATCTGGCTTCTGCATGTGAAATTGTGGTTTCCCCTACGTTACAAATAAAGGATTTTTTTTTCTGATCAAAGTTTGCTTTTGTAGAAACTAGAGCAACTTTTCGAATGTTTAAGAAAAATTACTGATTTTTATATTTTGTTTATAATTTGTATTTGAAATTACGATTAGAAAAGTTTTTGCTGGACATCAGAGTCTTTTTAATTCAAGAATTGTGATAAACAATAACACATAAATGTAAAATAACAAAAAATCATGTTCAAAATTGAATATTTTAAGTAGTTCTCGTATGTTTGTATGGACTTTCTTGTATTAAACCTTAAATGTAATCTCCCATCATATTCTCGTTGTACTGCCCTTGGTAACGTCGTTCAAAGTCCATCACATCTTGGTGAAAACGTTCTCCTTGCTCCTCTGAGTAGGTAGGTCTCATCCATATTATTTTTAAATAGGCCCAGGTGAAAATGTAGCATATGAAGTTTATAGGACATTCTTGAGCCCATAATTTTAAAGCTTTCAAGCATAATTCTCAGTTGTTTCCAAGAAAACCATTAACAACTCCTTTAAGACCCTCCGAGGCTGTTTTTCAAGAGCATTGAAGAATTCTGTGAAATCATCACTGCTCATTTGTGGTCCGACGAAAATATCCCCTTTAACTTTAGCTTCAAATAATTTGGGAAAAAATCCCTTTAAATATTCAAAAGCCAGAATCCAGAGCTTTCACAAGTTGCTTCATTAGGCCTAATTTTATATGTAACGGCGCCATCAATATATTCTTAGGCCCTACAATTGGTTCCGACTTCACATTATGTTTTCCTATCTGAAATTCGACTCGATTAGCCCATATACGCCGTTGATAATGAACTGAATCTGCTCTGCTAGCCCATAAGCAAAAGTGAAAACGGTATTTAGTATACCCACCTTGCATTCCCATCAGAAAACCAACTATCTTAAAATGGCGTATTACTGGCCAATGGTATTCTGTATATTTTAACTTTTCCGGTACCATTTTCACACTAACGTAACTTTCCTTAAGCATTACAGAATATGCTGCTGGAAGACTGGGGAATAGGTTTCAGTTGTGAAGAAGAATTGCTTTTAAGCTTTTTGTAGAGCTATCGATGTAAAGCCGCCAGTCAGAAGGTATGCATGGTATTCCGATTTCCTCGAACAAATCAGTCACGCTATTATAAAAAGTGAAAAAGCATGAAAAAAATTATGGCACTCTCTTTGATCAGTTATTTTCACATCATCTTCAAGCAAATTCCATTGTTTCAATCGCAAACCTAAAGTCTCTGCTTTATTCTTGGGTAGGTTTAGGCCTCGTACTAAATCATTGAATTCTGTTGAGCTGATGAAATGTGGTCCAAAACCTTGACTTTATCACGAATTCACTACCATCGGTGTTGGTAAGCGGTGTACTGGATTATGTTGAACTTTGAGACAATTGAATTCCGAAGTTATCTAATTCTGAACGAGATGGAACGAGAAAATTTTCACCATGAGATATCGGAGAAGACATTGAAGAAAGATCAGGATAAAAAATCTTTTCAGCATTTTTACTAGATCGACGCTTACTTGGATAAACGATACAAAAATAACAGTCTTGCACACGATCACTAGGTTCCCTCCAAAGTCTTGGCACTGTAAACTTCATGTGTCGTTTTTCTTTTCGATACCAGGCTAGAAATAACGAAAACAACTAATGTAATTTAAGTTTTATGCATAACAAATTAAGAAATACTAAAATAGAATATTAATATGTTGGACATTTTTTAAAATTTTAAATTTTAGTTTTTTACCTTTTAAAGTATTTTTACAATTAACACAAGCAAAGTGAGGTACCGAATTTTTATCTTGATTCCGGATTTTGAGAATAAAATAGGCTTCATAAACTTCGCATAGCTTTAAATTTGTTACCAAAGCAAATTTTTTGCTTCTTACTTCACCGCAATATAAAAAAATTCACCGCAAATAAATCAACATCCTGTTTACACTGTCTTGACGCCATTTTCTAACTTAGTAATACACAAGGGCGGTTGTTACAGCTGTGATAGACAAGTAAACACTCATTACTGTGCCCTTCACAAATAATATGCAATTTACTATCGGGTTGATCAAAGTGCTCCATCTGTTGCTCCTAAAATCAGTTAAAATCTTCAAAACCTACTTATCGATGTAAGTCAGACAAAATCATACTTTAAAAGCTAAAAATTGAAATTTAACTGTTTTTCGACGTCTAGAATCAGAATTCAAGCATTAGAACAGAAACCCAAAAAAAAATAATTTTTTGTCGACCTGTGTTGTTTTTTAGTCGTAGAATCCTTAACTTTAAAAATATTAATTTGTTTATTACAAGCAATAAATCGTAATATTTATCATTTTCGACTAGTTCTCGTATATTTCGCTACGGTTTCATCAATTGGCGACTTACAAGACCATTTGAAAGCCATCCACCTGCAAATCGTGACGGAGACGGAGAAAGGTGAGATCGAACGAGCGAGAAGGAGACGCCGTTATGGCGACAGTGTGTCGTGGAATGCGGCTGAAACTTATATTTTACCTGTCCCACCATTGGAAATTGGTCGGTTTATGGGTTCTATAAGTTTAGACGAGGGGGATTCGAAGAATAAATAGACAATTAAAAAAAATGACGTGAATGGCGTGAATGACGTGAAAATGAAAAAAAATGACGTAAAAAAAGTGACGGTTTTATATTGTTATTATCAAATAATAAGGTAACTATTGTTTTAAAAATCCGCTCACTTTACGATATTGTGCATTTGTTTGTTTCCATCAGGGCAATATTCACCAGATATGATACCTTGACACTTAAGACCAACATTTTTGAGTTTGATCTGCCAAGAGCCACTTGGTGATCCGTAACAATCATTTTCATGAACCAGATCAAGTGCGTTCTAAAATGAGTGAGAACAATATGAAGCTTTTAAGTTTTGTTTCAGACTTGGGCACAGTGCTATCGAAACTTTTGCAAAATGTCAACAGGGATTCTTTTTGAAAGTCAGGCATTTCTGGAAATCGTGTTATGAATCTTACCACAAATCCACCTGCCGAATATGACCAAGGAACGACAAGTCTTATAACAAATACAGCAGTATCCGTGAAAGTTTACAAACCTTCAAAGTGATGTTTGACAGTATTTCACAGTTGAATACAAAAAAAAACCACCGATGTTCGGTTTCAGAAAGCGGCTTCTCTGATTATTTTTATGCACGGAAAGTTGCAGGTGGGCTCGTTGAGAATATATTAAAAATATTCGAAAACAAGAAAAAATACTTTTCGTGCTCCATGTAATTGGGGCTCATTTCTTCAGCCGCCTCCCAAAACGTTTCTGGCCTTAAATCCTCATTAGTCGTGCTCAAGCTGAACGTTCGGAAAGCAGCTGAGGAAATGACAAAAGGCGCGACAGTATATTTATATAAATATATGTATATACATATATAGGTTACTCTAGGGATTAAAACATACCAAAAAAGTCCACTAAACATACCCCAAAAATTGCTTCTTAAAGTGGTTAAAGCTACTTAAAGGAGGAGCTCTGAAGATGTTTTTTTCGCAATAGTTTCGAAACGGTTTATGCTAAAGTCGTGAAACTCGATATACTTCAATAAGTTGGAATGTAAAAACGTTTTTTGTGTTAATAATTGAATATTTTAGCCAGGGTCATCACATACAGGGGCGTCTCCTTGGTAAATGCTGATTTAACTTTGTGTTTGTAATATTTTTTAATTTTTTAAATCAAATGATTGAATCGCAAAGATTTTTAGGTAAAAAAGGTTTTATTATGTCATTTCGTTATGATAAACCGTTTTCCAGAAAACTGACTTATTCTAAATCGATGCCCGATTACATGGATATTGAAATGCATCTTACTAACCCTTGTACGAAAATATTTATTTAGTAGCCAACAATAACAAGACTAATTACTATTAAGGATTTAGCACTTATTCAGAACAGATGTTGAAAATGCATGTTCATCTCAATGTACCCTCTAATTACTTTGTTCATAGAGGATCTTACTCTACCGAAAATACCAGGCTTATTTTTGATATAATCACAAGCAGTAAATAAACGTTGCTGTAATAACTCTACAGTGCCAATCGGGATAAGATATTTGCAATACTTTTAAGTATCCCCACAGAAAGTAATCGAGAGGATTTAAATCTGGGGAAAGTGATGGCCAGTGCAATGATTCACCACGTCCCATCCATAATCCGGGATACAACTGATTTAAATGCACTTTTACAGAGAAATGTTTACTTACAGAGAAATAAGGCGGAGTCCCATTGTGCATAAAAACATGCCATATCGGAATTGATATGGTATATCTTCCATTAGGTTCACCAAATGGTTTTCCGAGAAGTTCAAATACTGTTGTCGATTTAAACGGTTAGAAAGCACAAACGGCCGAATCAAAAAATTCACAACTATCCCTGCCCAGATATTGATAGAAAACTTGTTCCTTGATTCGAAAAATTCATGTGGATTTTCTTCCGCCCACATATGAGTATTGTGAGAATAAAAATTCCATTGCGTGTGAACATAGCTTCGTCTGTAAAGAGAATGTTCTGTACACAATTTTCATTTTGCCATTAACCATTTTACTTTTAGGATAGCCTTCTTGAACAAGAATTCGTCTGACACTTATTCCTGGATTTTCTGCTACATTTTCTAAAACTCGTCCTTTATTTTCTACAGTTCTGGTGTTTTTTCCACTGTCATGTTTGGAAGGCATGCAAGATCCCTTTCACCTTCCCGTATATAAAAAACATATTCGCCATTTCTTCGAAAAAATAATGGGCCATTTTGCAGTATTAAAAATCTAGAGTGTATTGCGTAAATAAGCCAGTTGTACGAAACATCAAAGACAAAGATTAACAGTGACAGCTGCCTACTTAATTATTAAGATGCATTTCGATATCTATGGAATCGTGCATCGATTTAGAAAAAGTCAGTTTTCTGAAAAACGGTCTATCTTAACGAGATGAAATAAGAAGACCTTTTTTACCTAAATTTTTTGCCAATAGTCAATAATTTGATTTAAAAAATTAAAAAATATTACAAACAAAAAAGTTATGGCAGCATTTACCAACAAGACGCCCCTGTATGTGACGCTCCTAACTAAAATATTCATTATCACACAAAAAACGGTTTTCCATTCCAACTTATTGAAGTATACCGTATTTCAGGACTTCAGCATAAACCTTTTCGAAAATATTGCGGAAAAACCATCTTCAGAGGTTCCCCTTTAAGGGGTTTCTAGCTCTTTTAAAAAGCATTTTTTGGGGTATGTTTAAAGAAACTTATTTTTATGTTTTAATCTCTAGAGATATCTCCAAAAATATTTCGACGTTATGACTGAGCCCGACTGATGAAGGTTTAAGACCAGAAACCAGTCTCAGAAGACATATGCTGACTGACGTTTAGGGGGGCAGTTAGAATAGCTAAAATTATTACATTTTTCGGAAAAAAAATCCTTATTTTCGAATATTTTTGATTATTTTTATGATCATTTTTTTCTCATGCTTCTTGAAAACTCCATTTTCATAGCTACGAACAAATAATGTTAGTTATATTTTATAAATTGTCTCTAATAAAACAGAACCCATCACTGACTATAAAATAATCCCAACAATAGACTTGTTTGACAGCTCAGTACATCCATGTCCAAAACAACTTTAAAACACAAAAAGAAGACGCTCGTCTATAAATCGACTGTCGTTTGTTTTCATAGCAAACGTGATTTCCGAACCAAATTCTACATTCCAATCGATCGTACCTTTTCGTAGCGAAGAACACAGAAGAAGATGACGAAAAACGAAGAAGAGAATAGGGGTGAGACGGGAGGACCCGACAAAAGCCGAATTGCTCAGAACGATTATTCGATAATCGGAGGTTTTTTTGGGGCCGTCAATGAGGGCGGCGATTTTTGAACCGGTACTATTGTTATCGGAATGAATGAAAGGAATTGTGGATATTCTGTTTGGAAACAGAAGAATTTAGGGCAGTTTTTGATGCCCCCTGCTCCCATTGAGACGTTCCGACAATGACAGGGGTGCGTATTTGGGGTTTCACTTACAAGAAAACTAAATGGAAAAGGGTTTTTGTTGCCGATAGGTTTTTTGTACATGTCTTGAATGGTAATCATCGTCATTTGAAGGTCCAGTTTCATTTACTATCATCAGAAAGTAAGATTATTAACACATCGGTCAATAAGTCCCCGGTGTAACAAATAAAACGCACTTGTTTTTGCAAATTTCGACTTTATTCATCAATATATTCCCCTTGAAGAATAATAAATTAATTTCAAAGATTTTCTGACATTTCTACGCTTTTTTATAGATCGATTCCTCTTTACCTTTAAAATATCCTTCAGTTTCGGCAATTACCTCTTCGTTGAAACGAAAAAAACGAACAAAAAACCATTTCTTGAACCTTGAGAACAGTAAATAGTCACTGGAAGCCAGACCTAGAGGATAAGGTGGATGAGGAAGCAATTCATGCAATTTCGCCAAAAAACAGCACTTTTTTTGTTTATTCGGAGCCTTTTTTGCGATCTCCTCCTTCAAACGCACCAATACGCTTTTTCGAGATAATCAATGAACAATATCACATGCGCATCCCAAAACACAGGGGCCATAACCTTGCCTGCCGATGGTTGTGTTTTTGATCGCTTTGGACGGCTTTCATCAGCTGCTGTCTACTCAGCTAACTGCCGATTTGACTCCTGAGTGTAGTGATGGATCCACGTTTCATCCATTGTCACATACCGCATGAAAAAATCCTTTTATTTCGCTTAAACAACACCAAACATTGCTCAGAATCATCAATACGTTGCTATTTTTGGTCCGCTGTGAGCAAACGCGGTACCTATTTCGATAGCGATTTACGCATTCCCGAATGTTCATGCAAAATGGTGTAAATACCAGGTATGTAAATATGGTATAGAAATAACACGTTTATTGTATGAAAATGATAAAAAATATTTTATTCGAAGTATATTTCATCACTAGCTTTACATTTCTTTTACTTGTCTGACAATTTGTGGATGCCACGCCAAAAAAAAACTGTTGTTCTCTTGAGGCAAACCAGTCATCGAGCCATTTTCGTAGATTTTCATAAGAAGTGAAGCGCTTAGCAAGTGTGTGTCCCATCGATATAAATAGGTAGTAATCGGACGGAACCAAGTCTGATGAGTAGGCCGCATGCGAAAGTATTTCCCAACTAAACGCCCCAATCGTTTCCTTGACCAGTTTTGCTGTGTGTGATGGTGCATTATCATGAAGCAAAATCACTTTGTGTTGCCTTCTTTGATATTCTGGTCGCTTTCATGCAAAACTTGATTCAAATCGATTATTTGTTGTCGGTAGCGTTCAGTATTAATGGTTTAGCCAGGTTTTAGCAGCTTATAATAGATCATATCCGATCCCACCAAACCTTCCGATCCTTCCGATCCCACCAAACAGAGAGCATTGTCTTCTGTCCATAGCGATTTGCAGCAGTTTTCTTCAAATGGCAACAGAAAATCAATGCTGTTCGCAAATCGTAGTTTCCAGGCACAAAATTGAACACGTTTAATGCTATTAAAAACTATGCTGTTGTATGAAACTTGTATTGTTGAATGTTGAAAATCTTTGTTCAGATGTCAACAAGGAAATGGTGCTAATGACGCGGTTTGAAGGTAACTACATTAAGAGCTAGGACCATCTATGAGCAAATTCTGATTTCATATTTACAGACCTGGGTAGGTTCTGCCTGTTTATTTAATTTCTTATTCTGTCTCTTGTTATTTTATTCCCGATTTTACGTAAGAAATGCATCTCCATTGCATTAATTCGCGTCTTATGTTTTTCGGTCAATATCCATGTCTCTCTCTACTATATAATTAGTCTTACTATTTTATTTTTTGCCTCTGTTTTTATATTATACTTTAAAAATGCGTTCTTTATCATATTGAAAATTTGATCTGTTTTTCCCATTGTCTCATGTATTTGACTCTCTATTTTGTGATTACTTTCAATTATCTTTCCTAAATACTTATAATTTTTAACCTGTTGCATTTCTTTGTTTTTCAATTAAATTTTGCGTATTTTCTGTTCTCTTGATATAACCACTGGTTTTTTTTTCACATTTGTTTTTTATAAGGCTTTATCTGATAGTTCTGCATTATGTTATAAATCTTTTTCTGAGTCAGAATAAATTGTGTAATGAATGAAAAACTATTACCCACCATACGATTGAAATATTTACATTGTGTATCGCAAACTTTAAACCTGCTATAGTCGACAACTTACCTGGTGCATCTCGTCCACTTCTCGGAACCGGCCATGTCTTCCAGTTCGAATTCCCTTTTTTCTCTCGTGAATATCCTCGTCCACCGCATATTCTCACGTGAACAGGTGGACGGACATTTCAATGGGACTTTTCATCGTCGCATTTTTATTTTTGCTTTTTCCTTTCTTATTTTTTTCCCTCTAGTCTGTTCAAGAAATCGGACTCGGGGCAACTTTTATGTTTGATAAGCGAAAATATTCGAGGTTTAAAATATATTTTGGTTCGTTTACTAACACTATGAAGCAAAAATGAGTTTATTTTTTATGACTTCAATAAAATATAGTGTCATCATCATCATCATCCTATTTATTCATCCAGGTATCTCCGAATGCAGGTCTCTTCCAATATTCTCCATCTTTGTCTCGTAGAATACTATGGAAATACCCCCTCTACGGTTTTGTGGCAATTCCTACATTGTCCAGTCCAAAGTCCGATACAAATAAGTTCAATGATCCCATGATATAAAGGAGAAGCAGGTACTCGAAAATGGTACGTGTTAAGCCATTTTGTGAGAAGATGATTTAATAACTACCTAACTACCTAAATACTAAAAAGCATTCTCATCAATGTTGCAAAAATCATGTGGACCTGTGTAATTCTCAAATCATCCAGAAGCTATAAAATAATATTGAAAATTGATGAAAATGTAAAAAAAAATTGATGCAAGATATAATAGATTGAATCATCTCCTGATGATACCATGATGGTTAGCGAAACGTGCGTCGAGGAGTTAAAAACAAGTTATTTGGTGTTTTGTAACCACTCAAAAAGATATACCCACTTCTTTGAATTTAGTATTTCACACTAATGATTCATATATATGAATTGAACTGTTAGATTACTTTCTTTAATGCTGTGTCAAAGAAAACGTTGATTACTAAGGTAGGTAAGAAAAAGTTCCAATTACTAAATTTTTACATTATTTCATTAAAATATTGAAAAAAAACTCTCATTGAAAAACAGATTAGCAGTATTTGTCAACGGTTTCCGACAAAGCGAACGAAAAAAAGATTGTAATGGTCATCATTCAGTTCATCATTCCAACTTATTAGAGCAATTTTTAAAATTATGGACCCAAGCGTCCGCTGTATGGCTCCTAATAAGGATTTCCTTTTACTTAATCAGCCCAACTGCATCATCAATAACACCTTTGGGATTTCTTTAACTGGAAAATAAAAACCATTTAATCTGTCTTAATTGTATAAGCAGCATTCTTGAATTATATGCTTTGCTTTTTCTTCTTTAATTATATCAATGGAAGTAATATAATGAACAGAAAGAAGTGTCGATTTTCTCTCTTTCAATCTTACAGAAAATTGAATTCTGTTCTTATTTTCATAAGAACAGATATTTTTGATATTTTTTGGGTTTTAGACCGTGGCGAAAAAACCCAAAAAAAAGAAAAAATATAGAAAATAGAATATAAGGGCTAACCAAAAAGTTGCTAGTCTAGCAATGAAAAATAAGTATTTTTTGGGGTTGGGGGATAAATGAAAGACAGAGTAGGCAAAATCTGGTACATCCATCTTACAAAAAACAGAATATGAGGGCTGACCAAAAAGTTGCTAGTTTAAAAGTGGTAAATGGAAGCCAGAGTGGGCAATATCTGGTAAAAACGGTGGATGTTCCTACAATTTTGCACTTTAATTCATTTTATGGAATTTATGAAGGGCTATTCAACCTGGCATGGTTTAAAGACAAATAAAAAACAAAGGAGGTTAACATCGTATTGCTGCAGAATGCAAATGATTGTGCGCCTGCAGCACAATGCCATTATATTTCCAATTTTTTGTATGTAACTGAATCCTAGGTACTGTATCGAAAGCAATGTTTGTAGTATGTTATTCTGCTTCTTTTTTTGTCTTTATATCGACCAATACTGTACATAGGCTTCCCCCAAAGATTCCACTTATCTGGTCGATTCTCATTCATAGCAACGCTACCACCCACTTTAAATCATCATACCATATCAACTCTGGTCTACCTCCATTCCTTCTCCCCATCTATGGCCTGCATTAAAGGATCTTAAAATTCCATCTACTATATGTTGTTCTTGCCACATGGCCTGCATCATCCCATTTCAATTGTGTGACTCTTTTCACGATATTCGCTACTTTAGTTTTCTGACGAATCCACTCATTTCTTTTCTTATCTCTCCATACAATAGGTGAATATATATATATATATATATATATATATATATATATATATATATATATATATATATATATATATATATATATATATACATATATATACATATACATATACACATATACATATACATATATATATATATATATATATATATATATATATATATATATATATATATATATATATATATATATTATACATTTTAATAATATTTTTTGGGGGATTTTCAATCAATTGTATTAATAAAATTATTGTTTTTTTAATGTTTTGGTTTATTTTATTAAACCATCCTCAGAGGATTACAATTATACAGAATACACAGATTATATAACCATAATAGCATAACAAATAAAACTAAAAATGAAAATTACATACCATTAACAGACATACTAGAAATAAATATTAAAATAAAAAATTTTCTTAAACCTATAACATAAACATAGCAGAAATACCCAATAATAATACTAAACAAGCATTTACTACACCTTACCGCACATATGTCTGGATATCAAGTGGGTCTCGTGAAGAAAATTCTTCTTTAGTTACAATATTAAAAATCAAGTAGAGTTTAATCTGGACTTCTTGGGGACCAATTTATGTCACCCATTATACCAAGATCATTTTTAAAATAGCATGCAATGAAGATTTCTTAATGTATATCTGTCTCATCTTAAGGTGTATCACACGTTCAATGTTGTTTGCTCCTCTGCTTGATCTTAAACAATCCGTAGATGGTAAATTTATAGTTGATAATGTATTTTTTTATCGATTTTTTTATTATACTAACACTTGATACCTCGTTTATGTCGTGTACATTATACTCGGCCCTAAAAAGAAGAATGATAATAATTAAAACACTTGGTATTTGTTTCACAATATATTCAAGATATTCTCTAACATGTTTCGGCCTCGCGACCATTCTCAAAGAGAGTTATGTATAAACTAAACTAAAGTTTCAAAGTGCTGTCTAATGGAAGTCGGTTTTTTCATCTCGTTAAATGTATTACACTATCAATAATTGGAGTATTTCCGAAGTCTAGCTGGGTGTTTGTTAGGTTTTTGCCGTCGTATATGGCTTTTTTAATTTCGAAATATAATAGCAAACAATAAAATAAAAAATAAATATTCCAACGAACTCAGAATAATTAATAAATTACGTAACAAAATTTACCAAAACAATTTAATTCTTTGCAAAGCTGACAAAAGTAATACTGTTACTATTCTAACAAAAGATGAATACCTACTAAAAATGAACACACTCATCAACACAGAAAACTGTAGAGAACTCAAGACCGATCCAACAAAAAAATATCATACCGCTGTAAAGAAAATTACAAAAACGTACAATGAAACCTTCTTAAATATATCGCAATCCAAACTAGATACCATGAACCCAAAATCTCCAGTCTTATACGGAATGCCTAAACTGCATAAAAATGGCATTCCAATGAGACCAGTCGTTTCTTATGTAAATGCTCCTGCATATAAACTTTGCAAACAACTCAACAGTGATCTACCATTATTCATCGATTTCAACTCGCCCAAAGCAATCAAAAATACAATAGAACTAACAACAAAATTAAAAAACATACAGATACCTCCCAATGCAAAGTTAGTTTCGTTCGATATAAAAAGCCTTTTTTCCTCCATTCCGGTACAAGATCTTAAAAATATCCTCACTGAAAGAATTCATGAATGCAATCTTGAAATCGTACACAAAAATGCTCTCATAGAAGCTATCAATGTATGTACCGAACAAAATTATTTTCTGTTCAATTCAAAATTTTACCAACAAACGAATGGATTCCCAATGGGAAGCCCCCTGAGCCCCCTCCTGGCAGAAATTTATATGGCTAATTTTGAAAACAATTTATTTAGCGACAGTAATTATACAAGACACATACATTTTTGGGCCAGGTATGTCGATGATATTATTTGCATATGGACCGGTACAGAAAGACTATTGGGTCAATTTCTTGAATATTTAAACAGTGTAAACTCAAAAATCCAGTTCACAATAGAAACAGAGACGGATAATTCATTAAATTTCTTAGATTTAAAAATAATAAGAACACCGAATAAATTAGAATTCGAAATATTTAGAAAACCCACGTATACCGATACAATTATTCACGCAAGTTCAAATCAGTCAGGGAATGTAAAAATGTCCACTTTTCATAGTATATGAAAAAGATATGAAAATAGCTATGAAAAAGAACTTAATATTATCAAAAATATCGCAAGGAATAATGGATATCAGCCAAGCATCATAGATAAAATGATAAAAAACAAGATTAAGAAAAACAACACCAAACATTTTTATGCCGCAACACCCGAAAAAGATTCTAACAATTGGCATGCTATAAACTATATTCACAAATTAAGTTCAAGAATCACAAATCAGTTAAAGAACGAAAATATTAATATTATCTCTGTTAATAAGAATAATCTTGCATCGATGTTAAACAATAACAAAGAAAGACCAAAATTTTGTGACAAATCTGGAGTATACGAAATTAAATGTAATATGTGTGACGCTATTTATATAGGCCAAACGGGCCGATCGCTCAATGATAGGCTAAAAGAACATAAATATTCAATTTTACACAATCAGAGAAAGACGGGCTTTGCCGAACATTGTATAGACCAGAACCATTTTTTTAACATTAATAATACCAAATTAATACATAGCTGCAATAAAAGCAGACTGTTAAATTACCTGGAAATTTTCGAAATTAAAAAAGCCATATACGACGGCAAAAACCTAACAAACACCCAGCTAGACTTCGGAAATACTCCAATTATTGATAGTGTAATAAATTTAACGAGATGAAAAAACCGACTTCCATTAGACAGCACTTTGAAACTTTAGTTTAGTTTATAACTCTCTTTGAGAATGGTCGCGAGGCCGAAACATGTTAGAGAATATCTTGTGAAACAAATACCAAGTGTTTTAATTATTATCATTGTTACTATGTTTCACCAAGAGCCAACCGCGCAATCAATCAAAACTATAAAGAAGAGCTGTAATAAGCGAATTGTTGTTTTGATGATACTCGTGAACTCAGAAAGCACGTTGTTGTCCGGTGAAATGCTCCATGGCAACTCATTTTCCCTGAACCAAGCTTCGATGTAAAGTTAACTCGACCGAAACGTTATGCGCCACATAGGAGCAAACAAGTAATTAAATATGCGCAATACAAATATTAATCTTATAATAAAAACAACATTACTGGACACCTGTTATATGTATGTATGAATTATATATTATAAATATGTAGGTACATATTAATTTTGTTATAAAGGTAAAACTTATTTTCGAAAATAATGCAAAATTGTGGGCGGTTTTATTGTTTTTATGAGCTCATTTTGGATCTCCCTATAAGGTTGTAGTAATCCATTCAAACCGTTTGAAAACTTTAGCATCTTGCGACTTTTGCGCCGTTAATAAAATTTTTTGTAAACTTAACGTTAGGGATGTAGCAGTTATCTTAGTAGTCGTTGCCTCGTTGGAGATCTAATCGTCTGTATTGCCTTCGACATCCGATGTATTTTCCAGAATTTCAAACAGTTTTGATTCTGATAGTGCATTGTCGTGAGAAGCTATAACTTCTTCAACGTCGCTTCTTTGCAACTCGTCGAAAATATCGTTGTGAATGGCTCCTAGGTGGCGCAAAACGCACTGGTCGTATCAACTTCATCAAAGCTTGGTTTAGGCAAACTAATTGGCAACTATTTTTTTCTGAATCAAGCTTCGATGTAAAGTTAACACGTTAATAACATTTATCCACGTTTTCTAGGAATACTGTTTTCAACAACGACCATTTGCAGATCTCCAACACACATGATCTTGGTTTGGGTAATATTCATATTAAGCCCTTTTTCTCGAGATGCCTTTTCTAGATTTTGTATCATATCCCGGAGATCTTGATTATCTTTACCAAACAGAACGTCATTTAGATTAAATAATTTCGGAAAGTCTAATATCACTACCGATATTTTTTTCTTTATTTGGGTTTTTCGCCACGATCTAAAATTCAAAATATCTGTTCTTATGTAAATAAAGAATCACTACCGATAGGAAAACTGTTTTGTAGATTCATGTTAATGAATTTATATATTAATTCTTGAATAAAACGCAGAATTTACGTTGCCAAAAAACATGTATGTGTATGGACATTTAAACGCGAAAGACTATATCTGCCAAATGACCACCTCTTGCAGCTCCACAGATGTCCACTCTTTTGTCAAAATAACCATGACTCTATCTCACTAGTGACTCAATTAATTTCATACTTCAATTCAGGTCTCGATTGTGGATTATTTTTACAGACTTAGCTTTTCGCGTAACTCCAAAGACAATAGTCCATCGGTGTCAAATCACATAATTTTGGTGGTCAATTTACATTAGCGTTTCTTACAATAACTTGTCCAGTAATTCGTTTTTCAATAAATAAATTGTTTCTTTAGCAAAGTTGTAGAACCTCCTGTTGGAAGTACAATCCTCTAGATCAATATTATTCAATTAACCTTGCACACTATTCACAGTTACAGCTTCACTAGCTGATTTTTTTAAGAAAAATGATCGGTTTGTTTTTTGATCCAATTGACAAATGTACGAATGATCCAATAGCTTTTGTTCCTATGTTATTTGAATCTTATATGCCTTTTGAGGTAAACTATTTCGTTAAATACGTCATGTTGTGGATTCACTGGGTCCAAATTGTTGTGAACGTCGACTAATGGAAATTCCTAAGTGTTCAGCAACACTTTCACGTAGGAAATCAATATGCTCTTATGAACGACCACTACGACTACCTATTGCCCTTCTTTTATCTTCCACCGAACCAGTTACTTGAAATTTGTTAACAATTCGATTGATAGTGCTTTCAAATGGACGATTGTGTAAACCGTAAATATTCATAAAACCGCCCATTTTCATAAAATAATTCAACAATTTTAAAGCGTTGTTGTATTGTGTACGGCTCTATTTTTATAAATGTCATATATTACACTTCTGAAATGAGATTAGACCTAGGCAAATTCACAACGCCATCTGTGTTTTATTAGAGAATTAAAAAAACCGCTCGATTTGAAAGACCTGTTAGTTTCACTATTGCTGTAGCATGTTCATAGATGTCGATATTCGTATAGATCGCGAATCTATGTACTGTGTATAGGAAAATCTATGTTTGTCACTATAATGTTGAAAAAAATCAACTTAACAAACACATTTGATTTCTGGTTATATATCACACCTAATGAGTACAGTGACGGGCTGTTACAAATAAACGAAAAAGATTTGCAAAAAAATAAAGGAAAGGCAATTCGCTATAGAAAATCGACGCAAAATAGAAAGGCCAGTCTCCCGAGCGTGGGAGTGCCTTGCTCGAACGTTAATTGCACAACAAGATCAAAAATCGCTGGAAAGTGAGACGGTTTATCTGTTAATTGCTGCGTTGCCAACCGAATATAAATCACCGACCCTCATCACGAGCTCGACACCGTAAAATCTGACCAGTTGAGAAGTGGACGGAGACGTGACAACGCCGCAAAGTTGCAGGTGGACGATGAAGGCTCCAGATCCGGCATGGCGTTCGGCGCCTATCTGTCTGAAGCACACCTGCAAGGCCTCCGGCCAAAAATGCGACCTTTGCCAATCGTAGAGAGGAGTTAACAACACTCTGAGTATTTCGTATAAGAACGAACTTAGTGGTCGATACATTGCACCATAAGAAATCATGTTTTTTTCTGATATATTCATAAAACTAATAATATTCTTAGTCATACTAATATCATCACGAACAACAATAGTGATACAATAATAACATAAGATGAGATATTACAAATTATTGTTTCTAACGTGGAAAGTAACATCTGGGGCGTTTCTGTCACTAAACTCGAAGAGATTTACCCCTAAACACTAAATCATTTTTTTTAACTTCTCGACGCGCGTTTCGCTAACCATGTTACCCTCATCAGGAGGGGATTCAGTCTAATTCTAAAACTAAACTGTGTTCTTTTTATATGACAACCCTACAAAATGACGCGCGTAAAAATCATGAACCGTTAAGTTAACCAAGCGTTACAAAAATAATTGAAAAAGTTTGAATTAACACAAAATTCGTGTCTCCGAAACTTAAACGTAAATTTAAAGTCTAGTCTAGCTCTGCTGGCCACTCTCGGTAACATTAAATTATCAAAAGTACGTACAGTTTTTAATCTACTGACATTGATAATATTTTCTTCTCTGTAGCCATTTAATTTATTTATTTTTATTGTTTGTTCGATTAAAAAAGTTAGTAAATAAAACCTGAAAGATGTCATCGTCAAAACGATCGTATTTAAACGACCCGAACACTTTTTGTTACGTTCGTGGCGAGTCTACGGTGAAAAAGTTTCGAAAACCTATATCTGGATTTGTGCAAAATGCGTATATCGCTTACTTTAACTTGAAAATCAAAGACAAGTTGATAAACTGTGGATTCCAAACAATGTTACCAAATGTGTAGTGGACATTTAATATTAAAATATTATTTGTAATGACAAAACATAATTATTGTGAAAGTTAGAGCCCGTAATACTTAAATTAAGAAGTGTAAATTAAGATCATTGTGACTTTCGGTTTTTTAATAGCAATTGCATCTTTCGTCCAAAACCGTTTTCGTGCGTTTTTCTTTCGTCAGGGTTGTAAAAAAATCCCTAGGGTACCATAAGTCGGAAAATTATCACGAATTGATGCAAAACATGCTGGAAAATTTCGGAAAACATGAAACATGAGCAATAAAGTTCACTACCTCGACAATCATTTGGACAAAGATCCGGGCCGGATTTTCTAAGAGTCTAAGTTCTCTTAAAGCGAAGAACAAGGAGAGCGATTCAGATTCAGCGATCAGGACCTAAAAAATATGGAAGAAAGGTACCAGAGTCGATCGGATGAACATATGAGGGCTGATTACTGCTGCAGTATCATGCGGAATGCCTGAAAGGGAACTCACTCGAAGAAATCACGAAAAAGAAGCTTTCTCCATGTTCAATGATGTAACAGAAGGTAAAAAATAATCGTGTTTGTTCGACACACATCATGTCTCGAAAACTACACCTACATTTCAAAAAATATATGTACCGTTAGAACTAGTATAACGAGCATATTCAAAGAAAGTTTTAGTTTTACCGGCACCAAATCCACTGAGGACCTGCGTTATTTTAAAAATCAAACTAATAGCGTTCCACAACCACCATGTTCACCTGAAATGCTACCATGTGAATTTCTCCTATTCCTCGATTGAAGAAACCACTTCCTGGAGGCAGTTTTTGAGTCCATAGAAACCATTCAACACAGTTCGCTGGCTGCTTTGAAGGAAATATCAAAAGTCGAATATAAAGTATGTTTAAAAGACTCGAGAAAACGTTGAAATAAGTGCATTGCAATGAGAGGGGATTACTTGGAAGAAACAAAATAAATTTCAATGAGTTAATAAATACTTTGTGCTTTATGTAAAAAGTCAGCTTATTTTTTGATCCTAGAGCACTGTTTGATGATCAGTGCTTACTCATTGATCACTTTTATATGTACTAGGTGCATCCTTCTGCCACATAACACATTTTAAGCAATCCCCACAAGACTCGTTGAACTTTAAACGGAATGACCGAAGCGAAAATCCTTCTTTCTCAAAAAGGCAAAAAACTTAAATAAAAAAACCATAAAACTTCCAGAGCCAGAAAGATCTCACGTCTCACAGGCGGACCAAAATTCTCGGAACCCCGAAAACAACAACAAAAAGACGAGAAAAAGCCGCGGAATGTCTAAAATCGTATAATCTTAACTCAGGTGTGCGGCGTTTTGTCGTGAAAATCCCACAGGTGTGGATCGTCTCTCGTTTAGGAGATACGATTTCTTGAACGGGGTGTGGACAGATTGCACGAGCTCGTCTTTTTTATTTGGGGCATTAAGCAACGGTGAAAAAAGTATTTCATTTTGAGCTGATGTAACTGTAGCTTCACGCTGATGGAGCTACCGAACAGCTGATCACAGCGCTCTCAAAATTTCACAGACTAGTTTATAGTTTTCATTTTTGGAATCGAAATTTACAAAAATGTCATGCCAATTAATTCATTAATTATTAACCATACCTTCGGAAAGTAACTGAATTCAGCTTTCGCTTCGGTTTCAGTTTTACTCATGAATAAGTTAGCTAAGAACCGTGACAGAGGATTGCCCATTGCCGTTGAGTTTATGAATTTTGTTGAGTTTATCATCAGATCAGGAAGGTAGTTGGCATGGTAGATTTTCAAATTCTTTGTTTAACCATTTTGCCACGTTGTATGTTGGAAATAAAGTGATCTAAAACAATTTGAATGTTTTTTTGAAAATTTCTTTTTAAGACAATATGAACCGTATTGGCATGTTCTGGGGTTGGTGAAGCAGAGAGACGATGAGTACTTTAAAGCAGTTAGTCGTTTATTATTAAAATGGACTGTATGTTATAATAAATAAAAAACTGAACTTTTCTCATTAAAATCTCTATAACACTGTCGATGTTCCTTGATGTTTTCTAGATGGCACTACTAGTACACCATACAGGACCAGAGTGAGAGGTATTACTGTGCATTAAAGTCCGAACCACAATATTTAATCCACAATATTTACTCTGAAACTGCCAAAACAAAAATCGAAACTTCCTTCTTCCCGACTTCAACAGTAAAAATGCGAGAGTTCCACTTTACTGAAAACGGAATGTAACATTTTCAAGTTTTTATAAAATAGTATCGCTTTGTTTCTGTTGAGATATTGATGGTTTGTACCTTCCGAGTGGCGTATTTTCATAGATTCGTCGAAATACAGCCTAAAAGCAGTCTTGCTTCATAACGGAAACAAAAACCCATCTATTCCTTTAATCCATTCAATGACAATGAAAGAAACCTATGACAACTTAGCAACCATACTAAATCGCGTTAAATATGAACAGTATCAGTGGTATATTTGTGGTGATTTAAAAGTGATAGGTATATTGCTAGGACATCAAGGGGATTTTACAAAGTATTGCTGTTTTTTGTGTCTAGGGGAAAGTAGGGCAACAAAAGAACGTTACAGTAAGAAAGATTGACCTCATAGAACTTCTTTTGGACATGGTACTTCAAACATAAAATATGTCACCCTTGTTAACCCAAAAAAGGTGCTTCTTCCGCCTCCCCATATTAAACTTGGACTAACGAAAAACGTTGTCAAAGCCATGGACAAAGAAGGTAATGGTTTCAAGTACCTAAAAGAAATATTTCCTCAATTAAGTGATGCAAAACTAAAAGAAGGCATATTTATTGAACCTTAAATAAGGAAGCTTCTAGGTAATTTCCGTTTTCAAGAAAAATTAAATGAAAAGGAATTTGCAGCTTGGAAGTGTTTCTTTAAATATAGTGAAAGAATTTTTGGGCAACAAGAAAGATGAAAACTATAAAAACCTCATAGATGAACTCTTGAAAGCCTATGCAATACTAGGGTGTTGGATGTCTTTAAAAATGTATTTTTTACACTTCCATTGGGATTTTTTCTGGAAAATTTGACTACGGTAAGTGACGAACAAGGAGAAAGGTTTCACCAGGACATCAGGACGATGGAAGCAAGATACGAGGGACGCTGGACCCATCTATATCGTATAGCGTATCACTTTATTCTTATACTAAAAATTATTTGTTCCCTTTTAGTTCGGTTTACCATTAAAGCGTGTTTTTTTAAACTATAATTTAGTTTTCATTTTTTAGTTTGATCTGCTATAAAAGTGTTTTTTTAGTCTTTAAACAATTATTTGTACAATAACACATTAATTTTCTAGTTCATCACTTTATTCTTATACTTAAAATTATTTTTTACTATTTAGTTCGGTTTACCATTAAAGCGTGTTTTGTAGTTTTTTCAAACTGCAATTTATTTTTCATTTTTTAGTTCGATCTGATCTAAAAGCGTGTTTTTTTAGTTCTTTAAACTATTTTTTTTTTCACTACCTACCCGTGACGGGAGTAGGTAATTTGCGCGCCTATTGCCGTGCTTGGGCGTTGTAACCATGTTTTAGGCTCCCTCTCCGAAAACAAATCCTTGATCCTGACGATCTTGTTCAGGATAATGGGACGAACTTATTAAATTATTGTATTGTCATTGGTCCTTGATAAGTGTAATCTGACGTTTGGAAGTGGGTCAAAAGGACGTTCAAAGATTACGTTACATAGATAGATACAGGTGAAGCTAATAAAAGCTTGTTTAAAATAAATGGTTGTATATAGAAAGCGCACGAATTTTTAAAATAAAAGTCACCTTACTCTTTGATCCTAGTAGTAAAATGCTAGAATTAATTAATAATGTCATTTATTTGAATGTTGACTAAGAAAGCATCTTAATAAAATTAAATTCGATGGAAAAACTCGATGGTTCCTCGATCCATACATTTACCAGTCCCCCCACGATGCAATGAATTCTAATTAAGGAAATCAAAGCTTGGGGGTAGGGCACAAATGAAATGGCTTCCTGGTGTTACAATCAGGGGCTTCCACGAAGCATTTCCGTCAGCTCGGGGCGAATTTTTCGGTCAACACGTCACGTAATATACGAGGGTCGTTCGAAAAGTTCTACAACACTAAAGTTTTGTACTTTTAGAACTTTTAGCATTTGGTGGAGATTTTATTATTACTTTTCTATTCACCTCAAATCTCATCGAAGGGCCAGTTTCGCTAACAAAGTTAGCATCATCAGGAGGTGATTAAAAATATTTATATTCATCTCCTGATGAGGCTAGTTTTGTTGACAAAATGCGCAAAATACTGTTAAGAACACACTGTGCAAAAATACACTGTTAAGAAATAATTTTATTTATTTATTCGTATGTTTATCTACTCTCTGGTGTCAGGCTTTTTATTTAAACTGATTTTCCTTCCATATATTTCTTTTTTCATTCCATTTTTTTTCAATTTTATGCATCTACTTTTTGCAGTTTTTCATTGATTGGCTTTATTTACAATTCTGTCAGTATATATATTTTCTTATTATGTCTCTTCTTGTTTTGTTTTCAATCTTGCGTAAGACTCGCATTTCCATTTCATTAAATCTTGTCTCAGGTTTCACTACTAAATAATATCGTTAGTCTTAGTATTTTTTTACTACTTCTGTTTTTATATTCTTTGGTAGTTTTTTCTTGTACAAAAATGTGTTCTTCATTATATTGACAATTGTATCTGTTTTTCCCATTCTCTCATATCTTTTTCTATTTTGCAGTTACTTCCAATTATCGTTCCTAAATAATGTTCAACCTGTTATATTTATTTATCTTTTAATATTTTTTTTGTGCATTTTCTGTTCTCTTGATATAATCATGCTTTTTTTATTTATATTTACTTCATATATATTTTCGATGTATTTCTCTCACTTCGCAATATTCCTCAACATCAATGTTTTCATTTCTTTTTTCGTTTCTATTCGAAAAAGAGATCCTCGTTTCATTTCTCTTTCTGTTATATACGCTTTTGATTATTCAAACTGCCAGCTAGATGGGGAAAATGTGCAGCTAGCGGTGACGCATACTTTGAATGTTTTTTATGAAATAATTAAAAATTAACTACCACAATTTCATTCCAAATATCATCCCTTCTTATCCGGTCAAACGCCCTCTCCAGATCTATAAAACATACATTTCTATTTTTAGTTATAAGTTTTTCACTGGTTTACTTGATTTTAAATACTATATTAGATCTTGTGTGCTTCTTCTCGGTCTAAATCTACATTGCGCTTCTTCCATCGTTTCTTCTATTTGATTCCTTGTCATTTTTTCAAATATTCTAGCCAATACCTTTCCCGGTATACTCGATAACATTATTCCTCTGTAATTTTGGCATTTTCTTTTATCTCCTTTATATATTAGCAATATCACTTCAGTATTCCCACTCTTTTCATATTTTTGTACTCTGTTATCTCGTTTAAAAGCTCCCTTTGTTAATTATTTCTAATTATAAAATAATAGGCCTAAAAGTCAGACCTGACCCATTTGAATCATTGATTCGTTAACAAAAACCGATTATTATATATTATTTAAGCAATTGAGTTTTTGAATAAAAAATAAATATCGATTTTTTTACTTTATTTAACAACTTTATCATAAATAATATTGATAAACCATGCGAAAAACTTAATTTTTCCATGCGAAAATTAACTTAATTAATTATGAATTCATTAAAATTTATAAAATATTTAAAGAAATCGCGTGCCTACGAATGCACCACGATTGGCTGTCATGTTTCTGACGTCATTATGGTAAAGTGTTTTCACGTCACGTCAGTACTGTTAACGGCTTTTACTTGTATATATACTGTCAAAATTATTGTTAGATGCAAAATAAAATATTGTTGGTTACTAATTTAGTTCAGTATTGTGTGACAAAGGGTTCATAAGGGTTAATTCTGATAAAATACCTGCTGTAGATATTTTTACGATCACAGATTTATAATATATACTTTTAAAACCACACTGATTCTTCAAACCGCCACACTAAACTCTATTAACAATATTTTCAAAAAAAATCATGCATACTACATCATTGCCTTAATTAAGGTTTGCAGTATTAGCGTCTGACTTGTATCAAGCGGTTGAGTGGTCAGCGTCTGTTCACCAATGGTGCGGCTGATATTTAAATTCTGGAACTAACCCCTCCAGTCTTAACCTCTGAACCGTCATGGTTCAAACAATTAATTCAAAGTACAAGATGAAGAGTTCTAGTAATTACAAAATTACCCCAGGAGGTAGACAATCCTCTGCCAGCTTTGCTGTTACAACCGGACTTTCGGATTCTGGGGCGTCCGGGCTTAAACGCAAAATCTTTCAGAGGGAGTCGGAGACCTCTGGCCAACGTCTGAAACCGAAAACAAAAACTTTCTTTGGAACGGTAAATATCAATTCTCTCCTGCGTCCAGGAAAACTACACGAATTGGGGCGAACATTGAATCAGCAAAAAATCCAAATTTTAGCTTTGCAAGAAACCAGATTGACAGATGATAACACCTTGGAATTCGGCAATTACAGACTTTTTAAAAGTAAAACTGACAAAAGAATACTCAAAAATACACCACATCTCGGTGTTGCTTTCGCTATCTCAAGAAACATTCTTGGTTCTATAACTAATGTCCAGCCAGTAAATAATCGACTTATGACACTATCCCTCAAGTGTGCTAACAAAAACTATACATTAATCAATGCACACCTCCCAGTTAACGAAGAAAATAAATCTAATCCTGAAAAAGTAAATAAGTCTCGGGAAATTCTGGAAAAGACTATCTCTGAAATTTCCTCTAACCATGTAAAAATCCTATTGGGTGATTTCAACGCCCAACTAGGGAAAGAAAAAAAGTACAGGAAAACAGTCGGCAGTTTTCCCGCTCATAAATGGACTAACCATAATGATATAAGATTGGTTGAACTACGTTCGCAGTTTAATCTAAAAATAATGTCAACACATGGACACAAGGCAATCCTGGAGTGGATACAGCTATGATCGCAAACGTCCGCGAAGAAGACCGAAAGCACGATGGATTGATGACATCGTTAAGTATATTGGACCCGAGTAGCAGAGGAAAGCCCAGGACCGTGAAGGTTGGAAGCATGCTGAAGAGGCCTTCATCCTGCAGTGGATCGATGCGGGCTGATGATGATATATATATATATATATATATATATATATATATATATATATATATATATATATATATATATATATATATATATATATATGTATAAATCCAGTTGCCAACTATCTATTATGCATGACCAGCCAGAGATTTCCCAACAAGAGCAAGCACCTAACCCATTTTTTTTTTGAGTAGAAAGCTTTTATAGTCACAAATATATACGCTTACCTTGCAAATTGGCCGTCGCATTTTGTTTTTTATTCGCGCTTTCTTGAATATTATTATTCGAATCCTACAAAATAGACGATCTTGTAGGGCTTTCTCATTGCTAGTATTCCCGGTTGAGTTGCTACATGTAGATTATTTGCGGGCACGCAGGAATATTCCTTGTTACAAATTTGGCACGTTAATTTGTTTTCCCTACATGAATTAAATAATATAAATAAAAATTATAAAGGTAAATGCAAAAAAACAAAACGACCCCTAATCTAATTTCAATATTTCATTCTGAACTTACCTTTGAGTCTCCATATATTATGTAAAGATGTATGAGTATAATGTCGAAAACAGCACCGAAAACCTAAATAACAACTAAAAGCAAGTGTATTTTCAACTTCAACTAACAAATGCAGTCAAATTCGACACACATGCAACAATCCGACCTGATATTGGCGATAATGGCGTTTATTTTACCATTGTGAGGTCACAAGCGCTCAGGTTTTTTTCGGGAACCGTCAGCGCGTCGTCGGTACTAGGCTTAAAAATTTATTTTTAATTTGATATAACTTTTTAATTATAAGGAAAAAAATAAAAATAGTTTTGTTATAAAACGTATACATGATCTTTCCAATTAGGAGAAAAAAATGTTCAAAACCCCAATTAGGTATCTCTTAACATTATCTCCGAACGTTCCACGTGTATTTCCATAAACACCCTACATTCCATCAACTTTATTAAGTCCCTCGCTCGCCCCAAGCCCACAACGCCCGACATTTTATCCAGATTGCTTCATCTGGATGACTCATTTCTCTCCACTAAGTCGCCTGCCTTTCACCCATTGAAGCACCGTTCGGAATTTTTATGTGTGCGGTTTGTCCCCGCCCGTCCACCACGGAATCATAAAGCTTTATACTACCGAGTCATCTTGGTGCACACGTGTTCCGCCTTGGTTAAAATAAAAACCCGATCTTCAAAGAAACTCCTTTTTTTTTCTTTCTGCTTTTTTCTTTCGTTTCATTCTTCGCCTCTTCTTCTTCTTCATCAACGTGGTCGTCGCCGTCTTTTCGACTGGTACCAGGTGGCGTGAAAAGCCGTCGACCACGGAGAATTTTCAATATGAAAAGCAGTTGGAATGCGCCAAAGAGAAAACGTGGTTAGCATTTCGGGCTTTGATTAAGATATGTTTTGCTATTGCCTTCTGTCTAACAGCGTTAAAGTATGTCGAAACGGGTTAACAGAAGTTCTTTTGTGCGTTATTGTCGAAGAGAATATCAATAAAAGTCAGTTGTCGATGTTTACGGTAAGAAAAAAAAACAACAAGTGTTTGATTGAAAACCGTGAAAATTACGAAATAAAAATTAACATATTTTTTTCAAGACGCTAACGTACTATGATCAAAAAGTAAAATAACTTTTTAATTAAAACAATGTATTTATTTGTTCATTGTCCCCTTCAAAACAATATAAATCAAGCACAATATAAATAAACTTCAAAAACATATATATAAATAAATTCTCCACTCCAATACTTGTTACTCCTCTACTCCAATAATTGTTGTTTCAGTTAATAATGTCTATTTTTCGCAAAATCTGAGCGTTTATTTCCATATCAAAAGAAATTCTGTCAAAAGAATGGATCTTTCTGTCAAGGAATGAGTTCCGCACCAAAGGAACTTTTAATTTTAAAGGCCAACTTTTCTTCAAGCCACATTTTCACTTCTTCGTAAGAATGCAAGTGTTGTTCCAAAAGTTCGTGCTGCATCGATCGAAATAAATGGTCCAAAGGGGTTAAGTCCGGTGAATACGACAGGTGGAATAGGGCGTCCCATTTAACGTTTTCCAAATAGTTTTTTTACACATTTTGCAACATGGGGCCGAGCATTGTCATGATGAAAACGACTTTATCGTGTCTTTGGGCCTATTCTTCTCGTTTTTCCTTCAATGCTCGGTTCAATTTTATCAGTTGCTGCCGGTGTCGATCGTCAGTAACCATTTTACCAGGTTTCAGGGGTTCGTAATACACAGCTCCCTTATTATAGCACCAAATACACTGCAAATACTTATTTCCATGTATATTACGGACTGGTTGTGATATTGAAGGCTGGCCTGGGTCTACCTATGATGTTTTGCGCTTTCCACAAACATCTTTACATCTTACTTGTTACATCTTACTTTACTTCCTACGAAGATTTATTTTTTACTTATACTTATCGAATCATAGAGATTTAATGCAAAGTGTCGCAAACAATTTTAGGAAGGTTTGACACAGCCAACCACAACTGTGGAAATTAAATTCTTCGCGATGAGGTTGTTGAAGAAAATATCCTAAATGCCGCAGAAGAAGGTCCTTCAACAAGTGTTCGAAAATTGGCTGTCGAGTTTGATTGCGCAAAATCGACTCTCTGTTGCTCTCTAGAATAATTAGAGAGCAACAGTTACATCCGTACTAGCTTCAAAAAGTCCATGCGTTTCTTCCTGAAGACTTTCCATTGAGGATGGAATTTTCTAACTGGATTTTAGATCGGCAAAGGAACGATGCACATTTCATTGGTTCAGTTCTATTTACGGACAAAGCTGGATTTTCTAAAAACGGCATGTTTCAATTGTAACGCATCATCAGCATCAATTTCAGCCCATCATCGTGTGAACTTTTTTTTAAATTTCTTTGAAACAATTTGCCAGAACTGTTAGAAGATCTACCTCTGGCAATATGACGTGATGTGTGGTTCATGCATGATGTGGATCCACCACATTTTCGTGTAGTAGTTCGAGAACACCTAAACAGGAGCTTCGAAAATCTATGGATATGTAGAGGAGGACCACTGACTTGGCCTCCTCGATCATCTAACCAAAATCCATTAGATTTTTTTTGAGGGGCTATTTAAAAACTATAGTCTATGCCAATAGACAATCGACAAAAACTTATTGGAAATAATTAAATGTCGCGAAATAAGGATTCATTGTCGCGAAATATGGACTAATTTTCAGGCATTCTGGAGACTCCAACAATCTTCAATTCTTAGAGCTATGGAATGCATAAGAATAGAAGGAGCTCATGTTAAATCAACATACGAAGTTATTCAATAAAAACCATATTGAACAAATTTTTTTTTTCGGAAACAGTTTATTTCATCGATGTCAATCAAGAGAATTTTTATTTAGTTTAAAGTTTAAGCTGTCCGAAAATATTATTGTGCCTTTATCGTACAGGGTGTAAGAAAAATAACATTAAGGGCTAGTCCGTCCCTGGCAAATTAAATAAGCCCAATGCGATTAAAAGGGCTCATTTTAATGAGACTTATTTAGTAACCATCATATTAAAAAATATTAAATCACACTTAGTACTTCAAAAGTTATTTAAAACCAAAACGATTTCCAGGGGTGTCCGTTATGAACCCGCATCTCTGTAGGGGCGGCCGTAGGATAAAAAAGTGTAAAGGAACTTGTCATATTATTTGTATGTGTTCTGTCTGAATCCGGGAGATTGCTCACATATTCTGGGACACCCTGTATATAGATATTATTATTTATTAGGTGCGTATAGAGCCGATTGGATTACGCAAGACATTCTGACTGTATGCGCATTGTCATTAGTCTATTGTTTATGGGGGTGATTTTCTTAATAGAGTTAACTATCCCTTTGTGTACCACAAAGCCCATGACCAGAAGCGGAGCGCCCCTGGCGACCCGTTTGTCTGTCCTGCTTTTGAATATGCGATAGTTCCCGTAGTCCACCGTGTCCTCATCCGTGATGCGTGTTTCTTGCAGTGCAAGCACAAGTATGTTTTACCTGTCAAGTTCTGAAGCTACGGTGCTAAGTTTTCCTGGTTGAATCAGCGTGTTGATGTTGAATGAGCCAATGTAAGTAGGTGTTTTGTGCGGAAATTTTTCGGAAAGCTCCGACTTTTTTGAGATCGTGGAAGTCCAGGTTCCCTCAAAATTCGAGCAGCCGGTTGCCGCCTGTCGACAGATGGATTGGTTACCACCTGGAGTATCATTGTTATTACTTGCACCAGTCATGGTTGCTTATAAGCTTATAGGTCCAGTCTTTCCACTGGGAGTTTAGAACCAGGGATTGTTAGTTCCTGAAGCGTGTTGACACCGCACCCTCTGAGAGAACAGACGCCGACCAGGTTGCCGGCGGTTGCCACTACAGACGCGACCTGAGTTTTTTCTGTCAGAACCCTGTTAGCCGTCTGTTCCCGAAATAAACGTTCAGGTTTAGCCGTTGTCCGCTTCCTGCGACGTAGACGAAGGGTTGGAGCTTTAGGAAGCTGTATATATATATATATATATATATATATATATATATATATATATATATATATATATATATATATATATATATATATATAATTCACCCCAAGTAAAATTCACCCCAAGGAGAATTCATCAGAAAAAGGCACATCTACAAAAATTCGACACGAAAAGGATCAAGGAATCCAACATAATAGAGGAATGGGAAAAGGAACAGGCAGATACATGGGGAAAATTCCACAAAAAAATTACACAAAAAGCACAGGAACTGATCCCATTGAAAAAAAACACAAAACACTGCATTCGCTGCATTGCAACGAGCATTTCAGGAGTACAACAGTAAAAAATCCCCAGAAAGCCAACAGCTTTTTAACGAGACTAGAAAACAGACCGCCAAAGTTATTAGACAAACTAAGAGGAAGTTCATGAAGGAACAACTAGACTCTATAGAGGAGAATTTCCGCAATTATAACACGAGAGATTTTTATAGGACTTTCGCAAGAGAAATCCGTGGGTACACACCACAAAATCCTTGCTTTAGAAAGCGGAATGGGAGATTAGCGCTAAACAATAAGGAGAATTGTCAGGAGCTGGCAAACTATTTCTCTGATCTCCTCAATTGCCCCGAACGCGTCACAAGATTCCCCAAGGAAAATTGTGTCTATACCCACTCAGAATCACCACCACCAACACAGGAAGAGATTCACAGGCACATACAAAAACTGAAGAATAACAGGACATCCGGTGAAGATGGCATCACCGCGGAACTATTGAAAAACTGAAATATCATGCCTAGCCTTTGCGGACGACCTAGCCATACTCGCACACAATGAAAAAATGGCAACCAAACAGATCGAAGTCCTCAAGGAATGTGCAGAGAAAGTTGGCCTACAAATATCCTTTCAAAAACCGAATTCTTCTGCTCAAAATTAAATGTCCAAAATTTGAACACCAAATACGGCAAAATAAATAGGGTCACTCACTTCAAATACCTGGGCGAGATCCTCGAACCCACAGGAGGAGAGAAGATAGCACAGAAGACTCGATTGCAGAAGATGAAGAGGGCATACGGCAAGACACACAATTTCTACAATAAGAAATGCCTATCCACACACGCAAAAATAAGACACTACAACACTAATCAAACCAGAGGTACTATATGCAAGCGAGACACTTACACTTCATACAAAAAGCGGCATAGAAAACATACTAAAAGAAGAACGCAAAATTATGACGAAAATTCTCGGTCCAAAACTGACAGAGGAAGGATACAGACTACATTCTAAAAAGACCACAGAGAGAATGTTCAACGTAGCGGCGGACATAAGAAAAAGAAGGTTGAAATTCTATGGACATATCAGTAGATTCCCACCGACAAGACTCACCAACAGAATTCTTACGTACATACAAGGAGTCAAGTCAACAGTACCATGGATCGCACAAGTCAAAGCTGATCTGGGAAAGGCACAAATGGGTCCGACAGAGATTGAGGATAGAAGAACGTACAGACACAAAATATATATGTGGAACGTGGCATTAGAAGTTTCGAGGAGATCAGGAACAAACTGGATGGAGGGGAGAAATAGAATCCACGGAGAAAGGATGAGAGAGGTGTAGAGGATTAGAAAGAACACTCGAAAATGAGTCAGGATGCTTTGCGTGATCCAACCCGGTCTATACGCACCTAAAAATAATAATAATATATATTATATATATATATATATATATATATATATATATATATATATATATATATATATATATATATATATATATATATATATATATATATATATATATATATATATATATATATATATATGAGAGATAATTATATCCAATTGAAACGTCATAAAAATTAACTGTTTAAAATATTCCTATTAATATCGTCACACAGTATACGCTGAGAAAAAAACAAAAAACGACACTTGTTAAAACCGTTGCTTTAAATTTCTGAATGCTCAACCAAGCAAGTGTATTTTCTACACCTGTTACTTCCCCGTACTAACATAATCAACCAACTGATACGGTAACTCCTTGAGAAAGGCGGCTTCGTCATGGGAATCACCCTCCATATCTTCGATCTATACGACGGGGACCATCCTCATCACCCGTCACTAATATATATACAACAAATATATTATACAAACTTATGAAAAATGTGTTGAAAGAACCAAGTTACATTCCTGCTAATAGCTCACATTTCATTGACATAATTTTCAAAAATTAATTCATACAAATATCAACGAATAAACATATAGAAAAAATTTCTATCTTGTATCTTTTAAAAGTTATAAATAATTAAAGTGATAACGTGGCTTTTACTCCAAACTGTGTTAGAAATCATGTTACAAAGTATGCCATTCGGCACTACGATCATCGTCAAATCTTGTGTAAACTAGAAATATCCCAATCAGAAATTTATTCGTATCCGAAAAAAAGAATCTTAAAAAGAGAATGAAAAAAGCTGGCTTTTACAATAGGTTTTATTGAATCGAAAGTGGCGAGCACATGGCGGCCAGATTGACAGATGGCTCGAGTATGTCACATGAGGCGCACAGATTCGGAAATGCAGAATATCTGCCGCCCGGCTGGTAAATAACGTCGATACTGTTCGAGGGCCTTAACGGGTCTGTTTTACACGTGTTGGATGGTTTGTTTTATAGCTTTCGACATCTACAAACTCTCCCTCGATTAGTAACATTATACCAGGCGTTGTAAAGTACTTGACGAGGCTGGGCCGCCGATACACACAACAGCATGTCGACGATATCGACAATTCAAAAATTAGTTCTGGGTTTTTTCCCTGTTAAAAATTTAGTATTTATAATATCATAAAAACAACACTATTTTCTTTGTTATACACAATTTGTCGGATATATCGGAACTTAAAAAAAAAACAAATAGTTTGTTTGCCAAAATAATACTTGAGTATTACGAGGGACGTTCAATAAGTCCTTAGGAAATCCAAGAGATGGCGCTCGTAGCATCGGAAATGGTTTGTTTTTAGTAAGCATTATTATTCACCAGATAGCTGTCAAAGTCTCAGTTATATTCATAACATGGTTTCATTTATATTATCGATAGAAGCAAAAAAATTTTGTTTATTTAAAAAAAATAGAAAAAAGTCAGTTTCGAGTGGTGATTAAACACTTCTTTTAAAAGGCTTTACACCGAAACAGATCAAAGCTCGGATGAATGCAGTTCATGGTACGTCTGCTGTGTGCCAATTATAAACACTTTGCAACTGTTTATAATTGAGTAAATGAGTTTAAATGTGGCCGTACACTCACAAAAGATGAACATCGTTCGGGACGTCCAGTGGAAGTGACTACTTCCGAAATGATTGACAAAATAAGCGCGACATTGTTTTAAGTGATTGACGAATCAAAGTGCGCGAAATAGTTGAGGCCACTCAGTGGAGAATAAACGCAATCGTGTGGTCGACTCTGTTTTGGCGCTTTTTCATGGCAATCCTGATGACTTTCTGCATCGATACATAACTGTGAACGAAACATGGATATACTACTACTCTCCAGAGATAAAGGAATAATCAAAACAGTGGGTTTTGGAAGACGAACGGGCTGCGAAGAAAGCCAAGACGGCGAAACGGCCGGCAAGGTGATGGTCACAGTTTTTTAGCATGCACGCGAGATCATCTACACCAATTACTTAGAAAAAAGAAAAACAATAACTAAAGAGTATTATGCTTCGTTATAGCAACGATTGAGTGAAGAAATAAAGAAAAATCATCCTTATTTGAAAAAGAAAAAGATCCTCTTCCATCAAGACAATGCACGGGTGCACACCTGTACAGTCTCAACGGCCAAAATCATGGAATTAAAGTTTGAATTATTACAACATCCACGGTATTCACCGGATTTTTTGTTTCCGAACTTAAAAATATGGCTCAGCGGACAACGGTTCATATCGAACGAGGAGGTCATCGCCCAAACAGATGCCTATTTGAGAATCTTCCGAAACCTTACTTTTCTCCTCAGTGATAAGCAATCATTACCATGAACTTTCTTCATCAATTCAAATGTTTCTGTTAATATTTCACCGAGCTTGAAACAAAATCTCATTGTTCATCGTGTTTTTGGTGACAAAAGGGACTGTCACTTTAAGCGGTCTATTAGTAAAAACATTTCTGGGGCCCAGCAGTCTCATTATTCTTCAGACTTGAGCCCTTGTGACTTTTTTCTTTTTCAAAATCGAAAAATTTAGTACCAGCGCAGCTGAATGCGATTCCAGCAACTTCCAGTACTGTTATAAAAGGTGAAGTGGTTGTCCCCAGCGCTGTGTAGCTTTCCAAGGCGACTACCTTGAAGAAGACAATGTAGAATTCAAATTTCAATTGAATAAAAAATTATAAATAATCAATATCATTACTATATCTACACACGTCGTCCGAGTTTCAGAAACCTGCATATGTAGGGATATTACTGGTTAATAATACTGTTCTTTGATGACGCATCGCTCTGTACAAGACTTAATCACTATCTATTAAAGAGAAAGCGGGGCGTTTGGCAACCCCGCATCGTTACGGGTCATCGCAAAAAGGTTATTCAGAACTGATTAGGAATTATATTGGTACCCGGATTCTTCTAAATTAAATGGTTTTTTTTCACTGGCATAGCCAGTGGCACCATTGAAAAGACAAAGTGTAGTGGAAACAGGATATGACGTGGGTTTGTCATTAACAATTTTTTTTATGCCAAGAAGAATCAGGATATAATGTTGTAATTTTTCTACCGGGTAATCGGTAGGATTTTCAGTCTAAATAGGCGATATTTTTTTTGTAACATTTTATTAAGCACATTCCGACTTCATTGCATTCTTCAACTTCAAAATACAGTGAAGGAAAAAGTAACTGAACAAATCGACTTTTCAGGCTGGCGCCCTCCGATTGTACTTAGCTTAACTACATCAGCGAGGCTCTGCTGTTTTGCGCCACCTCTTATTAGTATACTGGCGAGATCTATATACTCTAGCATAGATAGATAGATAGATAAAAATTTATTTCTTCCAACTAACGGAACGGAACATTGTGAACATAAAATAATAAATATAATAAACATAATACATAATTCTTACAAAAGGTAAGAAAAAAGAAAATAAACTCAATCAATTAATCAATAACATTGTACCACTAATAATGAATACTATTCTAATAAAAAATATACAAATATTTTCTTTAGCTACATTAAATCTGTCCATATCAGTAATGCGCTTTTTTAAACAAGTATTCCTTTAAATTTTTATATACTGCAATTTTGGACTTTAACCAAAAATTTAGAGGAAAACTGTTGTATATTTTAAAAATTATACAGTTCTTTTAAATATAACTAAAATTATATCTTGATGGTAAAAGATCGGACTTATGTCGTGTCGCATACTCATGTTTATTTTGGAATGACTCAAAAAGTTCTTTGTTGTTATATACAAACATAAAAGAATCATGAATATAGATGCTTACCAAAGTCAAAATCTTTTTTTCAACAAAGATGTGCCTACAACTATCGTTATAATTCAATTTGAAAATTGCTAGAATACATCTTTTTTGAAGCTGAAATATTCTATACATATCAGGTGAGTTTCCTCAAAAAATTAATCCTAGAAAAAACGCGTGATACGCCGAAATTGCTATATCTATCCCTACATTATTAGAAATAACTCTCAAGACATACGAATTACTTGATATATCCAACGCCAGTTTTTCAATAGGGGCCCTCCAACCCAATCTCCGATCGATCACTAATCCAAGTACTGTGGTACATTCTGTCGTTTTAAATGCACTGTTGTAAACAAAATGGAGGTCATTACTTTTACAATTTTCAAAAAGGATGCACTGTATTTTTGATACATTCAAGAGTGGTCGTGAGCAGGAAATACTGATCAAGAGCCTCGCTCACCCTACATACATTTGCCCGTACATCCCCAATGCTCCCTTCACTAAATATAAGGTTCAGATTATCTGCATACATAAGTGTTTGTTCATTCAACACATTAGTGATATCATCAATATATAGTACAAACAACAATGGACCTAAGAGCGAACCTTGCGGAACACCCTTGGTAACACGTATCCTTTCTGAAAGAAAAGCCCTACCATAAGTATCCCTTATTAAAAACTGGTGTGTACAATTTTTCAAATACGATTTAATTAGTTTTAAAGCATTACATCTTATGCCATAGTTACTCAATTTGGTATACAGTACCTCATGGTTAACTATCAAAAGTTTTAGACAAATCAATACACATTGTCATCGTGGTTTTTTTAGCATTTAATGAATTGGATAAATACATGATTGCCTGAAAAATTACCCTGGCTGTTGATTTTCCTTTTCTGAAGCCATTTTGGTTATCACTAATTATATAATACGTTTCGAAACATCTTATCACTCTTCCTCATATTTTATTAACGTTGTTTGGTAACGCTAAAGGTCTGTAGTTTTTTCTTCATTTGGTTTGTCCTTTTTGTATATTGGTTTTATATGGAAAAACAGAGGTTCCCAATAAAAGATAACGGCCTAGATACAGTTTGCATCTCTTTAATTATTTGTGTTGGAAGATTCTCTTCGCCGACTGATTTTTTATTCTTTAATTGCTTTATTATTTCCCAAACCTCATGGCAATTCGTAGGTGCCAAATATATTATCCACAGAGGAAACTGAAGAAGCATTGCAGGCTTTAATAGGACTCATATCCACAAAATAATTATTTAGACTACTAACGGTCATAATAAGATCACTGTATTTCGGAGCAAAACACTCCAATAGACTCTTATTTTGCTTACTCTCATATATTATTTTTCTAATTAACCAATTTCCAAGTAGCAACTACTTTATTTTCAGACTTAAATATAAATTCTTTATTCTACATTTTTTTTGGTTTCCCCATTACTTGTATCAGTAAATTACAGTATGTATTATAATATTGTTCAGAAACTTGCCCCTTTATTGTTTTGTTGTGGAGCACACGTTTATGATCGGAAGACACTCGTAGTGACACCAGGTGTTTAATTTTTTTCTTAAAAAAAATGGGAGAAAGATTAAAAATGGTTTATTCAAAGCATGTGCCATCGCCAGCTGGACTTTTTTTCCATCTCTCTGGCAATTTGTGGCATACATCTTTTGAGGTGATCTACTTACTCATCGACATCCATCGGTTCCTTTTTCGACATCTCCGTAATTTTTTAAGTGTTATGGAAATTGCGCGAGACATCGATGAAAACAAGTGGTAGTCGGAAAGGGCCAAGTCTGGTGAGTACGGCGGGTGGGGCAAGAGTTCCCAGCCAAGTACAAAAATGGTCTCTGTGGCCGCTTGCTCTGTGTTTGATGAGGCGTGATGGGCTTGTAGCCCATTCTGGTGGCTTTTCAATCATAGCATGGTTCAAATTTATTACTTGTTGATGGTACAGAATATTATTAAGTGTTTCACGTGATTTCAGAAGCTCATGGTACACGACACCCTTCTGATCCCAACAAATGCACAGCATTGTTTCTTTTAAAAGCGATTCGGTCTTGCGGTCGATGTTGTTGGTTGTCCTGGGTCAACCCATGATTTTCTGCGTTTTGAATTCTCGAAATATATAAATTTTTCTGGACTGGATGTAAAAAAAAAATTCCTTTGATATTTTGCACCGTGTTTTGCCTTTCCATCAGTCTGTCATTCAGCTGATACCCATTTCCATGCCTTTCCGATCTTTCCCATGACATGCGGACGAACACGAATGGTTCGGCGACCTACACTTAACCTCTCTGCCATTTGTTGTTGAGTTTGCACATCGTCTTCATCCAACAATGTTTGCAGTTCGCATTCATTCAATTTTTTTCGGTTAACCTGGGCGTTCTTTGCTTTTCAAGTCGAAATTACCACTCTTGAATAGTCTAAATCAGCGCCTACAAGCGTTGGGGCATTATCACCGTAAGTTTTCACAAGTATACGATGGCTTTCCCTTGCGTTTTTCTTTTGATTGAACAAGAAAATCAGTACGGCCCGTAAAGGCTCTATATATATGGCTTGATACTCGACATGTTTGCCACACAAAAAATATGACGCTAACTCGAAATCGTTAAGACATCAATGGCGTTTTGAACAGTAGTGTCGTAGCAGCAAAATGACATAAGATATAGGCTGACATAGGCTGTGAATCGACCGTTCCAGCGCCATCTCTTAAAAAAATCAAGAATTATTAACCGCCACGCCTTCTACTTAATTTTTTTGGACGTGGACCTAGCAGCTCCACCTCGAAAAATAATTGCTGCTACAAAACCGAAATTTTGATAATTTTTTATTTGATTGAAAATACAATTCTACGCACCAGAAAAATCTTATTTACAAAAAGAATAGCTTGACAACATTTTTACTATTTAAAAATGTACCTGTAGTATTTTACGAAATAAAGAGGAAAGAGGCGCCAAGATTAGATTTTTTTAAAAGCGGGGCGCTGTATCATAAAATTTGGAATGACTGAAAAATTAAAGAGGTCCTAGAAATTAATGCATTGGAGGGCATTATAGAAGAAAGGCTGAAGATGAGACAAGAAAAGAAAGGGAAGTGAGAGAAATGAAAGTTAGGAAGAACAGAAGAGGGTGACCTAGGAGAACAGGGGATTAACCAGTGGTTAGGACACTACATAATATAAGTGAAATAGTGTAGTGAGATTGGCTGAAGATAGAACAAAGTGAAGTAAGACTCCTATGATCAGTATGAACTCTTAGAAATATACAATTCTTTGCACATACATACATCTACTTAATAAACAATTCAAGGATATTAAGCGATAAAAGTTTACGACTTTGATGAAAAACAAACAATATCGCATTGTTATTCAAGCAGTTTACTTAGTATTTTCTTCAATAAGTACCATCTGATATAAACCGTAAGATTACCCTGTCTTAAACGACAGACCGGCTGCGAACTCTATTAAACGATAATGAAAATCTACCAAATGACCATCGAAATAATTCAACAAAGCTTTTTATTGCATTTTAACTGCTTGCAGGTGTCTGAATCCATATAGATTATTGTTAATATGTTTCGGAGAGAATTTTAAGTGATTTTTGAACGACGTCATTTAAACGTTAGCCTTATCTTATGGTTTTAAGAAAAAAACAGCGATTTTTATCGATATTGAAACAAATTGTGTTTATCATATGCTTAACGATTTAACCAAAAGTCGGTCTGTAAACTGAAAGACTTGGTCTAATTGACCATGTTCAATTTTGATGCTCCTTTTTCATTAATTCGTTATTTTTATTGTCAAAATCATTGACGCAGGGATTATATAAAATATATTGAATAAAAAGGAACATTTATTGACAATAAAAAGAAAATTAACTCACAATAAAATGTTAATTATTGATACAGTTAATTTAATATCTAGTCAACCAAAAAAAGTAAGCCTAAAATAAAATAAATCAAATGAAAAATTCTGGAGTAGAAACCATCAGCGCACAGTCTACTAAAACATGTCGATGTTCTAAACAAATAGCGTTAGAACAGCTGATTTTTATATTGTGTTTTCCTTTGTTTGGTGTATAGACACTTGCTACATAGTGTCCGTTTTTGGACCTTATGTGTAGGAGCTACAACTTCTTCAACTACTTACTGCTCACTATCTGGATTTGAAGGTGATTTTACAATAAGTGCTCTTAGCTCCCTTGGAATATTTTGAATCGAAAGTCTTCTTTGAATCGAAAGTGTGGTTCAATCATATCCTTTGCCAAATCTGTATCACTTTGGTAAAAGATAAAATAATTGACCCTACAAATAATTACTGTTTTATAGAATACAGCTGGCGGCCATCTTTTAGCTCTTCTATTTGATCCGTGTACTGCGCATTTCATATCTAGTAAATCGACCCCGCATTTGGTTTTGTTGTAAAAGCAAATTATTTTCGGTTTTTTATTTTGTGGGTTTAATTCTGCTCTTTAGTGAACACTTGAAGTCAGTAGGACTGCTTTATTTTTTTAGGCACAAAAGAAACAAGGGTATTTGACCCATTGAAACAATGATCAGCTGACCATATTCGTAATGAAACAGTGATCAGCAGCATATCCTTCCGCATTCTGCCAACATAAGTTAGAACTCTTTTAGCACATTCATCGACAGACTCAATAGAAGTGAAATAGTTGTCACACGTCACTTTCCTGTTCGTATGTTTAAATACTTTACAAAGTCATACAATAAACTGAGTTGGTTTTTGCAAGTTTAGCTCATTTGGTGTCGATCCTATTCCATCAGAACCCGCTCCCGTGTAAATGTAGGCATTATTTTAAGTGATACAAAAAATCTGTATTCTGTCAAACTTATCAATAGTTGTGTCCAAAAACGCCCTAATTTTATATAAAATACTATAGAACAACTCGCCTGAGAATGAAATCCACTTCTAATACATTGCAAACAACGTCTAATCCGTTCCAACCAATCATAAGCGTAGGTTTTGGCACATTTCACAATAATATTTTCTAACATGTTTCACGGGCAGGGGATTGGCAAATTTAGTATTGAAATCGGAGTTGCAGTGTCAATATTATTGATTTTTGTCAATATTTTGTGAACAATAGATAAAATGTCTACTTCGGAGATAAAACAACTGATTTCCAGTCTAGCAAGAAAACAATGTCGAAATCAGGAAGGTTAGGAAGTTTCTCACGGTAGCCGTTCTTTAGAAGTTTTGTGTGATTAGAAAAAACTTAGAGTTCTGAATTTTTGGACTTTGGCGTTATTTATGAGTCTCTGTTTCGTTTTAAAATATTTTCAAGGTCATATCACTTCCGGTTATCGCGCAAGTCGCCAATTACTTATTTATTTTAAATAGACACCCGGTATATTATTTGATTTTTGGATTTCTGAGAAAATTTCTATACCTATTTTGAACTACTTCTTAAATATCTTGATTCTTTTGCAAATTTTGTAACCTTATTTTCGACAATGCGCCTTTTACCCCTTTTGGACTGGTGCTAAGCGCTTCTGGGGTGGACGGAAGCTCAAGGATGATTCTTTCGAAATCCACATTGATAATTAATTTATCGCATACCCAAAATTTAATGACCAGTTACATTATTTTCAAAGTTCATTCTTTCAAATGTGACACTCTCTATTTTCACTCTCGATTTGATATGACACTCTCGATTTGATTATAACTTTCCCTATACCTATTTCCAACGGTTTTCTTGTTAATTCATATGTATTTTTTTATCAAAAGCCGATGAAAATGTAAGCAATGAAGTAGCAAAAATGTAACATCTTTAAAAAAAGAGATATTTTGATGTTTCGTAAGGCGTTCTATTCTCAAAATAACAAGATTCGGCAGGATAATTTCATAATAAAAAGGAAAGGTGTTGGTCAACAAATCTTTAAGCCCGTATCACAATGACATTTGAAATTTGACCAGTATAAACGCGGGTGCCAACGCGGCGACAATAACGCCATCACCATTCGAGGAGAGTTATCTTACCGTTCAGACACAGGAGTATTCAAAGGGGTCTTTAAGAAAAACTAGACTGCTTTCGATATCCAGCCAAAAGGAATTCATACCGGGGTGAAACCGAAAAATCTAAAGATGAGGGACGTAAACAACTTATTAAGCAAGCACTAGGGAAAGGAGTGGAGAAAACTGGAAAGTCTGGAATATTATAAACATGTCTTGGAAAAATTCAGGCTAATAATATTCTCAGTGATTCTGAAGAAACCAGTGAAAACGAAGATCAGTTTTTTTTGTTCAATGAAATTTGATTCACTGCTATTACTTTCATCTTCAAATCCGCTTTGTTTGGTTTGAAATAGCACTTAATCTACAGTTTGGTAGCAAACGCCACCAAACACCAGTTTTACAAAACTCATATGACATTTAAACACGAAAGACAATATCTGCCAAATGAATACCTCCTGCAGCTCCACAGACGTCCACTCTTTTGAGACATAATCGTGGCTCTTTCTCACCAATAACTCGAATAATTTTGTCCTTTAGTGCAGGGATCAATTGTGAATTGTTCTTATAAACCTGGCTTTTCGCAGAACCCGAAAGAAAATTGTCTTGCTGGTTAATTCACATCACCGTTTCTTGTTTTAACTCGTTCAAGAAAAGTTTCTCTCAATATATCAATTGTTTCATTAGTTTCATTAGCATAGTGAGATGTAGCGACATCTTGTTGGAATTATATATTCTCCAGATCAATATTATTCTATTCAGTACACAAAAATCCAGTTATCATCCCACGATATCGATCACTTTGCACAGTTACAGCTTCACCAACACCAAATACACATCCTGGTCATAATGCAAACCAAACAGTGACTCGTTTAGGATGTAAAGGTTTCTCATGAATCAATCGTGGATGCGGCAATGTTGTTTATTAACGTAGCCACTAATTTCAAAATGTGCTTCACCTGAAAAGATGATTTTTTTGAGAAAAACCAACAATTACATTTTACCAAGCAACATAATTTTCATAATTTCTCAGAAAGTTTAATGAATATAACCCATTATTTAGTACAGTATGAACCATCCAGTGACCTGGCCAACACGTAATAAAACAGCTGCACTTAGGTCACATTCATAATAGTAATAATAATAAACACGATCCGCATGGAATGTTTCTCCGACCGTTTCGAACAATCCCGCTCATTGTGCGGTCTCTACCAACACATGAGCAATAAAAAACCTATAAAGCGGCTATTTTAAAAGATTTCTGCCTGACGTTTTCTTTCCATTATATCGAATTGGCGAAAACTCCCGTCAAAATCATTACGTTGCTTAAGTTGACGCCACAATTCGAGAAACACCAATTATGCTGTTATTGTAATTCATACGGCGGTGTTTTGAAAACAATGCCCTGTTGCCAGATTGAGTCAAAATTCCTCGATTCTTAGGATTGCAGCATAGACAAGGATAAAAACTGCGTTCAAAGATCACAGTCAACAATTTATTTGTGTGTACATCAGTTTCAGTATTTTCGTCTATTAATTTATATCTAATTCACTAGTTGTTACCCATCTGTTTCGCTGGGCGTAAATTAAACTTTAGTAATATTTGATTTTTTTATGATTAAAATTGCTTTTAAAATTCCATAGCTTTTACGTACTATTTGACAATTTTTGTTCTACGAGTTTCACGAAGACAATTCTCAAATTTTAAACAACAACCATTATATATATATATATATATATATATATATATATATATATATATATATATATATATATATATATATAATGATTCTATCTAGAATAGTGTTTCCAACCACCAAGATCGAACACAGGCGAAAACGTCGCTTTAGGAGATAGAACTACCAAAATAGCTCATTATAGTTCGCAAATATATTTATGACAAGAGGTTAAATTTCTCAGTGAGTTCTCTGCTCGATATTAAAACAAAAACAAGACGAAGTATTCTGCGTTTCGAAGAAAATATCGCGGCTGTTGCTGACAGTGTTGATATAGATCCAAATTTATCATTTGTCGCCATTCCCAGGCAGATAGACTTTTGTTATTCGACTGCGTGGAAAATTTTGCGTAAAGATCTTGGTCTGGTACCTTACTAGATCCAAAACCAAGAACTCAAGTCTCAAGACCATCGCGTCGGAGAATTTAACGGCAAAATTTTGACCATTTTGGCTAAATGGTTACGCTAGTAGACAAAATTGCCCCAATTGGAGTGAAAATAATCCGCAAATAATTCAACAATTACTGTTGTATCCAGGAAAATGCACCGTATGTTGCCGGTGGCATCATTGAACCATATTTCTTTATAAGTCAAGATGGAAAGCCCGTTACCGTTAATGGGAATCGTTACAGAGCGATGATAAGTGATTACCTAATACCACATTTGAATGATATTAATCTAGAGATGTGGTTCCAACAGGACGACCGCACATATCATACAGCCAACGCAAAAATTTATTTATTGAGGAAACAGTTTGATGAGAAAATTATTTCGAAGAATGGACCTGTTAATTGGCCACCAAGATCATGTAATTTAACCCCTTTAGATTATTTTCTTTGGGGTTATGTCAAATCTTTGGTATATGCCGATAACCCAGCAATTATTGACGCCTTGGAAACCAACCTATCTCGGACAATTGCGGACGTGAGACCCCAATTACTTAAAAAAGTGGCCGAAAATTGTGGAAAAGTGATCGGATATAATGCGCTTTGTCAGAAGTAGCCGTGACGAACATTTGTCCGAAATTTTTATCAAACATTAATGCCATGGAATGTGATTTTACATAAAATAAATAGTTTTAAGGCATCAAAGTTGTTTTATTAAAATTTCCATCCCCCAACCAATTTTATCTATAGTTACAACAAAAACATCTGGCATTTTCTGGATGTTTGCATGTCGATATCGTACAGCAAGAAATTTAATATGCCGTTCGTTACGCCTATGGATACTTCTAGGATGACGAGAATATCTAACTCGTGTATAACTCTAATCTTATCAATGTCCTCATAACGTTATAAATTATTTTAAAAATTTTGGAACGCAGTTCCTGTTATTTAAAATTGAAGCGTGACAACACTGTATCCGGCCAGCGCATCGTCAGGCGCCTCGCCCTTCTCATTGGCGCCCAACGTTTACCTGGTCGCTCCTCCCCACTTCCCGCATCCTCATCACCGATTGGTCAGCATTTTCCCTACGGGGACGAACATAAAAGGTCGTGCATCCCGCCACGACCGACATTTCCGCACCAGCTCTTTGAATTGTCGGAACGTGCGACGTTGGCGCATTAGTGCAGTGAGTGCGAATCGTTAAAGTGTTTTTCATTTAGTCCGTGAATAATTCAGTGTCAGGTGACGAAAGATGAAGGCTGTAGTAGCACCCGTGTGTACCGAAACCCCAACAGTAGCTGGTAAAGTCGTCAAACCCAAACAGAAAGACGTAGAGAACGAGGAAATTCAAATGTACCTCAGTAAACTGAAGGATCTGGTACCGTTCATGCCGAAGAATCGGAAACTGTCCAAACTGGAAGTGATACAACACGTTATTGATTATATCTGCGATCTACAGTGTGCTCTGGAGACACATCCGGCTGTTGGAGCGTTCGATGCTCAGACAGTTCTCAGTCAGAAGAAATCGCAAGCAGCTGTCAGTCCGCGACAACCTTTGGGTGTCAGACAGAGCCCCAACACCATTCTGAGTCCTTGTGAAGCGCCAGTAGTACAAAGCTTAACGGTAAGTTGAAAATTCCTAGTTAAAAATGTCAAAAATTTATACTCCGAGTCGAGTACGCTTTTCCTCCTTTTTCCTGAATTTCTGATGCTTTTATTTTCAATTCTAATGTCCCCGTCTTTGTATTTCAAAGTTGCTGGTATGCGAAACTTTTCCTTGCTTTTTAAAAGATACTGATCTGTTTCTCGTATTTTCGTTCATGTTTACCTAAATCACTTCGCATTAGGGTGTGAAAAAGATTTAAAGGGAAACTTTTAATTCATTGAATTTAAGATATATCAGTTTCTCATCTGAACTATATCCTAAGGTGGTGTCAAATCTGATCTGTTACGATCCATGTTTATTCTGGCAGTTGGAATGTAATCATCATTGTGTCCTAGATCAGAAATTTTAGCTATGAAACACCCAAATCATTTTTTAAACTTCAGGACGCAAGTTTCGCTAATCATATTAGAAGATGATTCAATCTGTCATAGACTCATCTTCTGATTATGCTAACGTAATTAACGAAACGCGGGTCAGACAATTTAACAAAGCGATTTGGTGTATAGTGGCGATTCTCTTCTAGTTTCGTAATTTTAATTGTTTGGCACAATAGCAAAGAAATATTTTGTTAATCAAAATAGATTGTAAGATATCGTCAGTTTTATGATCGCATTACCGAAAATTTGTCTGTCTGGAGATCCAAACTTTCCCCTATAATAAAACCCACATATTTACAATCCAACTTCGTTGTAAGTAGGAAAAAATATGACGACGATATTGAGAGATTCATACAGCTGCTTTGAACACGTGCAATATCACAGCTGTGAGTCTGTCAATAGATGCTTATGTCCGGGAACTACGCCTGTTCGGAACACGCATAGTTCGCGGCTAGGCGGACCCCTCAGAAAAAGCCGGAGATCCGAGGTGGCGTAGTCGTTTTCTCATGAACCGTCTCCCGTATAAATCAAGGCATTTTATACCCAGTGTCCATTGAGGAATTGGATTAATTCCACACGGAGGAAGTTGCTCGTTAAATATTTGTTCTCGTTGTGGGAATAAAGGAGACGATTGAAATCGGAAAAAATGTTTTTTTTCCTGCAGGTGTACGCGATGTTTGCGACCCGTTACAACGGTTTTACGTTGGTTCATCGTTATTTTTTCCGTCTTTCTCCCGGTGGGTCCCATTGACGACGACTTCACATAACGGGGTCTATGTTTTTTTTCAACATCTGCATCGAACACGTGCACTATCGAAGTGTCACACGTGCGTACGAATAGGTTTTCTTTATTTTCGTATAACAAAATCCACTTCCTCACTTGATAAGCTTCATTTCTATTGATTTTCTAAAATTCCAGTTGATATTTAGCTTGAAATTTTGTCTGGTTACTTCTGATCTGTTATATTCCGAGTCTGACGTTTCAAATCCGTCTAAAATATCACTGAGAACTTATCCTTCTTTATCTAGAGATGTTTCTAGTGATAGTTCCAACTATGTCTACTTTGGAACCTTTCATTTCTACTCTCTTACTCCACATCTTGCTAGCTTTGTCACGTGTTGACATAAATTTGTTGATTTTTATACACCATACAATTCTTCGTTACTTTGTGGACTTTTACAAATGCTAAATCTATATTTATGGAGTTCTTCATGCCAGATTCTTGTTTCTGTGATGCTACAGCCAGCACCCGGATCGATCTCCAGCGGCATGTGCACTAATTCTTCAGCATCATTTTCCTATCACAATGTTTGAGATCTACTGTTATCTCTAGTTCGTCCCTCCATTATTCTCACTGGTATTCTACTCTCTGGCCACGTGAGTCCCACCCAACTGAGTCGCTGAATCCTGACAATAGTCTACAATATCCAGATCTGTGCATTATTGCTTGAGCGTGAAGTTATACCTGATGCTCCAATTTCTATTATCATACACAGCACCAAAAATTCTCCTGAGTACTCTTCTTTCAAATATCGCAAACATCTTAGTGTTTTATAGATCTTTTTATGTCAGATTGGTGTTGTTTTCAAGTTAGTTAAACTAGATGGAAGAATCTAGTTTACTAAACCTTCTGATCTAATCTGATGAAATGGAAGTTCGTACACTGTCTTTAGTTCATTGATCATCTGCTCTGAGCCTCAAAATCTACCTCCTACATTATGGCTTCATTCTAATTTATTTTTCTAATCAAGATGACAGGCCTACTAACTTTCCTCGTTCCTATCTAACCCAAACTACAACTATTGATCTATTATCTGTTTATTTATGTTAAATTAAAGTTTCTCCTATTATTTTCAGACGACAGAAGCTTTAACACCATCAGACAGGCCACGAACCAGTTAAGTTCGAGCTAATATCGACATTAACAAGTCCACACCCTGTATATGTATTCCCATCGTCAAGATAGAAGAGAAAAAAAATGAGGAACTTCGAGGCCTTCGGTGGCCCCGGATATACGACTGATACGACGATTTTGTTTTTGTCGGGTGATATTACGAGATATGATTGAAGATCAGATCATTTCGGTACCAAAGAACATCGTAAAAGATATGGTACGATAAACACCCGAAGTTTTTTTTAAATGAAAATTTGTGACTATTCTGTGATTTTTCTTTAGCTTAGCTTTAGATGTAAGATTTCTCTGTACAAAGCATAAAAGTTAGCTGTAGGACCGAGTCGTCCTCCGAGTATATTTTGTTTTCTATGCTAAAAGAAGTTTTTTTCCTTTTTTTGTAAATAGATATTTTAAGATTGAATTAGAAAGAGAGAGATGATTTTTTCTTTGTTAAACAGATTTTTTTTTCTATGTAGAAAATATTTTTATCGAATGAATATAAATGATTTTTTTTTGACACGTTTAGTTTTATTTCGTGCGGTTTGTTTTTTTCGCTTTTCTGGATAACATAATAAGGTTTGCTCCTTGTTATTTTCTTATAATATTCATTTTTTTTTTTTTAAATTGGTCTTAAGGAGAAAGCGAAATAGGTAAGCGGCGGACAATGTAAGATCTGGATTACAAGGGTCGTTCGAAAACTTCTCGACCAACAACAGATCCTTATCAAATTTAACAGATTGCTTAAATTGAACGATACGTTTACACAGTGATACCACATCAGTGCGCCTCATTTTTATACCCACTTTATTCTCCATACTTTGTGACAGCGAATTATCACCTTTTCTTATGAATGCCACGCGTGCGCAATGACACATTTTTCCAAATATAATGAAGTTAGGAAGTAGGGCCATGAATTATTAACACTCCCTCGTAAGTGAATTTTTATATCCACTTTATCCTCCAGACTTTGTGACAGCAAATTATTACCTTTTATTTTTTTATGGATGCCGCACGTGTACATTGACACATTTTTCCAATTACAATGAAGTTAGAAAATGGGTCGATGAATTATCAACACTCCCTCGTAAGTTACACGACATTTTTAATTTCAAATATTGATCGATTCTTCTACTGGAGAGTTCGGTGTGAAACACTAAACTCGAAGAGATTTACCACTAAACACCAAATAATTTTTTTTAAGTTCTCTCGAAAAAAATCTCCTGATGATGCTAACATGGTTAGCGAAACGTGCGTCGAGAACTTTTGAAAAAAGTGATTTGATGTTTAGTCTCTTTGAGTTCAAATATTGTTTTGAAAATATTACACAAAAACGAATAGGAAGTCACGCTAGAAGACCTCCACGTAAAATGGTAGAGATTGAGGAAAAAATTTTAGAAATTGTGGAAAACGATCCAACAACGAGCACTAGGTCTATAGCAGGTCAAGTTGAAGTTGATCATAGTAAAATGAGGAAGAGTATATGATAAGAACACTTTTATCCCTAACATTATCAAGTCTGTACAAGCGTTATAACCCGGAGATTATCCTAGAAGAGTTGAATTTTGTCAGTGGCTTTTACATCAGTACAACAGCAATGAAAATTGTACCAAATTTATTTTGGCTATCAACGATGCCACATTTACAAGAAATGGAGTAAATAATTTCCATAAGAACCATGTTTGGGCAGTAAAAAATCCGGATGCTGTGAAAAGAACCATTTTTAGCACAGATTTTTAGTAAATGTTTGGGCTGGCGTAGTAAATGGCAGGCTTGTTGGGCCTTTCTTTTTTCCAGGTCGACTGATTAATTATTTAGACTTTCTTGAAAATAATCTGCGGCAATTATTACAAGATGATCCTTTAAATGTTAGACAGAATATATGGTTTCTACATGATGGAGCTCCGCCACATTTTAGACGAGAAGTTCACGAACATTTAAATCATGAATTTCCTTACAAATGGATAGGGCTCAGTGGACCTATTTCTTAGCCTGCACGTTTCACGAATTGAACACCCTTCGATTTCTTTCTGTGGGGCTATTTAAAAATGTAGTTTATCATGTTGGAGAAGTAAATACTCTGGAAGACCTACAACAGCGCATCGAAAACGCCTGTGATGTTATTCGTGGACACCCGGATTTTATTTTTGACACGTGTAGTAGTGAATCATGGATACGCCGACAACGATTTTGTGCTAACCGAACAAATGGTGACAATTTTGAACAATTTTTGTAACGTTTTTGTTTTTCTGGAACTTTTATATAAATGATTTTTGGCAAAATTACTTCTTTTTACGAGTTCCACAACCTGTTAAAATAAGTGACTTTCTACCGATTCGTAGAATTTTTTTGGATAGTTATTGTCTTCTATGAACCGGTGATTAAAAATAACAGCATAACAAATAAGCCTAAAAATGAAAATTACTTTTACCGTACATACCAGAAATAAATAATAAAATAAAAAAAGTTCTTAAACCTTTAATAATAACAGCCGGCCGCGGTGGTCTGGTGGGTTACTCACCTGCCTGGCAATCTAAAGGTAGCTGGTTCGATTCCAGAGCTCGGATGTGTGTTTTTCTTTAATTCTTCTGTCTGTCTTACTTTCTACCCTACACACACACTTATATACACACACATACCCACATCTAAATTCCCGTGATTGTTTCTAGGCATGAGTGTAAAATCCGACAACGAATTACCCCTCAATCACGCCAGTTAAAGGCTGGGTAAGGCCGGATGCCTTCTGAGAAGTGTTCTACGTTGGTCACTCGCCAGTCGGTAGGCTTCCTGAGAGACTTATGGGTAGGCACATAACCAGGGGTTGATAGCCTGAGGGGGGTGCTGGCCTGGGTTTGTCGGTAGCTGATGACCGTGTTTCGGAACCCACGTTAAGCCGTAGGTCGAATCGCTAAATAGCTTTAGATGCTGATGCGCCTCTAACCGTAAATCCTTTCCTTTCCTTTTCCTTTAATAATAACATAACACATTACAAAATCGATTGTTTAAATTGCCCAAGCTCATATATCCGCAAAAAAAACGATATTTAAAAAACGGACTAAATGAACATAAAAAAAAAGCATTAGAAACTAACAGTTCAAAACATGCTATAAATAATGGATACAACTTTAATTTTAACGACATAAAAATTTTAGATTTTGAAAAACAATATAAAAACGGAAATATAAAGGAAATGATTTATATAAAAAAAAACAAATAATACCATTAATTTCGGAAATGATACTGATAATTTAAGTGTAAGTTTAATGACATCATTAAATAATAAATTTTCATAATTTTTTTTTTAATTTTTGCATCTAATTGTTAGGTTATAACCAAAAAACAAAAAATATAAATGTAAAAAATTTGTTAAACATATCAATCAGAAATATGTCAATTGAAAATTGAAAAAAAATACCATATTTTATTTAACAAGTTTAGGAAATTAATTGTTTAATGAGATATTGGTAGGTTTTTATATATAAATTTGTATTTTTTATAAAAATAAGGTATATTGTACAGATCTTGAAAAAACAAGGACTAGATCGGCAAACGCTGGCAATTATTAAAGCAACATTAACTAATACAAGGTCAAAAGTTAAATTTATGGGTATCTCAGAGCCCTTCGAAATTAAAACTGGAGTGAGACAAGGGAATGGACTCTCGCCACTCTTATTTAACTGTGTTCTAGAAAAAGTAATACAGGAGTGACATGAAAAAAAGTCGGTCCTGAATATTGACCGGCCCATTAAACTGGGGAGAACCAACATCAAAATTGATTGTCTGGCGTTTGCTGATGATCTAGCAATTTTGGCTCAAGATATATTGACGGCACTAAAACAGATTGAAATCCTAAAAGAAGCAGCAGAAAAGGTAGGATTCCAAATTTCCTTTGAAAAGACACAATACATGACCTGCAACAGACTAAGAACACCATTTCTAAAAACATAATATGGTAACACCAGACGAGTCTCTCAATTCAAATATTTGGGTGAAATAATCATGGAATGATGTTTTTTATTATTATTCAAGTATGGGCCCTGGTGGACCACGCGAAGTACGATTAGAGGCGTTTGTTGTTGTTAGCCTTTTTTTGCGCCCATACTAATTTCATTCTTTCGCTATGAGCTTTTTTCCTTTCGTCAGACCAAGTTGTTCCAGTCTTCCTACATTTTTCTCTCTGGCCAACCTTACAAACGTCAACCTTGTGTTTGAAACAGCCTCTATCCTGAATTTCACTTTGTGTAATATTTGCTGATCTTAGGTCCTCTTTAATTGCAGCAATCCATTTAATTATTTCTACTTTAGCTCTACTCCTATTTTCATAAAATTCGACTATTTGTCTAGTTAGCCTATTTATTAAGGACTTAGCATTTATTAAAGATTTATTAAAGACACATAAAACGGATTCATCCGTTTTATGTGTCCCTAAAACTCAAGTCTTCTTTTTCTCATATCGCTATGTATATCTATGTATTGTTTGATTTCTTGGTTTTCTCGAAGTCTGTATGTTGTGCTATTTATTTGTTTGGGGCCTAAGATTTTTCTTATGATTTTTCTTTCCTTCTTTTCAATGTCCTCGATGTCTCTCTTTCTTTTCAAAATGAGCGTTTGTGCCCCATATAGACATTCTGGCTTAATAACTGTGTTGTAATGTCTCAGTTTTGTGTTTTTAGATATGCATTTTTTGTTGTAAATATTTTGTGTAAGTTTCAATGCCGTTTCCATTTTTTAACATCTACCCTTATTGGCCTCTTTTTCCAAACTAATTTCCATTATTATTTCACCCATGTATTTGAATTGAGAGACTCGTCTGATGTTACCATATTTTGTTTTTAGAAATGGTGTACTTAGTCTGTTGCAGGTTATGTATTGTGTCTTTTCAAAGGAAATTTGAAGTCCTACCTTTTCTGCTGTTTCTTTTAGGATTCAATCTGTTTCTGTGCCGTTAATACATCTTGAGCCAAAATTGCTAGATCATCAGCAAACGCCAGACAATCAATTTTGACGTTGGTTCTCCCCAGTTTAATGGGCTGGTCAATATTCAGAGCCGACTTTTTTTCATGTCACTCCTGTATTACTTTTTCTAGAACACAGTTAAATAAGATGGCGAGAGTCCATCCCCTTGTCTCACTCCAGTTTTAATTTCGAAGGGCTCTGAGATGTCACTCATGAATTTAAATTTTGACCTTGTGTTAGTTAATTTTGATTTAATAATTGCCAGCGTTGTCAGATCTAGTCATTGTTCTTTCAAAATTCGGAATAAAGACTCACGGTCAATAGAACCATATGCTTTTTTGAACTCCACACTCCACAAATGTACAGACGATATTTTTATTGTACAGTGTTTGATGTCTTAGGATCAACTTTAGATTCAGGATCTGTTCAGGGCAAGATCTGCCCGGTCGAAAACCTGCTTGATATTCACCAATTTTAGGTTCTAACTGTCCCTGTGCTCTGTCTAGTAGACATTGAGATAGAATCTTCTAACAAACTGGGAGAAGAGATATCCCTCTATAGTTGTTTAGATCTATTCTATCTCCTTTCTTGTGTAGTGGATGGATTAGAGAATCTTTCCAATCTTCCGGAATCCGCTCGGTTCACCAAACTTCTTGTAGAATTTTGGTTATTTCCTTGATTGTACCTGGACCAGCGGGCTTCAAAAGTTCAGTAGTGATTCCATCTTCACCAGAAGCTTTGTTATTTTTAAGCCGCTTGACTTGCCTAATTATTTCATCTTCATTCGGTGGTACTGAATATGGGTTTGTTTGTTTAGGGTTTAGTGTTGGTAATTTGTTTAAAGGCTCAGGACAGTTTAGAATTTGTTCAAAATATTTTGCAAGTATATATATATATATATATATATATATATATATATATATATATATATATATATATATATATATATATATATATTGGTTCTATTGTACTCTTAACAATATGCCCTCTACTTTTGGGATTTCACTATACCTATGATATCTGGATCCTTGGATATAGCTGCTTCAATTTCTGGTTTATTTTCTTCTCTCCCATCCTACCTCCAAATATTTTCCTAAATGCTTTTCTCTTCCATATCGCAATATTCTCATATATGCTGCTTCCAGCGTCCATTGCAAATATCGATTATATAACTGTCTTATAGATTCTTAATTTTAAATTTATTATATATTTACTATGTAATAATCCTATATAAGAGTAAATGCATCTGTTTCCTGCCTTATAAATTACGATGTATATTACACGAAGCTGATAGGAACAGTGGAAGACATGTTCTTCCACTGTTTCTATCAGCTGTGCTTATCATCTCAAGTCATCCTTACATTGGATAAAAACATCGAACAAAAAATTTGTCTTAAATTTTGCATTGCAAACGGAATTTCGTTTGTCGAGTCGTTGAAAATGTTACAGGCTTACGGTGAATCGACTTTATCAAAAACACGTGCATATGGGAGAGATAGCCGCTGATCTTTCTGTGTCTCACGAATCAATTCGTACCATTTTAAGCGATTGTTGAGCACATGAAACGCGTTCCCGCTCGATTAGCGCCAAAAGACCTGAATTTTCTTCGGTCACTCAGTCGCGTAACGATATCTGAAGACATGCTTGAACGAGTCAATTCCAATCCCTCATTCATAAAATGCATTGTAACTGGTGATGAGGTATAGGTATACGAGTTTGACATCCAACATAAAAAATGTGATGTTGGGTGTTTTCTTTGATTATCGCAGTGTTGTGTACTCGAAATTCTTGCCAGAAGGTCAGACGTAAATAAAGAATATTATCTGAGTCGAAATAAGTTCGAAAAACTCATATTCGTCGGAAAAGACCAGATTTGTGGAAAGAAAACTTTTGGGTTTTGCATCACGACAAAAACTCAACAAACACCATCGAACAATCACCGTATTCACCTGATATAGCTCCGGCCGACTTCTCTCTCTTTCCAAAACTCAAATCCCCTTCGAGGCACCCGTTTTCAGTCGATAGAAGACATAAAAGAGAATTCGCGGCGAGAACTGAAGTTGATTGCGGAAATTGCGTTTAAAAAATGTTTTGACAATTTGATTATTCGTTGGCATAAGTGTATTATTTCGAAAGGCGCCTACTTTGAAGGCGATACAAGAAATTTTTGATAAATAATAAACATTTTGTGTTTTATTAACGAATTCCCGGTACTTTTTTGACAGAATTTATGTAGTGGAAATAATTATACCACCGAAGGATTGGGCAAATATTACGTGGAGCCCGGGACAAAGATTCCTCTTTTTTTTTTAAGATTAAAAAAAAATTGGTTCATTTCATCATGGTTTGTGATAAATCCGTAAAAATCAGGTTAAGCAAATGCCAAATCCCTTTTTGCCTACTGTATACACATATTGAAACTAACAAGGATATCCCGCTGTCATTAAAACAGTTACGTACACAGAAGCGGCGTATATGGGACTTAATAATATTTTCATTGTTATTAAAGAGAGCCTATTCTCACGATATTAAAAAAATAATAACCAACACTTAATTATCAGCTAAAACAGAAAATCTTCAACATCCTCTCGTAGCGGTTTATGCGAAACAGTTCTACATTTAAGTTGGTCGGATAATTGTCGTTCCCATGAGCACAGGTCGTGGGATTCCAGCGTATCAAAGACGTCTTTCCGTGAGAACGGATGATTTTTGTACGCCGCGGTGTCTTGGACGTGGTGTGGTGCACCACTAAACTCACCTGAAAACGAATCGTAGTGTATCACGGTCACGTCTCGGTCGAATTGACACAGGTGGTACCAATTCACACCTCGGACGTGGTGGTCGAGTTGCCCGATATACTTTGTATTGTCGTCGAGAAATGTCAAGTCAAACAAATGACTGTAGCGACGAAGTCACGTTCTGGTGACGGGCTTTATTACCAAATAAATTCGAAAGTGGTTGCAACGGTACGTTTCATCTGTTAAAATCAGTTGATACATATGACAAAACACAGAATTTCTAAAGGAAAACTCTTGTTTAGTGAAGAAAACTCGTTTCTTTTTTTACATCTAAATTTTCTGTTAAAATCTGATACATTTTTCAACCAACTCTGTGAGCTGATACTTTCTCTTCTTCCTTTCTATTCTATTTATTTCTTCTCTACTGCCATAATCAAAAAGTGAGGTGACTTTTTTAAATTCAGACCGACTCGTTATTAATTGTTTACATAGTTAAAGGGAATTTTTCGATTTTTTATCATTATACAGGATGTCCCGAAACTCAACGTCAAGCGGGTGCCGGACGAAAGGCCAGACTATACCAGTTCTGACAAAAATAAGAAAAAAAAATCCATGTCGCTATATTAAGTGATAATTGGCATATTCTTGAAAATCTTGAAATTTGACACCCTAGGCTAGATCTTTAGGTACTGCGATTACAAATTTCCCAATTTTTCAGTGCTATTTTGTATAACTTGATCCTAAATAACCATGCTATTAATCACAGTCACAAATCAAACAATGAACGTAAATTAGAACGTAAAATTTAGAAAAAAAAAGTTTCATTGAGTCGTGGTTTAAAAAATTATGTCGGCTAACACTTCACCTTTTAAAAACAATGAAGTACACTACCCTGGGCAAGTTATTTCAAAAGATGGTCCATTTAGTCAAGATTTCAAAATGGTACAACAATTGTCACTTTTCTTTCCACAAAAAGTATTATCGCTTATTTTTTTGCAAAAAGATCACATATCAAAAAACTCATACCATGATAAAAAATACTTTTGTGTGCTCAACGATCAACTTCACCAGTGTAAGTGAGATGGACAAATGTGATAGAGTGAGATAAATAGTGACGCTGTTCGACGACGAATTAGACAGAAACAGATTGACATTCAGAGTGAGCGAGACGGATAGTGATCTCGATGCTCAATTGTTGCTTATTGTTTTTTTGTTATTCAGTACGCTACATTCCTTCGTTTACTGCTCATATTCTCGTAATCGTGTAACTTGTGTTACCCCGGACTTAATATTGAATTTGTGCTAACGGCCTTGGCTTGTGTTACCCTGGATTTGATATTGCAGTTGTGCTGACAACTTTGGCTTTGTTTCCCTAAACTTAATTTGTGTTATGCATTCTATGTTAGTTAGTATTTAGCAATACTAACACGTTTTGCGACATCCCCTATCTGTACACACCGGAAGAATATGCGAACATGCATCTTATCTATGCTGAATGCCGTTGTAATGCCTCTGCCGCAGCCAAATAGTATCGCGAGAGGTAGCGCCCAATGCGAAGCTAAAGTATTGCTCATCGAATTTTAAAACGATACGAATATCAACCGTATGATATTCAACATGTACAAAGTTTGCTACCTTGTGACTAGACTCCCAGAATCGATTTTTGCAGAACAATGTTGACGAGAAAACGGAAGATCCGCAATTTCTAAACAAAATTGAATGGACTGATGGATGGACGTTTAAAAAAGACGAGAAAAAAGACATAACTTACATAGTTCGCACACAGAAAACCCGCATTTAAAGCTGGGTCCACGCCAAAAATTAGCGTGTGTGTTGAATTTACTGGAACAATTTGTTCGTGTGCGTGCTGTGCGGCTACAATATTTGTGTGTCAGAGCGTTTACATTGCCACGCAGGCACACCACATACAGTCCGAATAGCGCAAATTTGTATTGATGTGGACCCAGCTTAACGCGTGAAGACTGGTCCCAGTATCAATTTAAAGTTAACATGTGACCGGAATTTTAAACGGACTAATAATTGGACCATTTGAGCTGCCCGAAACTTTCAATGGTGCCAGCTACTTGGCTTTTCTCCAAAACGATTTGCAGACTTTGTTAGACTCAATATCTACAAAGAAATGTGGTTTCAACAAGATTCAATTCATTTCAACAAGATGTGGTTACAAAGATGGTTGCCCAGCGTATTATGCTCGTCCTGTACAGGATTATTTGAACAGAGAGTATCCCGAAAGGATGATTGGGCTCCGTGGTTCAATTGAGTGGTCTCTTCGTTCTCCGGACCTAAACCCGCTTGATTTCTTTTGGTGGGGCTACATAAAAGAAAAAGTGTATTCAAAACTAATACAAAATCTAGCCGAACTGCGTCACAGAATTATTGAAATATCAGAAGAAATAGATGCGAGGAGATTCACACGATTGGTGAAAAGATATTTTCTGAGACGATGCAGTGCATGTATTCGTGCCGAAAACAAACAATTTGGGCATTTACTTTACATTTACATTTACATTACATTTTTAAAGACCAATATTGTGATAAGTAAAAGTATTACAATAATTCCTTCTATTTCATTTTGATTATGTTTTATCTTAAATAATAGATCGATTATTAATTTGACTCACACACATTGCCTTTGGATTATTTTTTTTTTTAAATAACCCAATTGTATCATTTTGAAATCACGATATGGGCCGTCTTAAAGTTGAATGTCAATCTGTCTCTCTCTAATTCGTCGTCGAACAGCATCACTATCTATACCACTCTCTCACATCTATCCACTCACTTACACTGGTAAAGTCCATTTCTGAGCACACAAAAGTATTTTTTATCATGGTATGAGTTTTTTGAAATGTGGTCCTTTTGCAAAAAAATAAGCAATGATATTTTTTGTGACAAAAAAAGTGCCAATTGTTGTACCATTTTGAAATCTTGACTAAGCGGGCCATCTTTTGAAATGACTTGCCCGGGGTAGCTGGCCCAAGTTAGCTGACATAATTTTTTTAAACCACGACTCAATCAAACTTTTTTTTACTAAATTACCAACGTTCATTGTTTCATTTGTGTCTACGATTAATAGCATGGTTATTTAGAATCACGTTAGAGCACTAATACGTAAATACATACAAATATATATAAATATACATAGAAACATAGAATACTTAGAAACTATAGGCATACAAAGTAATATAGATTTTCAAAAATATGCCTATTATCACTTAACACGGTGACGGATTTTTTTTTCTTATTTTTGCCAGAACTGGTATAACCTGGCCTTTCACCAGGCCCCCACTTGACGTTGATATATTGATGTGTATATATATATATATATATATATATATATATATATATATATATATATATATATATATATATATATATATGCAAAACTATAAGAAAACGTATCAGAGAGGACACGCGCCGATTCAATATGCAGCTAGTGCAAAAAACCCTGGAAGAAAACAAAGGAATTAACAAAGCTAAACAGAAGCTGAGAAACAAAAGAACGCAAATATATGCTTTAAAGCGTGAGGATGGCACAGTGTGCAGGACGCGTACCCAAATGTTAGAGATTGTCAGAAGGTTTTATTCCCAGTTATATGAAGATCAGAGCCAGTCAGGGACAGCAATACCCACGGAAGAACAATATATAATACCAGATATCCTAGTGGAGGAAGTAACAAATGCTATAGAATTGATGAAGAACGGCAAGGCTCCAGGAAACGATAGTGTAACTGTCGAAATGCTAAAAGCTGGTGGTCGGACGTTACATAAAACACTGGCAAAATTATACTCAAAATGCCTCAAAGAACAAAAAGTACCTGACTTATGGAAAAATGCAGAAGTGATCCTTTTACATAAAAAAGGAGCACAGGAAGATTTAAAGAACTACCGTCCAATAAGCCTCCTATCAGTGATGTACAAAGTTTTCACTAAGATAATTTCTAAAAGAATATTAAAAAAACTGAATGACGCACAACCAAGAGAACAAGCAGGATTCAGAAGTGGATTCAGTACAATGGATCACATCCAGGTTGTACAGCAGGTCATAGAAAGGCACAACGAATACACCATGCCACTGTGCTTGGCTTTTATCGACTACGAAAAAGCATTTGATTCCATCTCAAAGCATGCGATAATGGATGCACTGCTTAGCCAAGGTGTAGAGAGAGCCTATGTAAACCTATTAGAATCGATATATGATGGAGCTACAGCCACAGTTCACCTTGATGATCTTGAAGTGGGAATTAATATAGAACGAGGTGTACGGCAGGGTGACGCAATATCGCCTATTCTTTTCTCGGCTGGCCTTGAAGAAGTATTCCGTAAACTGGATTGGGAACAGGATGGGGTAAAGATCAATGGTGCAAACTTAAACCATCTTAGATTTGCAGATGATATTATTCTCATTTCACAAGACCCAGAGGAGCTGCAAAGACGCATACAAGAACTGCAAAGGGCTGGCGAACCATTTGGCTTGAAAATTAACCTGAAAAAGAGTCAGGTTATGTTCAATAACTTCGCTCAGGACAGAAGAATTTCAGTTTTAGGAAGGGATTTAGATATTGTGGACAGCTTTGTATATCTTGGGCAGAGAATTTCCATGGAGGGGAATACCGCCCGGGAGGTGGAACGGCGTGTTAAATGTGGCTGGCAGGCATTTGGTAGGCTCAACATAGTGTTTAAGAGCAGACTCCCACTTTGCCTGAAAAGAAAAGTATTCGATCAGTGCGTTCTACCCGTTATGACATACGGAAGTGAAACCTGGACACTCACATCGCAATCAATTCAAAAACTTCGGGTGGCACAGAGGGGAATGGAAAGATGTATGCTTGGCATTACAAGACGAGACAGAAAGTCCTGCGCATGGATCAGGGAACAAACAAAAGTCTGTGACATCATTGGAAGAGTAAAACAGTTGAAATGGAGATGGGCAGGCCATATAGCGAGGCGATGGGACGACAGATGGACCAAGGCAATCCTGGAGTGGATACCGCTTGATCGCAAACGTCCGCGAAGAAGACCGAAAGCACGATGGACTGATGACATCGTTAAGTATATTGGACCCGAGTGGCAGAGGAAAGCCCAGGACCGTGAAGGTTGGAAGCATGCTGAAGAGGCCTTCATCATGCAGTGGATCGATACGGGCTGATGATGATGATGATATATATATATATATATATATATATATATATATATATATATATATATATATATATATATATATATATATATATATATATACCCCCCCATATTTTCGCTATTTGAAGGAATATAGCTTTGAATGTTTGCAAGTCATACAGATTGATGGATCACATTTGTTAAGCTACTCAACTGAAACCTGAACTTTAAACTCAGCCCCATATTTTCGCTATTTGAAGGAATATAGCTTTGAATGTTTGCAAGTCATACAGATTGATGGATCACATTTGTTAAGCTACTCAACTGAAACCTGAACTTTAAACTCAGCCTACTACGAATTCACCCACAGGTCAATTCTCGATATTTTGTTTCGCGTTGGAGATATCGAAAAAAGTTGTTCAGAATATTATTTTAACCCCACATACCGAGTTTCATGACAAAATTCGCATTTTTAAGGATTTCATTATTTTGGTCTATACAAACAATTATTAAAAGTTTATTTTTTAATTTGATAATTAGTGTGCCATGGAAAGTAAAAACTTGACACATTGTCATTTTAATAGTGTCATTTATTCAAATATTTCAGTAAAATAAATTGCAATTACAAAGGAATAATAATTTTATTCTTATGGGAAAACAACATTTGGTTATTGATTCAATTTAAAATAAAAAAGTATACAATAATCATTTTCATAATACAAATAACTATCAATGTGATCCTATCAACTAGTCTCCCGTCTATTCCAATACATTTTTCGATTCTTTTACGATTCTGTTAAATGCTCGCCCAAGATCCGGGATGCTGATTTCTTGACTGGCTTGCCTTATTCTGGCACAAAGTTCATCTCGATTTCTGGGCCTTGTTTTATAAACTTTATTTTTGATCATTTCCCAAAAATAAAAATCGAGGGGTGTAATATTGGGAGACTTCGAAGACCACAGTTCAAAAGGACTTTTTCTTTCTATCCAGCGCATAGGAATTTTTTGGTTCAACCATTAACGAACAATCCTTGAATTGTGGGTGGATGCACCATCTAGCTGCAAATACATATCCTGTCGCACATTAAGAGGAAGATTTTCAATTGCATCCCAAAATTCCCCTTCGAAGAAGTTAACTAAACGACCAGCATTTATTAAAGAAAAAAGAACCAATTCGGTTGGTTCGGTTTCCTAAAATTTCACATCAGACATTAACTTTCTGAGAATGTTAGTCTTTACAATTTATAACACAGTGAGGGTTATCTCTGGTCCAGTATCTACAGTTTTGATATGATACAACCCCATTAGTGGTGAATGTAGCCTCAAATGTCTGTCATTTAAAAAATTACTCTGGGTCCAATAACAATAGTCTAATGTTTTATTATCATCACCTTCTTTCAAAGTATGTAAGAACTTCGGTTTATAGGGCTTGATTTTGTGACGAACGAAACATCTTCTGATTTTATCCTTGCTAATATTTAGTTGAGACGATAAATCTCGAGGGCTCATGCATGGATTTGCTCGATTTGTCGCCAATATATCGTTATCCTCAGAATATTCGACAAGGTTGACCTTTTTGGTGGATTTTAATAACACTGCCAGTTGCATTGAGAAGGGCATTAAAGGATCTGCTTTTTTATGAGTAATGGGAGCACGTTGGGGATGTCTCATGTTAGAATCTGAAGCAACTTCCCTGCTACTACGATGAAAGTCACCAAACAACCGGATTATTTCAATTTTTTCTCTTAAAGTCAATTGCGTTTTAATTATGTGATCACTGACTAGAACTTTACTCAAAGTTTAATCTGACTTACATTTAACACTAGTGTCAAATAATTACTTTTCATCGCACACTAATTATCAAATTAAATTTGATAATTAGTTAGTTTAATTAAAAAATAAACAAACCTAGTAATAATTTTGTGTATAGACCAAAATAATAAAAAAATAAAAATGCGAATTTTGTCATGAAACTGGGTTTTTAAAGTTAAAATGATATTCTGAACAACTTTTTCTAATAACTTATTTTCATATCTGTAACGCGAAGCAAAATATCTAAGATTGACCCTGTTTCTGAATTTGCAGTAGGCTGAGATTAAAGTTCAGATTTCAATTGAGTGTTTTAAAAAATCAGCTGTGGCTGTTAATTAAATATTTTGTATTTTTTACGAGATGGCGCTGATAGCAAGGGTCGATTCACCGTCTAATCTCTTATGGCAGTATATACTTTGTTGCTTCGACAGTAGCTCTCAAAACGCCGTTGATGTTTAAACGATCTCGAGTTTGCGTCATATTTTTTCGTATGGTAAACATGTCGAATTTCGAGTTAAATAAAGAAAATTTACGGAACATGCTGCTTTTCTTGTTCAATCGAAAGAAAAACATGAGTGAAAGTCGTCGTATACTTATGAAATCTTACAGTGACAATGTTCCAATTACTATGTTTGTTAGAACTTTATAAGTTTATAAACCTAAATAAAGAAAGGAGTAAAACTTGAAATATCTATTGTTATTATAAACTTAACCCAAAACAATATAAGGCAAAGCAAAAAAATAATTTAAAACAACATCACAAAAACACTGAAACAAATGAGATTTCAATAGTTGAGCGTTTACGAAATGATAAATTGCCAAAGTAACCGTACGTAAAAAGAAACCGCAATTGATTGCGTCCGAGGAAACTGACTATACACCGTGTTGCTCAGGTGTTCAAACTAGCCGAAATGTTATCTTGGCCAACACCGGGGTACCGTCAAAGACAAGCCATCCGTCGTTGAGTAATATCTGTTATTTTCCATCCTCGATCACGAAGTGATGTTTTGAAATGCAGTCTCGAAAAAAAAAGGATCAAGTCGAGGTCAGTCCTGAGCAATACCGTCGGAAATGTCAGAAAAGAGTAATGCTGATTGTGAAACAATTGGCAAATTTTAATATACTGAAAATCAAAAAAATTGTAACGCCATTATACCAAGTGTGGCGGTTAATAATTCTTCATTTTTTTTTAAGAGATGGCTCTGAAAACATGGATCCATTCACCATGATCCATGGCATTTTGCTGCGATTACAGCAATGGTGCCAAACCTACCGTAAGACGCTTATGGGCATTGGTTTAGACAACTCAAAAATGGTGATTTCGGCTTGAATGACAAAGCAAACCCAGGTCATGCGAAGTTTTGCTTTCTCGGCATGTAAGAAAGACTTTTATTGCATCAGATCGTGACAAGAGAAGAAATATATATATATATATATATATATATATATATATATATATATATATATATATATATATATATATATATATGGAGTTTTTTTAATTCTTTGGACTGCGTCCGTGGGGGGAGGGAGGGGGGTTGAATTGATGCCTTGGACACACTTGGGATCCACCAAGACCACCGAGCATCGCCGTGCGTTAGCTAATTTTATCTTTGATGAAGTTATGAAGTTAAAAATGATGCAGAATTTAGCAGTAAAATTTTGTTTTCCGACAAAGCTCATTTCTACTTCAGAGAAGAATAAAAATGAATTATATGGGGAAGTGAAAATCCTCAAGTGAGGGATGGGTGAGGCTTCCTCCCGATCAAGCATTGCTCATATATATATATATATATATATATATATATATATATATATATATATATATATATATATATATATATATATATATATATATATATATATATATATATATATATTTCGAAAACCAAAAACGCAGAAAGTCGTGGGTTGACCCAGGACAACCATCAACATCGACCGCAAGACCGAATCACTTTGGAGAAGGGTGTCGTGTACCATGAGCTTCTGAAACGAGGCAAAACAGTTAATATCGCTCGCTACCGTCAATAAATGATCAGTTTAAACCATGTATTGATCTAAAAACAACCAGAATAGGCTACAAGACCCGGAAAAGTGATTTTGCTGCCCGACAACGCCCCACCACACGTAGCGAAAGCGATCAGAGAGACATTATTATCCTTGATAATTGAAAAGAAAAAAAAACGAAAAAATTGTAAAAAAGCAAAATATGTGCATGTCTTAAGCACTCGTGTTATACGAATATCATTCCAATATTCATTCTTGTGATTTAGTATGATTTATTCTACCAAATAAATATTGTTAGCAGAACCTTGCAATCAGAATCGACAGACCTGATAATTGCAAAGAATCTATTACACACTACTACGAATACTACTACGGCTACGAATCAGCTGTAATCATATATGTAAAAGATATTACCGAAAGAACGTAATTGTTACCAGTATTTCAACAAACAAGAAACCGAAGAAAAAAAAGAATGTTATATTATGAATCTCAAGATGAAACTCCAACAGACTCTAAATAAAATTTCAAGATCATCCTATTCTATTCATTAATAAAATACAATTATTAACAATTATAAATCTTTCTTGTATGTCAATTCTTCTATTGGAACCTTTGGTGTGAAACACTAAACTTGAAGAGATTTACCACTAAACACCAAAACACTTTTGAACTGCTCGACGCACGTTTCGCTAACCATGTTAGCATCTTCAGGAGATAGCGATGGTTAGCGAAACGTGCGTCGAGCAGTTCAAAAAAGTGTTTTGGTGTTTAGTGGTAAATCACTTCAAGTTTAGTTTCTTGTATGATTTAAAGCGACCGGTTGATAGGCTTGAATTAAAGCAATCGTGTTTAAATTTGCAAAATATTTTAACACATGATTCACACAGCGATATTTCTGGAGTGCAACTAGTTGAAGAAATGCTAAGCCTGAAGCATTTTTAAATGCAGACCAAGGCCAACCGAAATATGTTCTCAATGTTTTAAACAAAAATGATTCGTGTGATTTGTTTCCAAACACTTGGACTGTTCTTCGAATAGTACAAACTATTCCAGTAAGTGTCACCAAAGGTGAGCGTAGTTTTAGTAAACTAAAACTAATAAAAACATACCTAAGATCGAACTTAGCTCAGGAAATAATGTCAAACCTGGCAATTTTATCAATTGACAATTATATTGCTCAATCCATACCTAATGATATATATATATATATATATATATATATATATATATATATATATATATATATATATATATATATATATATATATATATATATATATATATATATATATATATATATATATATATATATTATATATAGCCTCTCAGCTATAATGAGCAAGAGTTAGTTGCTTGACCGGGAGGAAGCCTCACATTGGAGAGCACACGTTTCGTCTGTTGGTGGTTAGACTCATCAGGGCACCGACATATGCTCTCGCCAAGAATAGGGGGGTCCCTCTCCACAATCAAGCAACCCATATATTCTCCGACTTCTCGTCGGATGGCTTATACATGGAGTTTTTTTACTTCTTTGGACTGCGTCCAATAAGAATGAGAGTATAAATATATATATTTATTTATATTAAAAAAGCATGAGTGTAATAATTAAGAGTTAGTGAATTTGATAAGTGTTGATTTTTTAAAAAGTTGATAGTTATTATTTATTTAACAATAAAGCTTATTGTTTTTGTATCTTTCAGTTTTTTGAAAAATCGTTAAAAAAGAAGTCTAAACTTAAGAATCACCCTGTATTGTACTATTATCTGCCTTACTATGTTTGTTAGGACTTGTATAAGTGTATGCACATATCTAATCAGTGTCATATATTTTAGATTAGTTGGTTTTTGGCACAAGGTCCTTTGTTAAATGCTTGAGTAGTTCGAAGTTTATACGAGGGTTGCTATTTATGTATCCAGAATTGGCAACAATGACGTTGCTAGGTGCCATCTGACATATACATCGTAAAGTTTGACATTGTACTCAGAACTTTTATACGAACGCTATTTGTGTTGTTAAGTGACTCGAAAATTTCATCTCAGTCAAAAAATTAACTCGTGAGATTTACTTCGACTTTCGACGTGGATTATCTCAACAACAGTACAACGATCAACTCACTTCGACTTTTGGCGATGGATCGCCATCTAAATCCACCGTATATCACTGGTTTAGTGAATTCGATCGTCAAAATCGGTTGTTGTGCCAGAAAACATCGATACTATGCGGAAACTGAAAAATCAAGACCATCATGTGATATACCGTGAGATTGAGGTATCCCTGGGCATTAGTATGACAGCATACACAAGGTTTTACATCAACAATTAGTCGTGAAAAAGATTTGTGCGCGTTGTATTCCGCATAATTTGATAATTTGAAATGCTCAAAAAATACAATCGTGGTGCGTCAAAAGCCGTGTATAACATCTACGTAGGTGATGAATCTTGGAGCTCTTGAGCTCGAAAGTAAACAGCAGTCGACTGCATGGATGTTTTAAAATGAACCAAACCCAACAAAAGTTGTTCGCGCAAGAAGCACTTTGAAGCAAATTGTCGCCTGTTTGTTTGGGATAAATAGACATGTGACTACAGTGCCACTAGAGAATCGTAGAACGGTCAATTCTGAATGGTACATAACCATTTGTTTGTCAGAAGTATTTGAAGATATAAGAAAAAACAACCAGGGCGCAAGATCTTTCTTCACCATGACCACGCGAGCTCTCGCATATCGGATCGAGCAAGTCAGTATTTAACCGATCAAAACATCGAATTGATGGGTCATTTGCCGTACAGTCCTGATTTGACACCCAATTATTTTATACCAATTATTCCCGTCCGGGAAGAATAAACTACGTTATCAACGCTTTTGGATACCAGAAGAAACGATTGATGCGTTCAAAATGCATATCATGAAGATACTTCAATCGAAACAGAAAAAGTGCTATGAAAATTGGTTCAAACGTATGCAAAAATGCATCGATCATCGCGGAGAATATTTCAAAAACAATAAAACTATTTTCAGTGATAAATATTTGTTTTTAGTTATTATTCCGGATAAATAGCGACCGTCGTATTCATAGAACATAACAAAAATTTAAGATCTCGAAAAATAATATATAATTGAGAAAAATCAGTTTCTGAATCTATCCGAAAATGAAAACTGCTCATGTAAATTCAGATAAATGTACAGAATTGGGTTTAATGATTTGCCAAGATAATTCGTTACGTGCAAATTTATGAAAATGTATTTAATTCCCCTCTCTCTCTGTATATCTTCAACCTCTAGACTTTAGCCTTGGTGCAACACTACATTCGTTTTATTTCTTTTTTTAAGCCCTGAAATCGAGAAAAAAGCGAATATCTCGTAACATTAATCGTGCAAATTCAACAACCGGGCTACCGCGACCAGCTACGACCTACCCAGGCACAGCCAACTAAGCCGAATCGACAAACAAAAGAATGCTCCGACGTCCAGTCGGCCAGCGTTGGCGCCCGTCAGTCTGCAGCACACCTGCAAAGTTGGCCGTGTGAACAGTTGAAAGTCTCGCCCACGATTTCGTCCGCTTTTGTTTAAACAATCGACATACAGACTCGGACAAAATCAAACGAACTATCGTGTGACCATTATCGGTTCTATTTATCTTTAACCATTTGTTTATTTGGCCTTATCCGTTGTTTATTTCGGTCGTTGTTCTATTTGGTGACAGAGTACATGCGGATTGCATCAGAAATATGTTTATTAATATACACCGTTCTTATTTACTCAAAATATTAAAGTACAAGGTGTCCCAAGGGAAAGTTTCTTTTTGATATAGCGATATAAATAAAAGAGAGACATCCATCAAAAAATCTTTATTAATTGCTTTTTGAAAATAATGTCAGCCAAATGTAAACCTTCACGCTCACGGCAATCATCTAAACGAACCGAGATTATTCCTTAATACAGTAGTATTAGTTCCTAATATACCATAAAGCTCACTTTTATCGGAAACGCTTATTACTTATCTACGGATATAATGTACCGAATAATCAAGTCCCGGCAGTTATTACAAAGCATTCAATAGGTTCATTTTTATAACGTACTCCGTTATTAAGTACTTCTGATAGAAAGTACCAAATTTCCTGTATTAAAATATAAGGTACTTTTTATTTTTAATTATTTTTATTTTTAATTGGGTAACATGTATTGTGCAGTAGAACGTCAAAAAATCAAAGCAAAAAACAGGCAAGTCGCGTTTGGACTGACCGACAAGCGCTACCTCAGTTTTTTTTGCGATCAGCTTCAGCATTATTTACTTAGAGCTATGTATTTGTATTAAATCGTTTATTACAGATAATTTTATTTAGCAACTTTAATTTTCTTGTTGATGTTGTATAGTAGAGTTGTGCTGTTTGTGATCGTGCCTAAGCGAATTTAAAAACGAATTGTGTTTTAAGCATGGATAAATCAACCGAAGTTAGTTCCACTAAAATGGTTCGGAAAACTTGGATAAAACAATGGATAAAAAAATGTCTCTAATTCAGAATATAGAAAGTGGTGCTAAACAAGTCGACATCTGCAAATCCAGGGCTTTGAAAAAGGCGACAGTGTCCACGATATTGAAAAACAATTCAATTCCGAGGATTTTCGAAACTGGGTAAAAGAATTCGCAAACATGTTCAAAAAAACATTGATGAAGCATTACTTCAATGGTTTACGTATCAAAGAAGCATGAATATTACAATAACTGGGCCCATTCTTCAGGCAAAGTCTGAAGAGTTTGAGAAATTTTTTAATGTTGATGAATTTTCTTGCAATTGGGTTTGATTACACAGATTCAAAATGCGGTACAATTTCTGTTTTAGTTCTAGCAGAATTCATGGAGAAGCTGCGAGTGTAAAACTGGAAAATGCTATATGGATTGGGTTAAATTAAGATTAGTTTCACATTTTAGAAACTATGACGCTGGCGATGTTTTTAACGCCGATGGACTTGCCGATGGACTACAATCAGCTTTAATGGTGAAAAATGTATCGGGAGAAAACTATCGGAGGAAAGAATAACCGTTCTTGTGTGCGCAAACATAACCGGAATTGAAAAACGTGAACTTTTAGTTTTAGAACTTTAGTTATTGACAAATTTAACAAACCCAAGTGTTTTAAAAACTTTAAAAAACCACCAGTTAATTATACAGCAAACAAGCGAGCGTGGATGACCGCTGATATTTTCGAAAGCGAATTAAGATCATGGGACAAACAACTGATAAGAGAAAATAGGCACATATTATTGCTTGTTGATAACTGCCCTGCTCATTCGCATCTTATGAATCCAGGAAACATTAAACTGGATTTTTTTCCACCAAATTTTACGTCCGTTCTGCAACCAATGGATCAATGTGTTATTCACAGTTTGAGAGTTTATTATCGACGATAGCTTATGATCAGTAATCTTAAGTGCATTGAAAATAACACACCTATGGCAATAAATATTCTCCATGCTATTGAAATTGAAATGGTTTCTAAAGCTTGGCAACAGGTTTTTCAAAAAACAATTAAGAATTGTTTCAAGCATGCATGGCCCTCCGTTTGCGAGTTCGATGAGGACGATGGCTTATTAAACAAGCTGAAGAGGACGAGGACAACCTGCCTTTATGTATCTGGCTTAATAATAATAATTTTAACTTGGAAAAATTAAATTCCACTATAATAGACGCTTTCATTGATGTGGATAAAGACTGGAGGCGATAAGTATGTCTACCGACCTATGCATTCAAAGTGATGAAGAAGATGAAGAAATACCGTTAGAAGAAATGCTCCCAACTTTTCACGATGCCATAAGCCGTTCTCACGATGCCAGGGATAAAAATAAAGTTTTTGTGTGTATTTTTGGAGTAGATTTTAAATTTTAAAAATGAAATTTTCTATTATTTTGTTCTTGTTTATTATAATACGTGTGTACTTTTGTCAAGAATTAATAAAAGCTATAAAAATGTAATTACGTATATGTAGGAACATACATATTTTCATTTTTCTTAACGAACTCCTTATATAACGTACCGATTATTAAGACCCCCCTCAGGTACGTTGTAACCGAGTTTTACTATATATATTCACGGTATGTCCGGAAAGAAATGCAATTTTTTATATTTAATTATTTAAAACTTGATCTGTAATTCTGGAAAAAATCATATAACAGGACTTGGCTATATTAATTTCAAGTTTCAAGTGTTTATGTGAACATTTACACAGTCCTTTCAAATCATTATTAGCAGATTTCATAGTCTTATCAATATCATTGGGGTAAATACGGTTCAAAAGTTGGGTATCATCAGCTTACAGTTGTAGAGAACAGTTATTAAATAGAAGCGTCCCCAGTACAGATCCTTGTAGCATACCATTAATAATCTCTTTGCTACGTGTCCCTTTTTGTTCCTTTATCAGTAACATGTTGCTTTCGATTTTTTAAGTAATTATGTAATAATTTAATTGATTGCTCAGAAAAGCCCAGATGATAAAAGATAGAAATTAAAATAAAATGATTTATTTTATCGAAAGCGTTTGAATAATCCAATAATAATATAACTGAATTTTTTACCTACATCAAGTGCCTTAAAAATGTCTGTTATATTTAATAATTAAGTTGTACAAATAAATCCTTTACGAAATCCGGATTGATTATTTGGTAGTAAGTTGTACTGGTTGGTCTAAGTACTCCTTAATTTGATAATTCATTATCTTTTCCAAGACCTTAGAAAATACAGAAAGTATACTTATAGGTCTGATATCGTTAAAAGATTTAGGACTTGATAGTTTAGGCAACGGCAATATTTTAGCAATTTTCCATTTTTCAGGAAACTCAAAGTCTAATTGGCAAGAATTTATTATATTTATAATTAATTGTTAAATATTCCAATCATGCGCATATATATATATATATATATATATATATATATATATATATATATATATATATATATATATATATATATATATATTAAAAACAAAGAAAGCGCCAGCCAGCGTCTCCCAGGACCGGTTTCTGGCCTTAAGCCGTCATCAGCTGGGCTCAGGCTGAACGCCTGGAGAGCAGATGAAGGGAACGACTAAAGCCATGACCATATAAATCGGCCATGTCGAATGGTGGCTGCAATCACATGCAGCACTGCCACCCTGTGGTAAACGGCCGCGGTAGATAAACTGTGCGATACCGTTCGTGGCCCGTCTAACCTCGGGTAAGTACCAGGTCTGTTCAAAAGATAATTAAGTGGGCTCGTGGAGAAAGATATTAAAAACAAAGAAAATACACCCGCGCTCCACATTAGTGCTTTGTCGTTCCCCCATCCGCCATCCATCCAATATATATATATATATATATATATATATATATATATATATATATATATATATAAACTTTTGATTTTAATTACAGTCAGTAGTTCTTTTATACATAGGTTTAGAGTTTGTCTTGCACAAAATGGTAGACATATTAAATATTTAATTAATTGATTGTAGTGATAGTGACTTCTTCTTTATAAATCTCAGTACTTAAACTGTCTTACTAAAAATTAAATATTTATAATTTATTTTGTTTACTATAACAGTAAGTTTTGTTACTCTATAATAATTTCTATCTAATCAAATATTAAAACATGTAATGATGTAAATTCATAATATATCATGACCTGTCATGAATGTATTCATTAGTTTAATAAGAACATAAAACCTAAGGTGAATTCTATTAAAAACGAAATATTAAAAACAAAGATGTAAAATCTCGGAAATTATGACAGAGTTTAACTAAAGGTGGTTGCTCGTGAAGGTAAACGCCAAGTACGAGGAGTAACAAGTGCTGAACGTGGCGTTCTTACAACTATGGTATGCGTGGTCAGTGCGGCTGGGTTTTATGTTCCTCCGATAATCATTTTTAAAAGAAAAAAAATCAACAAAGATTTTGAAATTGGGGCACCCCCGGCAAGCTTTGTTACAATATCAGAATCAGGTTACATACATTCCGATTTGTTTGTTGAGTGGTTGAAGCATTTCAAAAATCATGTAAATTGTAATCAAGATAAGAAAGTCCTTTTACTGCTTGATGGGCATACGACTCATATCAAGAACTTAATCGCTTGTACCTCTGCTAGAGAAAATGGAATAGTATTACTGCAGTTGCTTGGCATACCACCCATCGTTTGAAACCTCTAGATGTTGCTTTCTTTGGGCGGCTACGGAAATATTTTGTTCAGGCGCAAGAAACTTTTCTTCGTCAATATAAAGGTGATAAGATAAATCAAACTTAAATTTCTAAATTGCTAAATGAAGCATATGACAGAGCGGCAACTGTGGCAGTAGCTGAAAATGCCTTTCGTGCTACTGGTATTTGGCCAGTTAACAGACATGTCTCTCAGGATTACCGGTTTACACCATCAGATATGCTAATCACCGCTACCAAAACAAAATCCACAGCCAGGTCCATCGTCTTCTCGAGCACAAAGAAGTATTGCTCAGAAAGCACAATTATTATCAACTATTGATAACTTTCTGGGCTTAAAACGTAGCGTCGAAGAAAATATTAAAAAGACAAAACCAAAAAATATTGGGAAGAAAAGGTGTAGCAAAGAAGAGAAGATTAAAAAGAAAAAACAAAAAGTACAAATGAAAACTACATAGTTTTGTACCATATATGATAAAAAGGGAAGAAGAGATAGTTCAATGCATTACATGTCACTCTTGAGTACATACAAAATGTGCTGGTGTGAGTCCAAAGATCAAGAAGTATTTTTGTTTTAATTGTACTTAATGGTCCATTCTAAGAAACCAGTGGTCCATTGCAAAAAACCGGTTTCCTTGGGTGAACCGAACACTGAATTTTTAAAAATTAATTTTTTATGATAATAAGTAAAAAAAAATTAAATAGTTATGTTAGTTTGAAGATTAGCAACTTTCCGCTATAAGGCAAAAATCATTATTAATTTGGAATAATTTCGAAAGATTACAATTACTCAAGTTGTTAAGCAAAACCTCTACCTTGAGAAACATACACAACTTCCCAACTCGAGCAACGGGATTCCACTGAGCATAGGAACGTTTGTCGCGTACTGGTTGTTATGGGCATTCACAATATTCCTCTAAACACGTTACAATCTATTTTGTAGTAACAAACCACAAAAACCACTATCAAGGAAACAAGAAAGTGACGTCTGTCCACTTCAAGCAAATGTCACTTTTCAAAGACAAACACATATGTAGTCAAGGAGGCGTATTGACATAAAAAATGCAGTTGTTTCGTGCCATAGAAATAGGCAAACAGCGAGATCTCAAAGCAAAGACAGTTGTAAGAATCGATCAAAATATAAAGACATGGCCAAAGGAAAACTATTTTTTGTACTGTTCGTGTTGGTCGTGGCAGTTTTTATATCAGTGAGGGCCCAGGACGCACCAGCTTCTGCAGCACCTGCAGCAGGAGGTGCATCTACTCCAAAATCTGGAGGAAACAGTAAGAATATTTTTTTATAATCTAAACAAACCCAATTCTCAATAAAATATCATACTTTAAGCAGAAAATTTGCTTTTGTTACTTTGGAATTTTATGAATTTTGCATCAAAACTTTTCTTTTCAGTTAATTTGAAACCATACGGATTACTAATCACATTGATGGCCGTGCTGCTCAAAATATTACCAGGTTCCATGACGCAGTAATAGTTAGTCGTTCATTCTAAATTGTGTGTATATGTAATACGAAACGTATATTTTGTTTATACTTTATTGGTTTAATAAATATTTTGATGTTTGTGATTATTTTCATTTATTAGATCTTTTTTTCACTACCTTTGACATTTAAGGTCCGAAACAAAAAGATAGGACACCCCTAATTTTTGCTATTTTTTTAAATTATTGTTCAATATTATGCATGCCTTCTTTTAGAGGGTGGCGCAAAATAAGGTTCCTAATTCGCGCTGTAAAATGTAAACGAAACAATAAATAAACCGTCTACACAAGAAATAAAAGTTATATGTTAGATATTTTTTATTATACATGAAAAATCACATTTACAGATTTCCTGCTGGCAAACATGTGCTCTTCTGACAGCACTTTCAAACTCTTCTCAGCATTTCAGGAGATATTGTGGCTATCTCATGCCGGATGTTGTTCTTTAGGCTCTCGATGGTTGGAAGGTTGTTGGTATATAATCTGTCCTTGAGATAGCCCCATAGGAAAAAGTCTGGGACGGTTAGATCCGATGAGCGAAGTGGGTATCTCATATCACCATGTTTCGATATGATGCGGTTCGGAAATTTTGCCTTATAAGGTCCATTGTGGCTCAGGTGGTGTGAGTCAAAGTGCTGCTGATAGCTGCAGCAGCAAAAAATTATTAATCATTACCCTATAGCGCTCTCCACTGACCGTCTAAGCAACACCTTCTTCACCTTCGAAAAAAATAAGATCCTATGGTTTCGTTCAGTTGTAACACATCAAACCTTCACGCGAGCGGAATGAAGGGGTCTCTGGTGAGTTATTTTTGGGTTCTCGCTGCCCCAACATCGATAGTTTTCTTTATTGACGAAGACACAAAACAAAATTCTCATCATTTCCTGCTAGGTTTACGAATGGACGGGGCTATTCTAGACGAACTAACCTATCTTCTGGATGAAAGGCTTGGATCAACTGAATTTTGTAGAAAAAGAGTTCCAAATCTGTCCTTAGAATTCGCTCTAGGGAACGACGGGAGATCAGCAAAAGCAGAACATCGTCTGGTTGATTTTTGGAGTTGATCTGCAACACTCCTGAACTCATTCGATGTTTACTATATACCAGTATGAGGTCTTCCCGTGTGTCTGAAAGCCCAACAGTTCCCCTTTTTTCAAAATGCCGAATCGTTCTGGTTATTGTGTGCCTATTCGGTGCCTCGCGAACATTGTAAAATCTTTTATATCCACGTTGCGTTAGAATTATTGATGGATTATTTTAACACAAGATAACTATTCTGGTTTGCTGAGCAATTATGTGTATCTCCATATTTGAAATTATCTGACTTTTATCTGTAAAATAAAAACGAAAAAACTACAAAAAACTAAAAAGTTTTAATTTTTTAAAAATAGATATCTTATTTTTCACCAAGCTGTATTTAGTAACTTGGTTTACTTATCGAAAAATGTACCTGATGAATTGACATCGATGAGAAGAGTAACTCTGGAGTCTAACTCACTACTGGGCCGTAGTCAAATGGATTTCGGCATTGATGGATGACCTGATGGGTTTTGAAAGTGATATTTGAGAGGAGACTTTGAGAGGATACCACTTTCTTGCTGCTGCAGTGGATCTTGACAACGCAAGACATAACGTTATCTCCACTTTGTGTACATGGGGAGCAAGAAGATCCCTTTTAACATTTATACAAAATTTCTTTACGGAAAGATCATTTCAAGTCCTTGTCAATGGTATTCTTTCTGATGTATTTCCCTTTGAAAATGGACTTCAACAGGGCACGGTGCAGAGCCGTACACTGTTTAACATTAACAATAAAATAACATTAACAATAAACAATATCAAGATATATTCCCCAGCGGAATGTGTTACAGACATTACGTTGATGGCATTCAGTAAAAAAATACATTTTTTTGCAAATTTAATACAAATCTTTTCAAAATAATCTTCATTTGATTTGATCCAATTATCCATGCAGTTGGAATAATTAATGTCCTCAATCGAGTCAAAACGCGTTTCACAGAGCGGATATTTGAGTTTGGAGAAGAGACAAAAGTCGCACCGAGCCATATCCGGTGAATACTGGGCTTGAGCGATCATTTTTGTCATATGTTTGTCTAAAATAATAAACCAAAATGTGTTCAGATGATCCATAAGAGACGCCTATCTCTCTAATGTCAACATGACGATTTTCATCTGCTAAACACACACTGATTGACATATCGCGCTCAAACTTCATGTGTATGTCACTTACGGTTGTACCAACCCAAGAAAAAAAATACCGATTCATAAACCGCGCGCGGTTTTTGAATCAAGCTTAATAGGTTGTGAGAGAAATATCCCGTCCTCCCATAATTCACTGTCCCGATGGTTCTCTCATTTTGGTTTCTCTTTCTACCTTTTATTTTTTTTTCCAGATACCGGACTAATTTTGAAGACTTCATGCTTTCCGCGGACAGAACGTGATAACAAACAACACACTGCGACTTGTCATCCAAGGTAATGAATCCATATTTTAAATATACTTCATTGTACAATCTGGTATTTTTCTTTACTGTTCACCAGATGTAGATGGTGCATTTCGTTTTGTCACAAATTTGTCCCTTTTTTTTAATATTATTAAATTATTTTATTACCACACTGATATTAATTTATCTAACACTGAGTAAAAGGAGAAATCGTAGTATTTAACACTGAGTAAGAGAAGAAATCGTAGTACTTGTTTTCGTAAAAACGTAATTAACAATAAAACTCCTCGTCTCGTTCCTTTGATTTTATTACTAAAGCGTATAGCTTGTACGAACCTGCCTGAGCGTGCTCGGGACGAATGATCCATCTCGCATGCGCGGACGGGTGGCACAAGGTGCCCGGGTGGGTCATATTAAAAGTGTGTGCTAGTGCAGGGCACAGGTTTGAACTGGTAAAAGTAATATAAGAACAAGGGATTACACAAGCCCTGCAGTTCGGTATTTATGGTTGTGTGCGGTACTTCGGTATAAGTGTAACGTCCCATTCCCTCTTACATCCGTCATTGACGATTCGTCATTAAATACAAAGACAAATAGATGATTAATACAAAGACAAATATATCATTTTTTCACGATTCATAAGGGTGTGAACACAACTCGTAGGAGCATATAAGCAATTTATAACTAAAAACAATTCTTCATAAATCACGATACTGAAAATAAATATGTACGTAAACTATTTGCGTTTCTTCCGGATAAACCAATATCGTTAACAACAGGGCTTTCGCAGTGAGAGATCATGCACAGACGCACTATTTGTGATAAAACAAATTGCTGAGACAGTAGTTAAATAGAACAAGGCGATCTTTCTAAGCTTTGTGGATCTGAAAAAATCATTTCATAAAGTGAGACTTAAAGATATAATTCACCTTTTTCATAAAGTTGTCCAATAAGAGTATAAGAATTTGCCCAATGAAGTACAATGTACAATAAAGCACAATCACTACGAGTGATTGTGCGGTAATGTTTATTTTATCTTGGAGAACAAATAATGCCATTATGTTTTCATTATAATGTCGTTCAAATGAGCTCCATCACGATGGGACCCGCATTATAGAATACTCGATTTTTTTTTGCTTATTTTTGCCTACATACGATGCTAATAAATGTAGTATAGTTCATTTTTTTGTAGTGTCAGTAATTATGCAGCAAAAACAATAGATATTGTTCAATTTTTTTTACTCTGTTCATGAAAAATGAATATCGGATAAAATTGAAAATAACGAAGTGGTAAAAAACGACCCTAACCCGGAAACTACAAATTATATAATGTTTGTTGTAGTACGCGTATATTTGTAGTAACTGTTAAACTCTTGTTATAACTGCAAATAAAAGAATCAACAGATCAAAAAATGATTATGATTCAAAAGGTTAAAGCTTAAGAAATTAAACCGTTGTAGCTTAAGTAATGTCTGCATGATTGTGGCATGTTCATATATTTTTTTCCTTTATTTGGTATTTTTTTATACAAACAATTTCCATTAAGAAACGATTGACTCGACACCTTACCCATCATAAACTCGTTGATACAAGTATAATCGTTTCAGTACCACATGTTCTATGACATTTGAAGATTGCCAGAAGAATCTACGCTCGATATAACCGTTTATAGTTTATATATCGTTTGTACTGAGCCTCTGAAACTTTATCAACTTCAGTGCTTCCCGGGCATAATCAGTACCATGGTTTGTAGGTTAATTTTTTCTGAAAGAACTACATAAAACTACAGACAATTTCCATTAAGAAACGATTGAGTCGACACGTCACCTATAATAAACTCGGTGATACAAGTACTATCGTTTCAGTAGCACATGTTCTATAAAATTTGACTAGGAAGGATCTACATTTGATATATTCGTTTGTAGTTTATAAATTGTTAATAATCATTCAATCGAACTCTTGTTGAAAATGGTGTTGTTACACTTTTGAAGACTGTTACGTCCCTAAAGAATCAACTGAATTTCGCGTTATTTTTCTATGCTATCCACGATTTTGAATGGAAACAGTTGCCCCATAAATGTGTGTGTGTGTATACTAGTTTAAGAAGCTATAAACGGTTTAATTTCTTAGGGTTTAACCTTTTTAATCATAATATTTTTTTGATAAGTTGATTCTTCTGTTTGCAGTTATAACAAGAGTTTGACAGTCACTACGCATATATGCGTACTACTACAAATATTTATATCATTTGTAGTTTCTTGGGTTAGGGTCGTTTTTTCCGACAACTTCGTTATTTTCGATTTTATACGATATTTATTTACATGAATAGATTAAAAAAAAAATTCTTGTGACTACAATAAACTACAAAGAATTTGCACTAATTTCATTCCTATTTTTCGTATTATTATCAATATTTACTGCCTTGAACAATATCTATTGTTTTCTCCTGCATAATTACTGACACTACAAAAAAATTACTATACTACATTTTTTAGCAGGGTTTGTAGGCAAAAATAAGCAAAAGAAAATCGAATATTTTTTAATGCGTGTTCCAGCATGATGGAGTTGTTCAAATGCCCCCGTCGCCCTCATCTGGTAGATTGCATTCGATAAACGTTATAGAAATATAACGCTTTTTGTGGGTTATTTTATTATATTAATATCAAGTTTTAGTAACAATTATTCAGCTCCACGATATGCCTGATTGTTCGAGGTTTCCACTTGGAAAAACTTAACTTATTGATCTCGGTCGCCATCTTGTCCCCTCGGATGTTCCGGAAAATCGCGTTGCTAAGAGACCGCCGTTGCCCCCGGCCACTCCCCCCTCTGGCTTTTCCGCTTTTCCCTCGCCGGCATTCGGGGGATTTTGTTTCCATTCATCCCCCCCGTACTCAATTTTGACCCTACTACGAGTTGAATTACGAAAATTCCTCGGCAAAATTAAATTCTTCAATGATCTACGAGGGTATATCAAAAATGTATATATATATATATATATATATATATATATATATATATATATATATATATATATATATATATATATATAGAACAAATAATGTATATATAGAACAAAGAAAAGCCCTACACCCAGTGTATATACTTGTGTATAAAAACTGAATCATTGTGTCGTGAACCCAATTGATACATTTGTTGTTCTTTACCATTCTATGTTTCTGTACGAGATGTACGGTAAAAATGAGGCAAACCAAAGTTTTTTTAAAAATCATCATCTTTACAGATGGTTCTAAATCTATGTGCGTTTGCTACTGGTGCCTTTCCTACCACATACTATTCTCCTAGTATGCATATGTATATATATATATATATATATATATATATATATACCAAACCAAACCACGCGAAGTACATTTAGAGGTGTTCGTTATTGTTAACCTTCCTCTGCGCCCATACTGATTTCATTCTTTCACCATGAACTTTCTTCCTTTCGTCAGACCAAGTTGTTCCGGTCTTCTTTTCTCTCTGAGAGGTTCTCAAACATCAACCTTGTGTCCGAAACAATTTCTATCCTGAATTTCACTTTGTCTAATATTTGCTAATCTTAGGTCCTCTTTAATTGCAGCCATCCATTTAATTGTTTCTATTTTAGCTCAACTCCTATTTTTATTCAACTATTTGTCTAGTTAGCCTACTTATATTCATCAGTTTTATGTTTCCGTAAAACTTAAGTCTTCTTTTTCTCATATCGTTATGTATATCTGTGTATTGTTTGATTTCTTGGTTTTCTCGAAGTCGATATGTTGTGCTATTTATTTGTTTGGGACCTAAGATTTTTCTTTCTTTCTTTCTTTTCAATCTCCTCGATGTCCTTCTTTCTATTCAAAATGAGCGTTTCTGCACCATATAGATATTCTGGCTTAATAACTGTGTTGTAATGTCTCAGTTTTTTGTTTTTAGATATGCATTTTTTGTTGTAAATATTTTGTGTAAGTTTCGATGCAGTTTCCATTTTTTGACATCTTCCCTCATTGGCCGCTTTTTCCAACCCGTTTTTTATGATTATTTCACCCAAATATTTAAATTGAGAGACTCGTCTGATGTTACCATATTTTGTTTTTAGAAATGGTGTTTTTAGTCTGTTGCAGGTCATGTATTGTATCTTTTCAAAGGAAATTTGGAGTCTTACCTTTTCTGCTATTTCTTTTAGGATTTCAATCTATTTTTGTGCCGTTAATATATCTTAAGCTAAAAAGCTAGGTGATCAGCAAACTCCATACAATCTATTTTGATGTTGGTTCTCCCCAATCATGACCAATTTTAAAACTGACATGATATGAAACATGATCAAATATAAACCAATTATAAAATGGATTTTATCATGACCAACGATAAAACAATATTTTGTAATTGTACTGTACACTAATTTGTAACTGTACTTAACAATTTTAATGTCGGAAGTAACCACCAATGGTATGAGCAAAAGTTAGGTTTTAACTACCGAAGAGAGCTCGAAAGAATGGTAAGGTCAAAGGAGAGCTAAGTGGATTTGGGGATATTGCTGGAGTGGGGCAGCGATTTTGAGATTGCTTTGTCGAACCGCTTTGCTGTGTTACAAGACCCGGAGGAAATGGAAATATCACCCCAATATGATGAAATCACCAACAATGTGCTTGAAACGGCTACTTCAATTGTACGAAAAGAAAAATGTTTCAAACAGACTAAAATCTCCAATGAGACCATCGAGTTAATGAAAAAACAACGGATAATGAGAAATGCAGGGAGTCCTTTTGGCAGAGTCGAATGCGCTGGGCTCTGCAAAACGATAAGAAAACGTATCAGAGGGAGACGCGCGGTTCAACATGCAGCTCGTGCAAAAAACTCTGGAAGAAAACAAGATCATTAACAAGGCTAAAGAGAAGCTGAGAAAGAAAAAAACGCAAATTTATGCCTTAATGCGTGAGGATGGCACAGTATGCAGGGCGCGAACGAAAATGTTAGAGGTTGAAAGAAAATTTTATTCACAGTTATATGAAGATCAGAACCAATCAGAGACAACAGTACCCCCGAAAGAACAAATGCCAGATATCCTAGTTGAAGAAGTGACAAATGCTATAGAACTTTACATAAAACACTGGCAAAATTATATTCAAAATGCCTCAAAGAGCAAAAAGTACCTGACTTATGGAAAAATGCAGAAGTTATTCTTTTACATAAAAAAGGAGCACAGGAAGATTTAAAGAACTACCGTCCAAGAAGCCTCCTATCAGTTATGTATAAAGCTTTTACCAAGATGATATCTATGAGAATATTAAGAAAACTGAATGACGCACAACCAAGAGAACAAGCAGGATTTAGAAGTGGATTCCACGAGCCCACTTCACAATTTTTCGAACATGAGCTTCTGAAACCAGGTAAAACAGTTAATACCGTTTGCTACCATTAACAATTGATCGATGTGGCTACAAGACACGGAAAAGTGATTTTGCAGCAAAATCAATGCCCCATCACACGCAGCGAAAGAGACCAGAGACACCATTTTTGCACTTGGCTGGGAACTCTTGCACCACCCGCCGTACTCACCAGACTTGCCCCGTCCGAGTACCACTTGTTTAAACCATTTTTTACCTTTCTCCCGAATTAAACGTGCTTTTTTTAAAGAAAACATTAAGAATTATTACCCACCACATCTGATAAACATAATGGTTAAGAACTATTATTCTAAAGCTGGAGATACTCTGTATAATAATGGATTACACGCTCCACCCTTATGAATACGAATAGTTGCAGCCATCAGTCCATCTCCCATCGAGAAGTCAACCCCGAGGGGGGTGGCAGGAAATCCCCACACCGAAACCTCCCGAAAAACAAGCGGAAACGACCGAACATATCTCGACACGCTGATGACTTATTGATCAGGGCAAGACGATCCATCGTCGGGGGATGAAGAATCACTATGAATGCCGTCGCATGTTTTAATTATGGGTTTTTATTGCGTTTTATGGGGTAGAAATGTCGTGAGGGTGGATGGTGTCGGGTGTTTGGACGTGCGGGTCAAACGGGGGGATGGTAAAAAGGACATACGAATGGGGTTGGAAGGACGGGAATTATGGTCACAAAAGAAAAATATAGTTGTAGGGGGTCGATACATTAGAGAATTGCTATATATATATATATATATATATATATATATATATATATATATATATATATATATATACGGGTGCGGGAACTTTTAATTCGTTTTAAAAATACATATGAAATAGAAATGTAAAAAATATTTTCAAATGATTTTCTTCGAAAGTACACTTACCGATTAAGAATGGAATACAATTTTATTTAAATGACTGCCTCGGCTGGATTTGCAGTAGCCCATTTAGTCGACACAATTTTTCAGTATAGTTTCAATCGTTTGATCCACTATTTCACAGGGAACTACTTTAATTGCATCTTTAAAGCCTCAATCGACTCTGGATGATTGACATAACATCTGTCCTTGAACGATCTCCACAAATTATAGTCCAACGGAGTGAAGTTGCACCTCCTAGACTGCCAGTTGACATCGCCATTTCGGCTGATAATGTGATTTTTCGAGATAGGACGCAAAACGTCGATTGTAGCGTTGGCTGTGTGGGCAATGGTGCCATCCTGTTGAAACCAAATATCGGCCTAGTCTTCCTCTTCAATCGCAGGGATTAAAAAGTCAGTTAGCGTGGCACGATAATGGTCGCCATTACCATTATCGCCATTAGAAAAACGGCCCATTGATGCCTTTGGACCATATTCCACACATTCACTCGTTTTGAGGGCATTGGCTTCTTAATTATTACGTGTGGATTTTCTGTGCCCCAAATACAACAATTTTGCTTGTTCACATAACTTCCGAGGGGAAAATGAGCTTCGTCAGAAAAGATGATTTTTAGCGAAGCGAAAACGTAATAGATGGTCAACCGCCTTCAATTCTTGAACCAATTGGCCTTTGTAGGCATTCATACCGAGGTCTTTGTGTAAAATTCTTCGCACAGTCCTATCACTGATGTTCAATTCTTGTGAACGATGGCGGGTGGAGGTGCTCGGATGTTGACACACACTTTCAGCTACAGCAGCAATATTTTCCACCGAACGAGCTAGACGGCGATACGGAACGTGTGTATTGTCTGTTAACATGCCAGTCGAGCGAACTTTCTTCACAAATTTCCTTACACCGTTCTCAGTTGGCGCTTCATTTCTACAAAATTTGTATACTGGGAATATAATACTGAATTTCTGTCATCTGACAGATGACAGGAAAGGCTATGAATGGCACAATAACTGCTAGTTCAAAAACATCTTCAGAATAGTCCACTTGATCATCTTCTTCATCTTCATTAAGTTTTTTCTTACTTTTCGACACTAAATCAAGAATTTCTTTATCTGTAAGTGATCCGGTTGTGGCCAGATCTTCGTCTATATTTTCGTATGTTTGTAGATCTTTGTTAAAATTTTCTGGTATGTTGAACTGTTTTATCCATTCACTCAGTGGTAGATTGTCTTCACTATCAAACTGATCCGTTTCTACTATCTGACTATTACATAGTCCCGCGTGACGAAAAGAATGTTGTATAGTCGCTGTGTGAGCAGGGCAATTGTCTACTAGAAGCAAGATTTTCCATGTGTTTAATTCAGCATTCCATTTTCTCATTTCTTTTTCAAAGAACTGCGATGTCATCCCACCTGACTTGTTTGCTTTATATGTAATCCTTAATTTTACTTTTATATTAATTCCTTAATTCTTTAGGAGACTTTCCCTATAATAAACATAAATATTATTTCCCTATATAAATATTTACTGCCTAAATATGAACACATTTCTTCATAATAGAGAATGGCTGTTGTTCTATAAAGAGTTTATCAATGTATGGGTAAGGGGTGCCCTTAAGTAACGACATTAATTAAGGGCACCTCTGTTATTTTCACAATTTCTTGCAATTGTTAATGGTTTTTTATAGTTTTGAAACCTCGATTTTCTTCTAACGTTCCGAGAATTACGTTTTTGTTATGATCAACTCACCTGTATGAATTCTAATATGCATTAAATATTTTGCGGTATATATATATATATATATATATATATATATATATATATATATATATATATATATATATATATATATGGATGACACATGTTTCGCCTCTCGAGGTTCAGACTCTTCAGGGCGCCGACATGTACAATGTGTGCAATGTACATGTGTCAAGAATAGGGAGACCCTATCCACAGCCAACAACCCATGTTTTCGCCGACCTCCCGTCGGATGGCGGATATATGTAGTGTTAGATTTTCTTGACAACAACCTGCGTCTCCGCCTAAATGAACACTTTTTTGATTGCTTGACCGGGTAGGAGCCCCACTTACCCTTCAACTGGATGACACATGATTCGTCGGATGGCGTATATATATAGTGTTAGATTTTCTTGGACTGCGTCCAGTGAGACAGCAGCAGCTGAATGACATCATACACCCAACCGTTGGGTTCCACAATCTCATGTGGAACACATGAGAGGTCGGCGAAAACATGGGTTGTTGGCTGTGGATAGGGTCTCCCTATTCTTGACGGTATGTCGGTGCCCCGAAGAGTCTGAACCTCGAGAGACGAAACATGTGTCATCCAGTTGAAGGGATAGGTGAGGCTCCTTTCCGGTCAAGCAACCAAAAAAGTGTTCATTTAGGCGGAGACGCAGGTTGTTGTGTGTTCCACATGAGATTGTGGAACCCAACGCTTGGATGTGTGATGGCACTCAGCTACTGCTGTCTCATTGGACGCAGTCCAAGAAAATCTAACACTACATATATATATATATATATATATATATATATATATATATATATATATATATATATATATATATATATATATATATATATATATATATATGATGTTGTTTAAGTCGTTCCAAGAACACTTGAAGGTTCAGATGTCCGGTAAATAAACCAGGTCGTTAGGTGACCGATAATGGGTAATTTTCAACCATGGTGGTACTGTAAAGTGATCATAAATAAATATTGTCGGGCCTACATTAGGAGAACCCTATTATGGGCAGCGACGCCGAGAGGAAAAGCAATAAAAACACCTGAGCCTCAATGGAGAATCAAAGGTATTCAGATTTTTAAGCTTTCGTCTGGGGCTTTGTGCGAAACCGTAGGTGGTGGCGCCGATGGGAATGGACCAAGGACCGACTGCACCACAAGCAATTCAATATAGTTTTGTTTGGTCTTATATGTACATTACGACACTAAATTAGTACCGAAAAAAGTACAATAATATAAACAAGGTGTAATTGGAAATAGAAAAGGCCTAAATCAATATAACACCATATTAATTTAGAGTGGCTTCTACGACAATATTAATTTTCCAGAATGAATTTACCGAGCATTCAAAGGACATACATGGTATTAGTCTGAATATAAACCATTACTTTATTAATAATTATACATTAATGAGACAACGGGTCTTTCAAATTGAGCTGATTTTATAATTCTTGAATAAAACACAGATGGCGTTGTGAATTTCCATTTTCCATTTATAAAAGTGGAGTCGAAAAATGTTCTTAGAGAATTACTTGATATTTACGGTTTGCACAATCGTCCATCTGAAAGCACTATAAATCGAATCGTTCAAAAGTTATCATCGAAAGTTTCCACAAGTATACGACGGCTTTCACTGGATATATTTCTTTCTGTTGTAAATATCGTTTCGATATTACTGGTAAAGCAACTGAGATCGAAAAACAGACTGCCTAAACAGATGGACAATGGTTTTAGAGTTCTAAATACATGGAAACCTCTAATTTCCAAAATGCCCATCCAAAACCCTTCCAATTAAACGTCCACCTCTAATCTCATCCGCACCTCTCAACCGAGCGGTCCCCCCCACCTTACCTATTAATAAAGAGTCGTGAACGTTCTTTTCTAGTTATGAACACTGGAAAGTAGGGAGACTGATGCCTCTTTTGATAATAGCTTCAAAGTGGCTTTTTATATATATATATATATATATATATATATATATATATATATATATATATATATATATATACATCATGTGTATATATATATATATATATATATATATATATATATATATATATATATATATATATATATAATCATTTGTAGTCTATATATCGTTTGTAGTGAGCTTCTGAAACTTTATCTACTTCAGTGCTTCCTAGACAAAATCAGTACCATGGTTTGTAGGCTATTTTTTTCTGTAACTACATAAAACTACAGACAATTTCCGTTCAGAAGCGATTGAGTCGATACGTCACCTTTAATAAACTCGGTGATACAACTACTATCGTTTCAGTAGCACATGTTCTATAAAATTTGAAAATGGACAGAAGGATCTACATTCGATATAATCGTTTATCGTTTATAAATTGTTAATAATCATTCAATCGAACTCTTGATGAAAGGGGTGTTGTTACACTTTTAAAGAATATGTTACTTCCCTAAAGAATCATCTGAATTTCGCGGTTATTTTTCTATGCTATCCACGATTTTGGATGGAAACAGTTGCTGTATACCAGTTCAAGAAGCTAAAAACGGTTTAATTTCTTAAGCTTTTTAAGTATGTATGTATACTTGTTTCCATATACTTGTTTCCATATCTATTGTATAATAGCAATACATCTTATAGACAATCATAGTAAAACAAAAATTCTCCCTCTTATTAATATTAATAATTTCTATTCATGATGCTTACAAATGTATATGGTAATTGGTAAAAAAAATAATGGTGCAATTCGTCCACGTCCGTGAAAAATCACCCAAAATATTTTGAAGCTAGACTAGGATACAGGTGTACACCCATTGACAGGACGTTAAACAGGTACTACCTTTTTAAATCTTGCCTATATTAATTTTACGACGCCCTTTTTCTCACCCCTCTGACTCAGGGATCCCGCAAAAAAAACATAGCGGCATATATATTAGGTGTATCTATGTATCCAGGAATTAGCCACAAAGTTTAAAAACTTAATGTTTCAGAATACAATGGTGTTTAGAACAATTTGGGTATTGAATTTTTTTTTGTCATAAATTGAAAGATAATATACAAGTTTTATAACAAAACTATTTTTGTTTTTTTCCTTATTTAAATTAAAAAATTATGTCAAATTGAAAATGTATTTCTAAACCTAGTATCGATGACGTGCCGAGTGTTCCCGAAAAAACGTGGCTTGTGACGTCACAATGTTTCTTTCCCCTCAACATTACAGACAGCTAATTATAGTGTTTTAGTTTTTAATCAACTTATTCTTGTTATTATCATCAGTGTATTGAAAATGTCAAATCTAATTAGTTATCATACCTGTTTCGTATCATTTTGTACGAATACTACAAAAAACAACTCCTGAAAAAATGTTAAACGTCGAAATCAATGGTTTCAAGCAACACGACGTATTAATCCTAAAACAATATCAAATTTTTACAACCACCTGTCATCAAATATATAACAAAATATTATTATTTATGACATTATATCATTTTTTTTGTTTGAGTATTTATTATTAAGCTACACAATCGTGACATTCACAGTTTTTAATTAATAATTAAGGCAACTGTATAATCTTTAGTCAGAACTTTATGTTCCGGATATACTCATCATACCATCACGCAAATACAATTTTTGCGGTTAAATTGAACATAACCTACAGCCTTGTCATCGTAACTTTCGCGTGACACCCTACAAATAATTTAATTTTATTTATGAGACATATTTTGTTTCGTATTTAAATTTTTTAAAAAACTGAAAATGATTCTTTAGCACCTCGAACTTTAGCTGAATTGAATCGAATGTCGTTTTGGAGAAAATATGTGACCATAATAATGTCCACACCAGGTATATTATCAGAATTGGCCTTTATGAACCCACAAGTTGTCACAAATTACTGAATTAAATTAGTAACCAACAATATTTTTTTGCACTAAACTTCAATAATTTTGATAAATTTTATAAATTTTAAGTCATAATAAATTGCAAATAATTTTTTAAAAGTTTTTCGCATCGATTATCAATATTATTTATGATAAAGTTTTAAAATAAAGTAAAAAATCGATTATAATTTTTTATTCAGAAACCCAATTGAACAAAATGCAATGAGAAGGTATGAGGGAGTCAACTTTCGGTCGAAAACAAAATTCAACACGTAACCAAAAGCAGGTTGGGGACTGATTAAACAAAAAGCGTTTTTTCTGCTGCATGACAACGCAAGACCTCATAGTGCTAGAATGACTCAAAAAACAATCAAATAGTTAGGTTCCTCACCCACCGAATTCTCCTGATGCTGCACCGTTAGATCACTATCTAATCAAATCCCAGGGTTATCAAAACTGCGCTCGAAAAATATTTTAAAGGGGAATAGAAAGTTGGTCAGAGTGATAAGCGTAGATTATCAATATCATGTTGTAGATTAAATCTGTCTTAACTCTTAAAGAAAATTAAATTTTTTTCAGTATCAAGAAACGCCATCTATTAAGACTTGAAATTTTGTAATTGTATCAAGTGCTCTCGCTAATGTCGGTGCCCTAATGAGTCTAATCCCCCAACAGACGAAACATATGCCCTCCAATGTAAGAGATGGATGGGGCTCGGTCCCGGTCAAGCAAAATGCTCATTATGGCGGAGTCGCAGGTTGTTGTGTGTCCCCCATGAGATTGTGGAACCCAGCGGTTCGAATGCGTAACTCCCGACTACTGTTCTCTTATTGGAGACATTCCAAAGAAATCAAAAACTGTATATATATATATATATATATATATATATATATATATATATATATATATATATATATATATATATATATATATATATATATATATATATATATATATATCTTTTGCGGATCAGACTTTTACGTGGTAAAGAGGCAATGAAGCTTTGAGCTATGCCGTCTGGAGTCTATGCTCCTGGGAGGGTCACCCCTGGCGGACGGATTAAGGCAGAAATCTCAGACTAACATGATCCAAAGCCTGCCAACCCGCTTTGGACCAGCGTGGCAGAGGGTGCTAAAAATCACTGGGTTATATCAGGCTGTCATTGGGCTTTTGACATTGCTGCTCTTAATATACGGACAATGAAAACGAATGCCCACTTCAAGAACTGTTAATCTAACTTGATAACTTACATTGAAATGTTATTGGGTTATGTGAAACACGACGAAAGGGTGAAGAGCTAATTCAACTGGATTCAACAGGTCACGTACTCTCGTATCTCGTAAGTTTATATAAATCTACGGAGAGTGCGCGGATATCTAGCTGGTGCACCTAGATGTTTGCCAATATTTGTTTTAAAATTTCAGCATTGACCAAGCGTCCCTTTCTAAAACCTGCTTGATAATCTCCACTTGTGTCTGGTTTCTTAATATAGTTGCAAATACTTTATATACTACATCTAGGAGAGTTATTTCTCTGTAGTTTTTCCCCATCTTTTTTTTTTAATTAAAATTGCTCACCAAGATATTCGATATAACTTCTTCTAAGTCTGGGCTTCCGATTTTTCGACTCATTAATAATGATATTATCACCTGAACTTTTATTGTCGATCAACATTTCTGTTGTATGTGTTATTATTTATATCACTTATATTTTATATACTACATCAAATAAATTATGTTTTCTGAACATTCATATTATGTATTAGGACGATATTTCGTTCCATTTTGGTGGAGGTGCCGGATCTTCATTGGAATTTAATTAACATTATATTTAATTACACAATAGGAAAAAGGAAAACCGAATACATGATACCGCTCCCGGGAACGTATTTCTTTTAGCGCCGTCGGCGTCGGCGTCTATTTTCAGACGTCGGACATATGTTCTGAACCATGTGCTCGCCACAGTTCAAATTCTTGACAGAAAAATGAGATTTCAGTTTGTTAAAAACCAGTGCTGTAGCAAAAACTCAAAAATGCAGTACTATTTCAAAAAAAGTTCCGATCGGCAGTATCCAATATTCCTTCAAGGTAATGGGTTGTTTAAAAAAAAATCGCACCGATTTTTTATTAAAAATTTTTGTTGAAAGGCAACAATTATAAGATGCCCTTTTCGTTGGGGGAAGGTTACGTCCCTCATTTGGTTGGGCAGCGAGCGTAAGAGGTCATAATCGGTTGGCCTAAGATCTGGAAAATACGGCGGATGCGGATTTGAGATCATTCCGCGCCTCCTTTATAATAATTGGTGTGAGGTTGTGCATTGTCGCGGAGCAATATGACTTTTCGATGTCGATCGGGTCGTTTCAGTTGAATAACCTCATTTACACACTGCTGTGTAAGGTATCGTTCCATGTCTACCGTCCTTCAGCATTTCCCAGTACCCGAGACTCTCCCAATCCCCCCAAACGCAGATCATAGTCTTCTTGGGATGGAAATTTTGCTTAACTCTCGGCTTTGACATCTCACCTGGGGCTACCCACTTCTTCCTTTGCTCGATATTAACGTATAGACACCAATTATTTTCTTCTGTGAAGACTCTATACAAGAATCGTTGCTGTTGCGACGATTTTCCTTGTTGTCGACGGCCAGTTTGTGTATTGGCACCCAAGCTCCAATTTGAGTAAATTTATAGATTGAAGATGTTGGGAGATTGTCGCAAGCGTGTAGTCCATTTTCTCTTTGTAGTCCTCTTCGCCGAAGTAGGAAGTTCGACCAGAGCGGGACGTGTCATCCAGATTGAAGGTGCCAGTTTTGAACTTGGCAAACCAATCTCGAGCAGTCCCTTCAGCTATGGCGTTCTCTCCATATGCGGCGCAAATGTCTCGAACTGCTTCTGTAGCTTTTTGACCACGACTACAGGCGAAATCTAGCAAGTGTGAAAAATAAAGTTTTTTACCACCGGGAATTTCCAATTCAAAAGCCTGAAAGTTAATTAAAAATTAGTTTTTCGGAAAAATGATGCCAATAACTTTGTAGGGTAAGAAAAGGGCTTCCGAATGCATATGCTCCCTTGGCCAAACAAAATAAAAATGGAGGAAAAACAAACGAATTATATAAACGTCTGGAACTTATAGAACAACCCCTTTAGTTCTACCAATGGCTGGGTTGCATTTATAAATTGCACCTACTTTTATGATCTTCTTTTGGTTTTTGTAAATACTTTATGAGCCGAGGTTTAATATAATTTTTTTTTATAAAAGGTATACAACTTTGCTCCTGCCGTTTTCCTATAGATGGCGTTGGCGTTAGTCGTCGAAATAAATACATTATAGACGGCATGCAATACCTTTGGGCATCTTGTAAACATAACCTCATAGCACCAGTAATCGATGTTTGTTTAGATCATATAGTTATTCCCGATTAAAAATGTCAGTTTATGAGCCAAATTCTCGTCATTTTCGAGAGGTGTTAATTTATTTCTTTAATATGAAGAAATCTGTGATTGGGGCTCACCGAATGCTTTCAACGCTCCAAGAACGGTGATTTTCACGTCAAAGACCGGCATAGCGGTGGAAGAGCGAAAGTTTTCGAAGATGAAGAATTAGAGACATTGCTTAATGAAGACTCGAGTCAAAATCAAGAAGAGTTGGCAAGATCATTGGGAATGACTCGACAAGTAATTTCAAAATACCTCAAAGACCTGGGAATGACCCAGAAGCAAAGATATTGAAAAAGAAAGAAAAATATGTTGAACGCCGTTGGTTTGCTTGTCAACAATTGCTTGAAAGGCAAAAACGGAAGGGATTTCTGCATCGCATTGTGACTGGGGTCGAAAAATGGGTTTATTACGATAACCCCAAGCGTCGAAAATCATGGGGATATCTCGGCCACGCTTCCACACCGACGGCCAAACAGAATATTCACGGCTCCAAGGTTATGCTATGTATTTGGTGGGACCAGCTCTGTCTGAAACAATCACAGGGGATCGTAATCGAACGCAATTAATGCGTTTGAGCCGAGTATTAAAAGACAAACGGCCGCAATACAGCGAAATACACGATAAAGTGATTTTGCAGCATGGCCACGCTCGGCTCCAGGTTGTCAAAATGGTCAAAACATACTTGGAAACGTTGAAATGGGAAGTCGTTCTCCGCTCGTTCTCCAGACATTGCTCCCCTTGACTATCACCTGTTTCGATCTATGGTACACGGCCTGGTTGAAGAAGTCAAAAATTGGATCGATTAGAGAATCGTTTCAAAATATGACCATTTTTTTAACGCGTGATTCGAATGCTGCCTGAAAGTAGTGGCCAACGATGGACAATAATTTGAATCATAAATATATAACCAGTTTTATACAATAAAGCCTTGAATTTTGAAAAGAAACAGCGGAAGCAAAGTTGTATACTTTTTACTACCCTTTTTACTCGTTTTCAATTGTAATTTCCGTGACTAGTTCAGTTATTTTTATGTTAACCTTCAATTTACATCTAATAAGTCTCGCAAAAATTATCATACTCTTTGTTATATCTAGCGATTCTGAAGGAAGAAGTACCTGAATCCGCTGATTCTTCAAGTTATTATGCAGAATTTTTACAGGAAATCGAAAATCGATCCTTTATTTGATGCTCCTGGATGGTTAGAATTTCACAACCTAAAATTAATGATCTAGTTCGAGAGTTAAAACTATCAAAATCACAGTCAGAAGTTATATCATTCGGATTAAAAGGGTGGATATAATATGTATTTCGGTTATCATATCGTTTTTTCTAAGAGATAGAGTTATTAATACATTTGTTGGCATAGACTAATGATGTATATGGCTTTTTGAGGTGTAAACATACGCCATCAAAAGTCAGGTCGTTATTAATTGTCATTGTGGAAAAAACATAGTTTTTTATAGCTTTGAATATGTCGAAAAAAGACTTTTTGCGAGGAAGTTTAATAGTTTCCTTCATCATTTGAAGAATACTGCAGCTGGAAGTTATCGATTTTTTGTTTAAACTTACTAATTGAACATGTCCCAATTCAAAAACTTAGTGAACGATGGTTTCATAAAAGCGCTTTAAAAGTGGCGATTTTGATGTATTGACAAGGATCGTCTAGGACAGCTGAAAAAAGTTGAAGATGCAGATTTGCAAGCACTATTGGATGAATACTCAATTCATACGTTGAAACAATTGGCAGAAGCATTGAATATTGTCCAATTCACCATTTACGAACGTCTACAAGCATTGGAAAAAATCCAAAAGGAAGGAAAATGGGTTCCATAAGAAAGGGATATTGAAAGGCGAAAAACCATTTGCGAAATTTTGCTTGCCAGACAGAAAAGAAAAGGTTTTTTGCACCACAAGTGATGAAAAGAGGATCTATTCTGACAACCCAAAGCTATTGGATATGGAAGATCCCTTCGAATGAAAAATTGGCTTAATAATAGACGGAATTTCAGCATATAGAATACTCGCCTTATTTTTTGTATTATATCCCACTGTCTTCGTTACACAAAAGTAACAGTCATTTTCATATTCTAGATTCTCTTCCTAACATTGTTGAAGCAAATGGAAGGTATACGTTATCTCCTCATGATCACTGGAGTAAAACGATTCTACAGCTTTCACAAAACGCATGAGGCACCCACTTTTTATCTTGGTTCGTAACAGGAAATCCAAAATAATGAAGATATGCACTTTTTAACAAATCTACAATGGGTCTTCTTTTTTTTTGAAAATATAAACTGTCTACAAAAAACGATCAGAATTTTGTTTACACTTTCTATTCGACATTTTAATTCAATTTGAAACAATATATTTGTTTTTTCAATCGAATTAATAATTATTTAACTGAAGTCACCACGTAGGTGAAAAAAATAGGTAGTTGAAAAAAAATTATTTGACTGTAGACAAAAATGTGACGTGATAGTATATTTCTGCTAACACTTTTGTTTATTTTCATGTAAATTGCGCACTAGTTGTGATGTTGAAGGCTGGCCTGGATCTATCCATGATTTTTCGCGCTTTGGGTTGTCAGAATAGATCCCCTTTTCATCACTTGTCGCAACTCGGTGCAAAAAACCTTTTTCTTTCTGTCTGGCCAGCAAAATTTCGTAAGTGGTTTTTCGCCTTTCAATATCCCTTTCCTATGGAACCCATTTTCCTTCCTTTCGGATTTTTTCCAATGCATGTAGACGTTCGTAAATGGTAAATTGGGCAATATTCAATGCTCTGCCAATTGTTTGTCCCTATAATTCGAGTCAAAATATATTAGAAGATGACAATGAAAGTGAAGTTAAATTGATTTATAGTGATTCTGACGATTTCTCTCTTCAAGGAAACACTCCACATTTAATTAACCAAGCCGAATTAAATGATCTTATAAGAGATTTACAACTATCTAGATATAAAGCAGAGCTTCTTGGTTCTCGCCACAACAATGGAATGTATTAATACCAGACACGAAAGTTACGTTGTCCAGAAACAGGAGCAAAGTTTACTCGGAATTTTTCAAAAGAGAAGGGGAATATTGTCATTGTTATGAAATCCCGGGACTTTTTGAAGCAATGAATCAAAACTATAATAAAACGCGAGTGGCGCTTATTTGTAGACTCTTCATAATATAGTCTGAAAGCTGTTTTATTACACAACGGGAATAACAAACCTTCTATACCAATAGGACGCAGTGAATTGTAAATTGAGCTATGAAACGATTTGTACTTTAATGAATTTAATAAAGTATGAAGAACACCAATGAAAAGTGTGCAGATGACCTCATAGTCATCGGTTTGTTATTGGGATTGCAGGGCCGTTACACAAAATACTCTTGTTTTCTTTGTCTGTGGGACAGCAATGCCAGAGAGCATTATTATGTAAGAAAAGAATGGCCTATTCGGAACGAGTATATTCCGAGCAAAATGAACCTTAAACATGAGTCGTTGGTAGATCCAAAAAACATTATTCTACCCCCTTTATACATTAAATTGGAACTTATGAAAAAATTTGCGAAGGCACTAAACAAAAATAGTGATGCTTTCCTGTATTTGCAAAAAATCTTTCTAAGTATTACAGAAGCAAAACTGAAAGAGGGGATATTTGTTGGACCACAGATCCGTAAAGTTGTAAAAGATTCGCAGTTTGAAAGGATTTTATCTGTTAATGAACAAGCTACTTGGAAATCATTCAAAATGGTTGTCGAAAAAATTTTGGGAAGTAAAAAAAGTGAAAATTATAAAGATATTGTTGCTGATTTATTGAAAAATTTCCAACAGATGGGAGTGAACATGTCATTGAAGATTCATTTCCTGCACTCGCATTTGAGTTTTTTTCCCTGATAACTTAGGAAGTATGAGTGACGAACAAGGAGAACTATAAAGAGAAGACGAAAATTAGCCATTTTTTTTTTATTATTCATACTAAGATTTTTTCCATTTTTAAGTTAATAAATATTTCTAAAAGCAGACGTGACAGAATTTTTGGTATTATTTTTTCTGGATAACTGTTACCAAAATTCAACAACTTTCAGCTGGTGTAAAAAAACCGTGTAAACTAGTGTTATTAAGATAATTTATTTTCAATTCTTCTATTGGAACCTTTGGTGTGATGCACTAAACTTGAAGAGATTTACCACTAAACACCAAAACACTTTTTTGAACTGCTCGACGCACGTTTCGCTAACCATGTTAGCATCATCAGGAGATAATTTAATCTTAAGATTTAATCTTCAAGTTTAATAATTTATTTTGTTATGGAAATAAACGCTGAAATTTTGCGAAAACATCAACATTATTAACCGAAACCCCTATTAGCTTTATAGCAAAAAATTCAATGAAACAGAATCTGAGGTCATTTCCTCCTCAAGCCTTACAACATCGGGGTTTACATCGGTGATCCGAAGAAAGAAGCCGTCTCCGAGTGTGCTCAGAAAGATACCGAGTAAAAGGGTGATCATAGTACGTTTGTTCAAGTCACAACAAATAAACTCAATTTTGTTTATCAGTACTATCGACCAAATAAATAATAACAATGTATATGAGGATTTATCTGAAATTTGACACAAAAATATCGAATAAACGGAAAGCGTGGCGTGTGTGGAACCGATTTACAACCTGGAGAAGCCGCCAATGGCTCTAACAACATTTGGTAAGTCCTCGAAATAGCGCTATCCAGCTGTCGCACCTGGTCGAACATTTTTTCCAACTTGTCTACAAAAATACTCGTCGAAGATTTTTTTTTCGGAAAATCGCCCGTAAAAATACATCAGACTGGGAAATCAAAATATGTCCGTTAGAAAAAAGGGAAAGTCTCTTTGGTGGCAGGGCGCCCCGTTTGCTTTGGCCTACCGAGATCCCCTCATTACTTGGGGATTAAACGCGGATTGAACCGGGATTGCCATTTCGACGAGCAATACAGAGTCATAATTTAAGCGAGATCATTTCCGGAGAGAGACGCGTGAGTCATATACAGGGGTACTGAGAAAAATTCGCAGACAAAGCCATTTATTTATTTACTTTTACTATTATCTGAACGTCTGAAACATTAAAAAGCTACTAGTTTATTAAAAAAAAAATCTAATATTTACAAATTTTTTCACAACTGCGAAATCCATAAATATGTTTTATTGGTACGTTTAAATTTTCATCCGTAATAGGTTAATAATGTCGATTTTGCTAAGAGATGGCGTTACTGATGCATTTGTTGGTATCGACCAAAGGTCTCCAAACTACGGCCCGCTGGCCAAATCCGGCCCACCACTGTCATCAATCCGGCCCGCGAGAGCTAATGACTTATTGTTGTTATTATTGCTGTGATAAGTTGGATAAATAAATCAATTCTTCTATTGGAACCTTTGGTGTGAAACACTAAACACCAAAACACTTTTTTGAACTGCTCGACGCACGTTTCGCTAACCATGTTAGCATCATCAGGAAATGATTTAATCTAATTCTAAAACTAAACTATGTTCTATTTATATGAAAACCATACCTAACGAAGCGTGTAAAAATCACGAACCGTGAAGTGTACTAAGCCTTACATTAATAATTGAAAAAGTTGACTGAAAGGAATCGGTCCTTTATCTCGGTTCATGATTTTCTTACATTTTTCTATTTGAATGCTTTCATATGCATCCAAAGCCCTCTTATTATTAACACTTTTAATTAGTCATACATTACTAATATCTATACTTTGGTCGTGTTCGATTGTATGTTAGGCAACACAAGATTTTTCATTTCTTCCATATCTAATGTGGGCAATATGTTCTTTATATCTTTTCAATGTGGATCTTTTTGTTTGCCTAATATACCCTCGATCACAGTCTTGAGAACTAATTTCGTAAATCCCCGACTTTTCATTTTGCTCTACTTTATCCTTTGGATTACCCAGAACTTCTCTTAATTTATTATATGGTTTGTAGATAAACTAATTAGAAAACATAAGTTCAGAAAATTATTGAAAGAATCTTCGACTTTTCAAAAGGATCAGAACACAAAGAAATTCATGGTAATACCATTTGATGCCCAGTTGACAAGAGGACTAGACATAATTTTGAAAAAAGTGGACATCAAGGTTGTGTACAAACAATATAATAAATTAAGAGAAGTTCTGGGTAATCCAAAGGGTAGAGTAGAGCAGCAGGAAAAGTCGGGGATTTACGATATTAGTTGTCAAGACTGTGATCGAAGGTATATTGGGCAAACAAAAAGATCCATATTGACAGGATATAAAGAACATATTGCCCACATTAGATATGGGAGAAATCAAAAATCTTGTGTTGCCCAACATGCAATCGAACATGACCACAGTATAGATATTAGTAATTTAAAACTAATTAAAAGTGTTAATAATAATAGGGCTTTGGATTCATATGAAGCATTCAAATAGAAAAATGTAAGAAAATCATGAATCGAGATAAAGGACCGATTCCTTTTAGTCAACTTTTTCAATTATTAATGTAAGGCTTAGTACACTTCACGGTTCAAGGTTTTTACACGCTTCGTTAGGTATGGTTTCATATAAATAGAACATAGTTTAGTTTTAGAATTAGATTAAATCATCTCCTGATGATGCTAACATGGTTACCAAAAAGTGAGTCGAACAGTTCAAAAAAGTGTTTTGGTATTTAGTGGTAAATCTCTTCAAGTTTAGTGGATAAATAAACACAAAATGATAATAACTCGATTTTATTTACTTGCTGGATAAAGCTTAATGACAAATATAATAAGCAGAAAATTTAACTTAAGCATAATAACTAACAAATAATTTGTAACGTACTCACTTTACCGGGCTAACCTTTTATGTCGGGGCTGGCTACGTAGGTGGGAGCTTTAGGTCGTGCACAGAAACAACGTTAAAATAAAATTATATGTGTATATTAACTAATGAACTAATTATAATTATGTGTAAAAAAAATAAGAAAAGGGAAAAGAGATGCTTAGCAATAACTACGAGAAAATCAAAAGTTGGGCGCCAGTGGAGGCCTATGCCAACCACGATAAGGAAATGCTTATTCTCTAAGTACTTATCTACGGTACTACAGTCTTCTGGTATCGGATGTTCGGTTAGGCTAATACGGTAACGGTAATGATGTAATGATGGAAAGATGTATGGTACAATGGTATAGCAAGTTACGTTCGATCGTCACAACTGGTAACGTACGGAATCAGTCGGGAAAATTACTGGTGTGTTGTGGTTACGATGGTGGTTGTAGTAGACCCTAAATATAACAACAGAAGGAACCACAAAAGTGCCTTGAGACTCAGAAAACTCACCGTGGTTTTCGATAATGATGGCTAGGAGAACACGCTACGCTGCAGATCGGCGGCAGACAGATTCGAAAATGCTGGGTTAATTCACGAAAGCAGCGCTGGTCGTACCAAGCGGGCCGGTAATACAAGGGACTTTAGAAGGGATAGGGATGGCGGAATCTGCACCATGGACGGCGTGTTTCCGGAGACAGATAATAGAGAGATCGCCGCCCATACGGATGTAAGCAGAAAATCTGTGATGCCCGCCGGAGATCAGGGTTAGACAAATACGAAGGAGGATGAGGGTACATATGTAATGGGGGGAGGAAACCCAAACATTACATATTGAAATGAATCCCACTAAATTATAAATTAGTGAACATCCCACGGCTTCACCCTCGGTAGTTATGGTGGGGTAAAGAGTATCGTATATGTATGTATATCGATGTTTGGAATGTATATATCCTAAATCACACATATGATTTTTATCCTGAAAATCCCTCAGGAAAAACTAAATTAACGCGAATGAAAGCGCGGAGTGTCACGTCAAAAATACTAATGAGATTTATGTAATTGTGATTTTTCACTGACAATAATTTCTATTTGTGGACCAAATTTACTTGTACCAATTATTTAAAGAGATTTAAGATGCTCATCAGTTAACTTAGATCTGTAAACATTCTTTGTGTACTTTATTTTGGAGAACGTTTTCTCACACAAGTAAGTAGTACCAAAAACAGAAAACAGCTCACGAGCAAATTTATGCAAGTTATCAAATTGTACCAGTGGAAGACTTATAAAATTTCAACAAAGATGAGTTTTGACATTTGTTCTTAATTATATCACTGCACTGTAAATTAATAATTTCCTTTTGATGTTCCGCGGCTAGGGTTTCATTGTCAGTATCAAAAGGATTTTGAAAAATCTTAACTTTATTCACAATGACATCAAAGTCTGAGAAACGAATATCAAAATTTATCTTCAAAGCACTCAAAACTTCGATTGCAAAATCGACGGGAAACTCAATCTCAGTAGTGTAGCTGAATATTTCACATGTTTTAAAATGTGTGAAACATTTTTTACGTAATTGTGATTGAAACAGTATTGTTTTCTGCTGGAACGACTTGATAATAATGTATAAATCCTGGAGAAATTCGTTTTCAACTTGCAGTCTCAAATTCAGTTCGTTCATATGTTTTGTCAAATCGACATAGAATGCTAACTTCCACAGCCATTCGCTATTCTGTAATTCGATAAGAGGGCGATGCTTTTCATTCCAAAAAAATTCGATCTCTGCTCAAAGTTTAAAAAAGCGCTGAAGGACTTTTTCTCAGCTAAACCAGCGTACGGCAATATGATATGGCAAGTCATTTTCTCCAATCTCTTCAATAAACTCGCGGAACTGTCGGTGATTCAGCCCAGTGGATCTGATGAAATTAACAACTCATGTGGCCGGTTTTTGAACGCCAGACATATCCAAACATTTTCCACCAAGAACTGTTGATGAATGATGCAATGTAAGACTAATGGCATTATTTTCTACAGCCTTCGACACAAGTGCAACCGCTCCTTTATTTTTACCACACACATTTTTGCCTCCATCAGTTGAAATAGATTTCAAGTTTTTCCATCGAAGGTTCGTCTTATTAATGACATTTTCAACTCCTTAAAAATATCTTTTCCAGTAGTCATGCCTTGAATACAATCAATATCCAGAAGTTCGAATCGAATAAAAATCAACACCTGAGCAGTATCTGAAACATCCGTTGACTCATCCAAGGCCAGAGAAAACCTCTCCATTTTTGTCAGATAGTTGAGATGATATATTTTCTGCGATATCTTGTACTCTCCGAGCCACGGTGTTTAGTGACAAACTGATAGTTTTAAATAAATTTACCTTTTCGGGCACATTTCTTCGGCTACTGCAATTACGCATTCTTTGATCATTTCTCCATCGGTGAATGGTTTTCCACTTTTTGCTGTTTCAAGGGACACACGAAAGCAGGCACCAGTTGCAGCCGCTTGTTCAGTATTGACTTTCGTAAACAAAGATTGCTGCGATTTCAATCCGCGTTTCAAATCTTCAAATTTTTCTGTCCGCAAACTTCCTGTATATGTTGAGTAATTTTGAAAATGTTTCATTGCAAATCAAACCTAGCGCCCTATTACTGGACTCAATCACGAAATATTGAAAGTTCCATTGATTTTTTAATGTTCTGCATTAGATTGCCAGACAGAAAAGAAGAGGTTTTTTACATTGAGTTGTGACAGGTGATGATGGATCTATTTTGAGAACCCAAAGCGCAAAAATCATAGGTTGACCCAGGCCAGCCTTCGACATCACAACATACGTGGAAATAAATATTTACCGTATATTTGGTGGGATAGTAGGGAAACTATATATTAGGAACTGGTAGAACGATTACTGGCGATCGATACCGACAAAAATTGATCAAATTGAAACGAGCATTGAAACAAAAACGATCAGAATACTCCCAAGAAGAAACGATAAAATCATTTTTCAACATGACAATGCTCGACCCCATGTTACAAAAGGTGTAAAAGCTATTTGGAAAACGTTAAATGCGATGTTCTACCCGATGCGATATTCACCGGACTTATTTCGATTGATGCAGTACGGATTTTCAGAATAACACTTACATTTTTACGATGAAGTGAAATTTTGACTTTATAAATGGTTGGTGTCAAAAAAATCAAAACATTTCTTTGGCGCGGAATGCATTCTTTGTCAGAAAGATCGAAAAAAGTAATAACTAACGATAGCCAATACTATAATTATTAAGGTAATTTATTTTATTATGGAAATAATCAGCATGCAAATCAGCATTGTTAACCGAAACACCACATTAGCTGTAACTACATAGTATACCGTTTACGCAGGTCATCGGGCAATCCTGATCGATGGGCAATCCTGTTCCTGTAGTCTATGTAAATGAAAGATCTGAATGCAAATGTGTACAAAAAAAACTAAGCGTTGAGTTTAGTAAAAAATAAACCGTTTAACATATGGCGACTTCTTCCTGATCTTTCTTTTTTTTGTTCTTAAAGAGTTTTAAAAAAGTGTCTATTGTTGGTTGCATACCAGAATCTAATTCTGATACTTTTAGCGATCTTATTTGAGGCATCCCCGAAATGAACGAAGTTGGGGTCAATTGTACGACCCTCTGCACGTGCCAAGTGTCTTTACATCGCACGTGTCTTCGTTAACTAATGAGTCCGTTTTTAGTTGCACGTGCAGGGCAGAATGTCCCCAGGGGCGTTTGAAACGCCAATATTTGCGTGACAAACACAATTAATTAGTTGAAAATCGATTATTTTTACTTTTTACATTGAAAATTGCGTAATGTATTAACATATCTGCATATCGATATAAGATTTTGTAATTTACTTAGTTTAAAATCAATAAAAAATAATTACATTACTGTTATTTAGTGACATCTCTGCGCGACTACCACAACTACGCCCTATTTTGATACAGATTTCTTATGTGTCATATGTACCAGTAATTTTCATCCAATCAAACAAATAAAACTAATTTTTATATTTTGAACTATGTTTATACTTAAATTCGAAAAACGTACATTTTTTAACTATTAGAAGAATTTAATATATATTAGATAATTCGATGTATAAAGTAAATCACAGATGGTGACACAACAACCATTGTTACACCAGGCAACCAAACATACTCGAAGGTATATAATCAAATATATACATTAGAATTGGATAATACATAAAAATTTATATATTTTCAGTCGATATAGAACATTCTAAGAATTTTTTTATAGTTTTTCTTAGTAATTTTCGATTAACTTTTATAAATCAATTTCACCGGTATTACAGAAAAATCATGAGAGAGTGGGGGGACACACGTGTTGAACCATATTGCCAAACTGTACAGAAATTAATTTAATTTGGGATTTAAAAATACGTAGTGGCTTATACCACACATATTATTAAATAGCAGAACACAAAATTATACAAATATACTTATTAATTTTTCTAGTATTCGACTGGGATTATTATTGTGGTTAAAACATGAAAAAATTTAAGGTGAATCTTGGAAAATTTCCGAAATATTGATGAACTGGCAACTGAGAATAGTGGTGTGATAATCTAAAGGCTTTGCGTTATACAAAACCGATTAAATTTTAGATACAATTCGTATAAAAAAACTACAATTATTAAGATATAATAAAAACATTTTTTTAATTAGAGTAATCTCATACTAACTCGAATATATAAAACCGCGACATTTTATCAGTACTGTCTTGTTTGCGTTAGCCTGTTACAAATCCTTCAATATATTTTAACTAAGGTAAATAATTGTTTTATTAATTATAATTTTATTTCACACTATTTGAATTAATAACAAATAAACATTAGATATATTATACATAATATAGTTTTTTATGTTGATAAATAACTAGTTTTAGTTAACATAAATATAAAACATCTAGTAACTATAAAAGGTTCGTAAGGTATCTTTTTGTATTATTTTGTTTTCTTACAGGAATAAAATACCTTTGCTGTAAACGTGTCGTGTCAGTTGTTTGACAACATCAAAAAGCAATATACACTCCTATTTACTTGAGGAAAAATGCAGAATGGATATGGAAATGATAATACCAATAACAAAAAGGAAATTAGAGTATGGTGTGATGGGTGGTATGTATTTTTATTAGATTCCCCCTTTTCTTTGTTTGTATTTTTTACTATTTATATTATCTAGACTTTATGCAAATGCATTGTTAGGACTAGATAACAGCAATTGCAGAATAACAATAGTAATAATTTCTCTAAAATTTAAAAATTATTCAAATAGGCAATACACACTTCTAGACAACATAAAAGCTCATTTATTATTCATTGATAAATAGTATTAATTAATGTTGTTTTATACCCAAATATAAGAGGTTATCAGGACAGAGTCATCAAAAGATGTGGGCAATGTTATTAACCTCCAGAGACAATCTAAAAACTGAAGGCTTTATACTGGGCTATTATTGATTATATTTTATGACAAAACTTTTTTCTATTTTACCACTACACTGGCTTATACTCGGAACAAATAAAGCACTGTAAGAGAGTGCTAATTTTTATGAATATTATTATTGGACATAATCATTGTTTAAATATTTTATTTGCTAAGTAGAATTATGTATTAAATAATACTACTGTGGGAGTACATTTTTGAATCTACATATCATTTTGTCAATATAACAGCAGACAAGTTTAAAAATGTATTACCAGGAAACATTTTTTTATATTACAAATGCATGTGTGTTGTGTAACTAGGTAATGTAAATATTATTATTGTGTGCTGTCTGATTAGCAAATTATAAAGTTTGCAAACTGTTGTAATTTTATTGGAGAGTTGGGTGGCATATTCCTTCAATCTACTGATATCTCAGATATGTTCTATGAGAGATATAATGTTCTTGGTAAAAGTATTCATAGATTTATGGACTGATGTGTCTTTATGTCATAATACAGTAAAACCTGTTGGACCGACACTTTTGGATCCTAAAATAGTGTCCGTTTAAGTGAGTGGTCCATCCAATAGAGATAAGACATAAGAGTGATTTTAATAAATATATAATATATTATTAGAAACTACAAATACATACACAATATAAAGTATGTTTTGACTAATGGTTAAAATATTCTAGTAGGGTTGTTTGTCAGGTTTTCTTGCCAATAAAAATATCTTAGAAGTTGAGATCCAACTTAGATATCAAATCCAAAGCTGGCAGGTTGCCATGTGCTGCAATAAAGCTATTAATTGCCGCGTCACCTTAATTGCCAGTTGATATATATCAATAATCTCTTCTTCATGTGTGTGTTCATAATCTGTTCCATCAGACACTGCTTTCTTGCATAGGAACCTTCCGACATTCTGAGTCCTCACTTCCAATATTAAATCATTGTTTAAAGTGAAAAAGGCCCCTATACTGCCAATGTTCTTTTCTTTTTCTCCAGTTATGTTTACGCAAAACAGTATAGTAAGCCTTTCGTTCTAAAGTTTACCTTTAATGAATTTTTCGCATTTCAAACGTAATGTTTTATTGGGAAGTACAGGAAAAAATAACCCAGTTTCGTATGCATTGTAGAGATTTTTTGGGGAATAGTTGCTTATAATCAAGGGAATCTTGATCAAAAAAGTGGCTACATGGTCGAAATTTACACTCGCAGCCTCTTCAGATATGGCTTTGAAACAGTTACGGCTCGTGGGTTTTTAAAGTGGGAGGGCGTAGAAGCAAATAATGTTGCTGAAGATTTTTTTGCTTTTCTCTTCCTCCTTTTTAGTTTTCGTGCTATTGAAACCCTATACAGGAATGAAAGTGAACGGAAATAAAATATGGTGTTTTGCTCTGAAACATTGTTTACTGTGATGAATGCTGGAAGGGCGGCGCTCCAACACCCTCTCTCACAAGCCGCCACTGCTTTGAAAGCAATATTGTGCCGTCTTATTTGCTTGTACGCGTGTTGACACGTTGAAGATTTGTTCTCGAGTCCGTTCAAAGGAGGGATTAACCTTTGATCGGATTGGTTTCGCGTATTAGTTAGTGTCCATCCAAGGGAGTGTCTGACCATGAAAAAATAATATGATGAAGTCCTGACTAAAAGTGTGCTCAAGAGAGTTGTCCGCCTAATAGAGATGTCCGTAGCAGGAGGTTTCACTGTATGTTCTTTAATGGTTTATTCCTTATTTTATGATTCTTGATGTATATAAAATATATTACTTTACACATTTATATTACTTAGAACAGGAATTGTTTTATTTTAACTACCTCCATACATTTGTGATTCAGAGTCCATAAATGTTTCACAAATAATTGGCGTGTCGTTTTTTAGATACTATACAAAATTTTATTTTTTTAAGAGTTAATAACGTTTTAATCTACAATATAATCTATTTTCCCTTTGTGTAAAATCAGAGTGATTTTGAAGTAAAATATTTTTCTAATGCAGTTTTGATTGTTGTTACAGAACTAAAGATATTGTTATCTGACTGTAGCATCAGGAGAATACAATTGGTGAATAAGTACTTCCCAGTTCGATTCCCTCTGATTTCCCTCTGATTTTTGTGAGTGATTCTGGCACTCTGACGCCTTGCAGTGTCATGCTATAGAATAACGTCTTTTCGATTAATTACTGTTTTTGAATCAAAGAATCTGCACCTTTTTTGAGTCAAATTCGAAATGCAGTGATATAACCTCACAGTGACCAATTTTTTTAAGTAAAGATCTGGTTTTTAGAGTGGGCACATGTGGGTGGTTTTAGTGTTTGTTCCCTTCTTTTATATTATGTGAATTGCTATATAGAGTCCACTTTCCACCTCCAGTAACTATTTGTGGAAGAAAAAGATCTTTGTCTGTCCTGGGCAAAGTGCGCTGTAGATTGTTATAGGTTAAATTTTGTTTTCAACTGAAAGTTAATATGGCACTCTTTCCACTTTGTTCCGTTGTTTGAACACCGTTGCTTTGTGGCTCATTCCTGTATAATTTTAGGATTTAATTTCAGCCAATAACAGATCTTTGTCAAATTCAGGTGATCTTCCAGATTTTATATGGATCTATCTATTTTTACCGGCAGATTATACACTGAGTCTTTATCTTAAACATAAAGAGTCTACCTACGTGACTTTGCTATGAGTTTTTTTTGATGTAATTGGAAATGCTGGAAACAATACATGCAAACAATTGTGTTATTGTTCATTGTAATATCACTAACGTCATCTATATTGAATAGTAAAGTGTCATTATTTGCATATATAATATGTTGGCGATAAATCTGGGGATTATACCGACCAGGCAGGGGTCCCTATCATAAACTCTTCTAAAAACTATATTGTTTGATGAGAGTATGCAGTCTGGCGTTATCTTTGGACGAGCTTATTGACGCGCTGCAAAATTTCTGCTACATGACAATATTCTGTATTTGTTGTATTTGATATCCATGATTTCCCGTGGCAAGATATCTCCAGTCTGTTGTACTTTGTGTCAAGTTTGCTTAAAGTTTCTGACTAGCGTGTTTATTTCTAGTATTTGATCCATTTTTACCAGTAAATTATACGTGTTATTGTCATTGTAATATCACTAACGTAATCTATATTGAATAATAAACTGCCACTATTTGCATATAGAATATATTGACGATAAATGTGAGGATTTTACCGACTAGTCAAGTGTCCCTATCCGAACTCTTCTAAAAACTGCATTGTTTATTGAGAGTATGCAATCTGGCGTTATCTTTGAACGAACTTAAAGATAAGACGTAACGATGCGCTGCAATATTTCTGTTACATGACAGGCTGCATTAAAAATGCCTCTGATGTTTACTAAGGGTGACCTTCTTCCCGAGCATATAGCTCCCCATACAAAAATTATCTTAAATCTTATGACAAAATGCAGGGAATAAGTGACTTTATTGTCCTTCACGATACGATTTCTGATATCTTCTGGGCTCCTGGTTCGCTTCTTGGCCCTTGTTCTTTCTTTCTTCTAGACCTTTTAACTTTCACCTTTATTGTTAATACGTTCAGATCGTCTGCATATTCTAGGATTTTTTTTTCTTTATCCTTTTTCCATTTACGTTTATGTTTGCTCGTTGATGACTTTGTTTAATACTAACTTAAACAGAACTGGTGCTAATTCATCCCCCTGTAGCAAACTTTCTCCCATCTTAAATTTTACCATGGTGTGTTGCTGGATTTTCTGCTGATATTGTAATCGTCGCCCTAAGTCCTTACAAGTCAACCAACCCGTCTGTGTGAAACGAAAAAATGAATTATCTTTCTTCTTCCGAAAACACTTATTTTTTTTCATAATGAATCACAAATTTTAATTTTTTCTATACAAATCCACATTAAACCATCCAGATTAAACCATTGAAGTGATCTAAACTAAACTGATAAATTGTGATAAGACCTCCAGAGGGTTAAGATGTAACACCACTGTAAATTTTTCAAAAAATTATTTTTTTTATTATTACGCTCATCGGCAAAAGTCTTGCACTCCCCTTTTTATTTTTGTTTTGATACAAAAATAAATTGGTTTATTTTCTCAAAAGAAAACTTAAAGGATTAGTGGACGCATACAAGAGAAAAAGTCAAGTAATTTTGTTTTTGTTCTTGGTTTTTATAAATATTAAAAAAATATATGTATGTATCTAAAAATAAAATAAAATACTTTCTCAAAAAAAAACTAAATTAAGGTAAACATTGTTCAACTAATAAGCAGTATTACCTCTCCTACTTCTTATTCCGAGCGCTGGAATCGAACCAGCTATCGCTCCAGCGCGGATTCGGCAAAGCAGGCACTCTTACCGCCGCACCAACGCGAGCGGCTGATGTAGTAAACCATCGTATAAATTCATTGCTGGTAAATGTTAATAAAAAATTTAAAAAAAAATATTTTCGGAACGTTTATGTTTAATAATTTTTCTGATAAATAAATTCCTTAGCTCCTATTGCGCATAGACGCCAAATTGAGATTTGCTTATTTTTTAGATAAATAAGGGACGTGCAAGACTTTTGCCGATGAGTTTAGTTTAAAAAATTCTTTGACCTTTTAGAATATGGTGCAGAATTTTTTTCTTAAAAAAAATTTCGCGCTCTGTCCTAAGCGCGTCGAACTACTTCGAAACGACACCTGCGTCTAATAAATACCCACTGGGAAGATACAGTCTAGATACAGCCCAATGTTTAACCTTATGATTTCTTCTTTCATGCCTTATAAACTTCTCTAATTCAAAACAGATGTCGTTAAGAGATGTTTATATTTAGTCAGAAGCATTTACAAACAAAAGTGCGTTAGTATAACTTCAGTGTAGTGCTTTGTTTTATTTTTAACAGTCTATTTGTAGTCTCAAAGTGCTTATAAGTTACAATGAATAACGCAAAAGTGTACTAAGGCAGAAACGGTACAAAAAAATCGTATCCAACGCGGAGCAATATGTCATCGAGACGACCGTTGAATAGGTTTGCGGCTGAGAGCGATTCGAAAGGACTCAGACCGACTTATGAGGACCTGAGCTGAGACGAGTTGCTAAACCGATGCTTGGGATGCTACACGAAAAATAGTATTGATAGATTCAATACTACTGTTTGGAAATTGGCTCCAAAATCTTATTCAAGTGGCAAAAAAGTCTTGAATATTACGACTAATATTGACTGACTAATATTCTTCGAATTATGAAAGTTTTTGGAGATTGATATTGGCGTCCAATTATACAATTTCTGTCTAGAAGCCAATGCTAGGCGAATCAAGCACTCCGAGATGTATTTGACAGATGCAGCTAAAGAGGCACGCTCTAACATACAACGTTCGAGAAAAGAGAATGAGGAAGAATATTTTTTTCTTTATTTGGGTTTTTCACCACGATCTAAAACTCAAAAAATATCAAGAATATCTGTTCTTATGTAAATATAAATTATAAAAACCACATATTTTCAATTAGAAAATGATTATTATCAACAAAATTTCGGAATGGCAATGGGTTCTTCTCTTTCTCCTTTGATGAGTAATATCTTTATGGAGGAATTCGAGAATGACATATTAAATAAATCTCTTAAAAAGTCAATAATATGGCTTAGATATGTTGATGATATTTTTGCTATATGGCAACATAGCATTGACGATCCAAATATTTTTTTACAAGATATAAATTCTCGAGAGCCCACAATTAAGTTTACTTTAAAAGATGGAGAAGGAGAATAAATTGCCATTCTTCGACACTTTAATATTAAAACAAAACAACACATTAAAAACTACAGTTTACAGAAAACCGACAAACACAGATAGGTATCTCAATTTCTTTTCCAATCACTCAAAATCGGTCAAAATAACAGTAATTAAAAGTTTATATGACAGAGCAAAACTTGTTTGTACCGACAGTGATACACTACAAAAAGAAACAAATCACATAAAAGACATTTTAATAAAAAACAATTACCCAAAAAATTTTATACATAAATCGTTTAAAACTTTTGATACCAGACAAAACAGACAAGTTATTAGTAGCAATAATTACTCTCAAACAAATAACCTCACAATTCCTTATATCCGCGATATTTCTGACACAATTAAAAGAGTAGGAAATAAACACAACATAAGAACGACATTTAAAACAAAACAATCTCTTAGATCTCTATTAACAAAAACTAAACCAAACAACACACAACAAAATACCAAAAATGGGGTTTATAAAATTCCCTGCGAATGTTGCAAATTCTATATAGGTGAGACTGTAGACCGTTAGATGTTAGAATAAAAGAGACATAAAAACCTTCTTAGAAAGGGCGATTTTAATAAATCTAGAATTTGTCAGCACGCATGGGAATCGGGTCATAAAATCAATTGGAATAATTCCAAAACTGTATTAAAATAATCGGTAACAAAATACAGAAGATTAAAAGAAACCGCTATAATTAATTTAAATAAAAATAACTGTATTGCTATGCCTTCAGTAGATTTAAATTCAATATGGTTCCCGATTCTAAAGAATACAATTAAAAACATTTAAGAATTTCAATAAACAATCACATTCACACGGTAAACCTCACCTATATATATATATATATATATATATATATATATATATATATATATATATATATATATATATATATATATATATATATATATATATATATTTATTTATATATATATATATATATATATTTATATATATATATATATATATATATATATATATATATATATATATATATATATATATATATATATATTTATATATATATATATATATATATATATATATATATATATATATATATATATATATATATATATATATATATATTTGGTAGTATGTCACTGTCATTAAAAACTAATTGTCAATGTAAGTATCATTGACATACACAAAAAATATATTTACTTTCTATCTTTTCATAATTTATAGAAATTAATATACTTTATTTTTAGATTCGTTTTGAAAACGGGAGGAGAATACTTCCCGAAACGTTAACGTTAAAAGTTTGTACATTTTTTTAGAACATTTTTATATTTTTAAAATATTGTTCGTTAGGCAAATTTATTCCAAAAAAGAATCACTGAGAAATTTGTCTCCGATTGGTTTTTTCTTTTTACCCAGTGATTCTTTATTTACATAAGAACAGATATTTTGATATTTTTTGAGTTTTAGATCGTGGCGAAAAACCCAAATAAAAAAAAAATAAAAATATATATTTGAACACGCCACAATCATTCAGACATTACTTATGGTTTTCTTATAACACATTTCAAACCTAATTTTTCTTAATATCTTTAAAATAACATTTTGAACTGAAACACTTACGGAATTTTCAATAAGTTAATTTAAACATTATTAACAAATGTTTTGGTCGAAAATGTATCGTTTTTTATTTAGATACTCGCTAATCACACAAAAATCAATATCCCCCACGTATTTCACTAGCTATAAATATGTAGATTAAGTGATTTCTTTGTTTTACAAAAACAAAAGCACCTTAAGTTCGACACGTTTGGCGAGAATGGCTCCAATGTCGCCATTTTTGAATATTTTTTTATATATTTTTTTATTTTACTTAAATATATGCCTAATAACTTATTTAAATATTATCGTATTACCTTTTCATTACAGTGATATTACCCCTTAAGAAATCTTAAATATAAACGAGAGCGCCTAACATTTTAACGTTCTAAAAAAACATATACATGGTGTTCCAAAAATGTATACACACTTTGCCTGGTTCTAAAATCAGTATTTATTTTCATACACTTTACTTTAGGGTTTCAAAAAAAAACTGACTAACGCCAGTTTTCAAACTGCCCACCGTCGTGGTTCAGGATTGCTGATATCAAAAAGCAATGGAATCGCAAACATCGAGAATCATTTCCATTGGTATTTGTCCGTATTGTCTTCCAATCGCCACTCTTAATTCATTGACTGTTGTCGGTTTTGTCTTATAAACATTGTCTTTAATGTATCCCCATAAAAGTAAATCGAGCGGCGTAAGCTCAAGTGAACGTGTGGGATATTCAACCCAATGTCCAATCCATCTATTCGGTAGACTCTCGTCAAGATAGATTGATGATAATAAAAGTTCCCGCCCTCAAAAGCGTGGAATCACTGCTTCCTGCAGCAAATTAAGGTAAACAGTACCGTAAAAAATAACGGTCCAAATAATTCTTTTGCAGATAAGCCACACCACAATGTTAATACAGGAAAATTAACGTGATGTTCTTCAGTAACGTGTGGATTCTCAGGTGTCTAGTAAGTGCAGTTGTGACGGTTAATTGAACCATTTAACTTGAAGGTAGCCACATCGCTCCAGACGATTTGTCTAGGGAGCTGGTTGTTTTCTTCACATTCTGCCAAGTACCATTCTCAAAACTGAACCTTCCTATCTGGGTCATCTTCATTAAGGGCGTGCACCAATCTTGGAATGTAACTTTTCCAATACAGTCGCTTCAAAATGCGATGGAAGCTAGATTTTGAAATTCCTACCTCACAGCTTGCAGTTTGTCGAAGAGATTTTCTGGAACGTTCCGCATAACTTTCCATGGCCATTTCTTCTCTTGCGGGATCGGTTGATGGTGGATATCTTGAACTGTTCCGTTCACTTCCAACTTATCTCTAATGCGAGTTATTGTTAGTCGGGTTGGTGGATCTGTCTGAAATTCTCCGCTGAACTGTCCCCAGTACAACTTTAGGATAAATTTTCTTTGCTCAAAAGTAAATATGTTAGCAGCCATATTTTTTTTTTTGAATTAGATCAATCTGATAAAGAATGCAGTGTGAATAAGTTATCAGAAAATAAACTGTGTATACATTTTTTTTGGGTTATTTACATTATACAGGGTTATTTACTTATAATTGTTTTTTTTTATTCTGATCAAGGTCAATTAAACTTTTTCCCTTATTTTAACTTGTATATTAAATAAATAATAATATATTGACACTAAGTGTATGTATACTGTTTTACATTTTTCTTTATTTCCCAATATATTTGTAGTAATTAAAGATTTAAATTTCGAACTTTTATATACGAAATAAAATACAGTAGTTTTTATTTTAGTGTTTTATCAAAGGAAATAAATTGCGGGCATAAATTATGTATTATCGTATCGTACTATGTTCATGATCTCTGTGATTAAATAGACGACACACAAGGTCTACAGAATAATCGTGCCTACGGAAGGTCTACGGAATAAAGTGAATGGAAATTACGACATACAGTAAACAAAAAAGTATTTACACATCCTAATATTTAGGTCAAAGGGTAATCCATTTTGTGCTTCGGAAAGTAAAATTAAAAAAAAAACACCCATGATTTTTTTTATTTTATTGCTCGGACTTTGCTATTAAGTGTGGAATACAACATCATTTAAATGTCCGCCACGTGACCGCTTGTACGACTCAATCCTGTTTGGTAATTTTCTATGACTTTTCCGCACATTTCGGCTAGTATCTCTCGACCATGACTTGACGAATGTTGGTTTTCAACTGCTCAAGACTTTGAGGATTGTCTATGTAAACACGATCTTTCGCGTAGCCTCACAAAAAAAGTCCAATGATGCCAAATCGCTTGATCTCGGCGGCCAATTAACATCACCAAACCTCGAAATTACGCGGCCTGGAAACTTCTGGCGCGATAAAGCCAAAATTAGTTGTGTTGTGTGACTTGTGGCGCCGTTTTGTTCGAACCATATATCGCTCAGATCGAAATCATAAATTTCTGGCCAAAAATAATCGGTTATCATACGGCTGTAGCGCTCAGAATTGACGTTAATAGTCACTCCTTCGTTTTCGAAGAAGTACGGACCAATTATACTACCAGACCATAACGCGCACCAAACAGTCACCTTCTGCGGATGCAATGGACTCTCCGCAATTATTTGTGGGTTTTCAGAGCCCCATATATGGCAATTTTGCTTAGGTACGTATCCGCCGAGCAAGAAATAAGGCTCATCGCTTAAGAAGAAGTTGTTCGCAAAATCAGGTGAATGCTCAAACACCCAATCGGCATATGTTTCGCGGTCTTCAATTCTTGCGTGAGTTGAACTTTGTTAGGATGAAGATGCAAGGCCAAAATGCAAAATACGTCATAATATGCCGTTAGACAAGCCCACAAACTATGAACGCCGAGAAATCGACAAATTTTGGGTCTTCAGTCACATTTCCACTAACAGACATGGACATTCCTAACAGATCAGAGTATTTTGAAATTTCTTGCCTGTGTTGGAAATTGTGCGCCCAGAAGGACGATTATGGCGACCACATTCTGCTCGTAAGACGCGAAACGTGGCTACGGCAGAATCACCATTTTTTTAAAACTTTTAACAGTTTTAATGCGTTGTTCGGTAGTTAATCGATCCATATAAAAATTTGGCAAACCTTAAACTAAACAAATCACACTTTGAATGACATTTATGTTTAACACTTGTGAAAATACAGGGCTGTATTTTCCGAAACACGAAATGGAGAACCCTGTATAACAAGAAATTACATAATATAGGATAACAATTTATTTGAAAATATTAAATAAATAAATAATATTTTTAACAATAACGCTTGATAACACAAGAAAAATATTTTTATAAAAATATAGTAATTTTTATAAAAATATTTTATCAACTTCCATTGACACCTAATTGATTTAATATTTTGTGTTCATCCCATTCTTTCACTGCTATTGGTTATGGTCCCCAGGTCTGTGCCATATATTACAGCTGGTTTCATTATTGCTTTATAAACGGTTACTTTGGCTTTTCTTGATATATTCATATGTCTCAGGAGTCGCAGCGTCGCTGCACGTTTATTTCCTTTTGCTATTCTGGCCTGAACCTCCTCTTCCATTCTATGTTTGTCTGTGATGGTTGTCTGCTCAGCTTCCAACACTAAATTAAACAAGCAGGCAGACAACAGGTCTCCTTGTCTGAGGCCCGTCCTTACTTTGAAAGGTTTTGACTGTTGACCTTATACTTTAGCTAAGCTGACTGTATTTTCTATAGTCATGTATTTTTGTTAGAGCTATTAGTTTTCTATTAACCCCCAGCTCTCCCATTGCTTTTAGTAGTTCCTTTCTATCAACGAAGCCTTAGGCCCGCTGAAAATCTATAAAGGGCATGTTCATGTTTAAGCCTTGTCGGTAGTTTCTTTCCTGTAGTTGCTTTGGTAACATTCTCTGGTCTTTTGGTACTTTTCCACTAGATCATCCGAGGTATCCCTTATCCTGTTCTTGATTGCGGTCGCTAGTAATTTCTACACCACTTCCATCAACGCTATAACCCGGTAGTTGTCACATGATGTTCTAGCCCCTTCTTGTAAATTGGATACAATACCGCTCGTTCCTTGTCATTTTTTCCTTTCTCCAACACTGGTCTGTTATCTCCGTAATTCTCTGCAAAAATTTTGGGCAGTCATATTGTCTCAGCCCTATACTAATCGGGCTGTCTCCGGGGTTCTATTATTTTTCATGTGTCTTATGATTATTTTAATTTCTTCAATGCTGCGCTCCGTTGGGAGTTGCTTTCAATTTCCTCCATATACCTTTCGAAAACTTGTCTTCGTTTCCTCCTGCATATTTGATTGACCTCTCTTCTTCTTTTTTTTGTTCAATTTTACTTCGTTCCGTTTTTTTCTCCAGAAACTTTAATTTCGTTTTTCCACTGTTACCTCACTCATTTGGTGTCAAATAAGCCATTCATCTTTGTTCTTTTTTAAAACCTCTTGCTAAACTGAAATCTGACTGTTGACTGAGAGGATCGATAAGATTAATAAATACAATAGGTCACACTAATCCTGACAGTGCCTATGCTTATACGTTGCAGTACAGTAGTCTTTATACCAAGTATGGAAATATTTTTATTGCAATCCTAAATAATATTAATTAACATATTATTTGTGTGAGATTCATTGAAACAACTTTGTTTTCATGTCTTATACCTTCCTGTTATATTAACATGTAAAAAAAATGCACTCGAACTAAACACCAACCATCTTAGCATCATCAAGAGATTGTTTAATCTAATTCTAAACCTAAGTAAGTCATTTTGTTCAGTGGTGAATCTCTGTAAGTTTAGTGTCAGATTAATCTGACTAAAATATCTAAATCGGATCAGACTTTTTAGTCAGATGAAATAATCTTCTGATGATGCTAACGTGGTTAGCGAAACGCGCGTCGTCTAGTTATATCCTTGGGATTACCCAGAAATTTTGTCTACCTCTTTTGTTAATTGGGCATCAAATGGTATTACCATGAATTTATTTGTGTTTTGACCCTTTTGAAAAGTCGAAGGTTCTTTCAATAATTTTCTGAAATTATGTTTTCTAATTAATTTATCTACAATGTTCTTATTATAACCATTCACTTCAGATACCTCCCTAATTAATTTTAATTCTTTTTGTTCTAATTATCTTTATTTAAAAGAAAATTAATTAATCTAGTTACCTTAAAATTTAGACTAGCCATCTTATTTTGGAAGCTATGATTTGAATCGTTAGGAATGTATCTCGAAGTGGTGGTGTTTTTCCTAAAAATATCAAAATCTAACCTATTTTTATTGTTTCTACTGACTAAAACATCCAGAAATGGTAAACTATCGTTGTTTTCGAATTCATTCGCGAATAATATATTTTGGAATTTACTATTTATGTGCTTAATAAAATCATCTAAGTTTTCATTGTTCGAATCGAAAATGGCAAAAACGTCATCCACATATCTTAACTATACCTTCAGAAAGTAGTTGAATTCATCTTTTGCCTCGGTTTTAAATTTACTCATTCATAAAAAAAAAGGAACAAAACAATTTTTTACTTTGTTATCTATCACTTTTATTTTTAAACAAAATTTGTGTGACTATAGTTTCGTAAACCGACTTTACATTCCCAAACACTAGTTTGAAACTTTTTTGAGAATATAAAGTTGTTTTACGAAACTATAGTCACACAAATTTTGTTTAAAAATAAAAGTGATAGATAACAAAGTAAAAAATTGTTTTATTCCTTTTTTAAAAAATGAACTATCACAAAGTAATGGACAAATCAATCAATAATTACTCATGAATAAGTTGGCTAAGAACGGTGACAGAGGATTGCCCATTGCCGTTCCTTCTCTTGTTGTTCGTAAAACCTGTTATTAAGCTGAAAACAATTTTGCTTCATACATAATCTTGTAAACGTGATTGTTTCCGAGTACATCTCCTTTTTTACCATTTCTGGATGTTTTAGTTAGTAGAAACAATAAAAATAAGTTAGATTTTGATATTTTTAGGAAAAACACCACTACTTCAAGATACATTCCTAACGATTTAAATCATAGCTTCCAAAATAAGATGGCTAATTTAAATTTTATGGTAAATAGATTAATTCATTTTCCTTTAAATAAAGATAATTATAACAAAGAATTTAAATTAATTAGGAAGGTATCTGAAGTGAATGGTTATGATAAGAACATTGTAGATAAATTAATTAGGAAACATAATTTCAGAAAATGATTGAAAGAACCTTCGACTTTTCAAAAGGGTCAAAACACAAATAAATTCATGGTAATACCATTTGATGCCCAATTAACAAAAGAGGTAGACAAAATTTCTGGGTAATCCAAAGGATAAACTAGATCAACATGAAAAGTCGGGGATTTACGAAATTAGTTGTCAAAACAGTGATCGAAGGAATATTGGACAAACAAAAAGATCCATATTGACAAGATATAAAGAACATATTGCCCACATTAGATATGAGAGAAATGAAAAATCTTGTGTTGCCCAACATGCAATCGAACAGAATCACAGTATAGATATTAGTAATTTAAGACTAATTAAAAGTGTTAATAATAATAAGGCTTTGGATGCATATGAAAGCATTCAAATAGAAAAATGTAAGAAAATCATGAACGAGATAAAATACCTATCCCGTTCAGCCAACTTTTTCAATGATTAATTTAATTATTAAGGCTTAGTAAACTTCACGGTTCATGATTTTTACACGCTGCGTTAGGCAGGGTTTTCATATAAATAGAACATAGTTTAGTTTTAGAATTAGATTAAATCATTTCCTGATGATGCTAACTCGGTTAGCGAAACGTGCGTCGAGAAGTTCAAAAAAACTGATTTTGTGTTTAGTTGTAAATCTCTTCAATTTCAGTATTTCACACCAAAGATTCCAATAGAAAAATTGATATTTAGATCAGTTAGTTTTTGTATCACTTATCCTGTCTACCTATTCTGGTTTGTTACTGTATAAATAGATATGTTCAATTTATAGCTACGACATGGTTCATTTTGGCCATGCAAATTCACTGAGACAAGCCAAAGCTTTAGGAGACCGTTTAATCGTAGGAGTACATACCGATGAGGAGATAAGAAAGCACAAGGGACCTCCGGTTTTTACCGAAGAAGAACGGTATGTCTGATCAAATTACCTTTACTAAACTTGTCTTGTCAATACTGTCTTGCAGTTTAAAAATGGTGAAAGGGATCAAGTGGGTGGACGAGGTAGTTGAAGGAGCTCCCTACGTCTCAACTCTGGAAACTCTGGACAAGTACAATTGCGACTTTTGCGTGCACGGAGACGACATAACCGTTACAGCTGATGGACAGGACACCTATCAGCTAGTAAAGGATGCAGGAAGATACAAGTAGGTAGATTGTAGTGAAATGCCTTTTTTTGTTTTCCAAATGAGATTTGTCTGAGAGTTGAGTCCTTTTTAACGTACCTATAGATTGTACACTAAGATCTTCTACATAGAGAGTGAAACTATATGCCTTGCTATGATTTTTTAAGTGGATTATGCACAAGGAAATGAATTAGCCTTCATTGTAATCTCACCAATGTTATCTATATTGTATAGGAAACTACCATTGTCTTCTACAGCTATTGCTTATATTAAGTTAGGAGCTATATTCATATTAGAACACTATTTTTTCTTTATTCTACAAAGCCTTTTAGCCTCTGGTCTTTCATGGGTTTCATAATATATATAATTTTATAACAAGGGTCGGTTCACATTCTAATATCTTATATTATTTTTTTGCTACCTTTAGTACCTTTCAAAACGGCATTGATGTTTAAACGATTTCGAGTTAGCGTCATATTTTTTTTCGTGTGATTCTGTCGAGTTTCGAGCCAAACAATGAGCATTTGCGGCACGTACTGCTTTTCTTGTTCAATCGAAAGGAAAACTCGAGTGAAAACCGTAGTATACTTGTAGAAACTTACGGTGACAATGTTCCAACGCAAGACGCTTTTGGGCGTTGGTTTAGACAATTCAAAAGTGGTTATTTCAACTTGAAATGGGGGCATTTACAATTTGCCAGAGCGATGGGGAAAATGTGAAGCTAGCGATGACACATACGTTGAATAAACCATTTTTTTACCTTTCTCCCAAATTTAAGGTGTTTTTAAGAAAAAATTAAGAATCATTAGCGACACACCCGGTACTTTGCATGAATGTTTTAATACAAGCAAGATCATTTTAATAGCCTCAATATTTTCTTTCGAACCATCAGGTCATCAACTTAATTCTCAGCCTTTTTGGACTACCCTTGACATTTATTTGTGAAAAAAATAATACGAACTTATTCTTCGAAATAATTTCCCTCTCTTTCTATACACTCTCGTCACCTCTCACGAAACTGTCGAATTCCAGATCGAAAAAAACTTGGTGGTTTTGATCTGATGAAATTATTGAGGCTTTTTTCGACTTCTTCAAAAGGCTCGAAGCGGCTATCAACCAGGTGATGTGGCAGGAATCGGTGAAATCCGAAGGGGTCAAGTCTAGAGAATACGACAAAATCTCCCAGCCCAACTCAGTAATCGTTTTCGATGTACCGTGCGTTGTCTTGAAGTAAAATGTCTTTGCCACTATAAGGCCTTTTTTCCTCCAGAGGGTGACGCCTCAGATGGTGCTGATAACGGATAGCAGTGACTGTTGGACCAGATTGGAGCAACTCACAATGCAGAACGCCCAGCTGATGTCACCATATACACAGCAATACCTTTTTGGCGTGGATCTTTCGTTTTGCGGTTCTGATTGGTGGTCCACCAGGATTATCGCCTCTGTGGGTTATCGCAGACGGTCCACTTTTCTTCTCAGGTCACTGTCTTATGTCAAAAGTAATGAGTAATGACAAGACAAGAGAGTAACGACACCACTATATCAAAGAGTCTTTTATTATCAGCTGTGCGTTCATAAGGGCCCCAACGACTCTCTTTTTAAACGTTTTCTAGCTGGCGTAAATGTTGAGAAATGGCTTTCGGTATTACTGCGAGTTCCTGTCCGAGCTCTACCAGTATACGACTAGGATTTTCACTTTTTTTCGCTGCCTCGGACGTTCTTCACCATTTAAGTCAAATTTCCCGGTTCGAAATTGGTGGAACCATTTCTTAAAAGTAGTGTTCGAAACGGCATGATCTACCGAAGCCGCACAAATCAAGTCGTTTACTGTACTCAGCAGCATTTTTTTTTTCAGTCAAAAGACATAAAGCTGGGTGTACACCAATAAAATTTTACCTGCGGTTGAATTTATTGGAACAATTTGTTTGAATTATCTGGTGGACAACAGATGGTTTGTGTGCGTGCGGTGGTACGCTTTCGTACACTGTCGGCCTTCCACTGCGTTCTCTGTCTCCCACGTCAAACTCACCGCTTTTAAACTTTTGAAACCATTCACGACAACATCTCTCACTTAAAGCAGCTTCATCATATGCTTCTACAAGCAATCGATGCACCGCAGCAGCAGATTTCTTCAAATTAAAGAAGTAAATGAAAAGTTCCCGCAAATGACGCTTATTCAGCACAAAATTTGACATTTTCGCACGGAAAAAAGTATGTGATGGTGATACGGAGTCACTAATACTTTAAGTTTATGTTGTTACCAGATGACCAAACTTACGATATTACGTTTTTCATCTGACAATTTCAACAAAACCTTTTAGTGGGGTCATCTTTTGTCAAACGGCGGAAACATATTTGTACTCCTAATATATTGTGTGATGTTGAAGGCTGACCTGGCTCCACGCATGATATTTTACACTTTGGGTCAAAATAGATCCACTTTTCATCACCTGTCACAACTCAATGCAAAAAGGCTTTTCTTCTTTGTCTGGCAAGCAAAATTTCATAAGTGGTTTTTCACCTTCCAATGTCTCTTTCCTTCAATTAATATGAAACCTATTTTTCCTTCCTTCTGGATCTTTCCCAATGCGTGTATATGTTCGGAAATGGTAGAGTGGGCAACATTCAATTCTTCTGCCAATTGTTTCAACGTATGAGTCTCAGAGTTGAGTCTTTCTCCAATAATGTTTGCAAATCTGCATCTTCAATCTTTTTCGGCTGTTCTGGACGCTCCTTGTCTTTTATATCAAAATCACCACTTTTAAAGCGTTTATACTACGGTTCACACGTTTTTGGGTTAGAGCATATTCATCATAACCTTTAACCAACAATCGATAACTTTCGGCAACCATTTTCTTCAAATAAAAGAAGGTTATTAAACTTCCCCGCAAAACGTGTGTGTGTCTGGTGCATAATTCGACATATTCAAAGCTATGAAAAACTATGTTTTTTTGCACAGTGATAATTAAAAACAAACTGGCTTTTGATAGCGAATGTTTACCCTAAAATGGCATAAACGTCATTAGTGTACCAACAAATGTATTGATTGATAACGCTATCTCTTAGCAAAATCGACATTATTAACCGAAACACCTCTTAGTTCTTCATTAAAAATTTAGATGTTTTCGCGATTTCTCATTCACTGTCTCCTTGTATATGTAGAATGCAGATAGCACTGCACTGTTCAACAGTAAATTGTTTACATTTGAACATTTAAAACAATGTTTACACATGGATTGACTATCAGTACAATCAGTACAGTAAACATTAGTTTAGATAAATAAAAACTAGGATAGTAAAACACGTAATCAAAAAACAATCCTGCAGTTTTTTCCCATTGGAGTGTGTTGTTTTATATATAGAACTATTTGAAATGATCAGTGGAATCTTATTTACCTTTCCTTTTTTTTTTAATTCGTAGATGTTTGCAGATCGTTGCGGAAATTGTTTCCAGTCGTATAAAATATTGATGCTTTTATTGCATATAATAATATTACTTTTAAAATATCCTTCGTTGAGATGGTTTATAAGTCCCCAGACAAATAAATCACTTTTTTGCAAATTTTGACTTTATTCATCAATATATTCTCCTTGAAGAGCCATACCATCATTCCAACGCTGTTCTAACCTTTCTACACCTTTCTTGTAGAACGATTTCTCTTTGCCTTCAAAATACCCTTCAGTTTCGGCAATTACCTTTTCATTTGAGGGAAATGTCCTTCCAGTGAGCATTTTTTTGAGGCCTGGAAACAGGAAATAGTCGCTGGGGGCAGTTGTGAAGAAGACGGTGGATGACGAAGCAATTCGAAGTGTAATTCATGCCATCGTTGCTAAGGATTTGTGATACGGTGCATTGTCTTGGTGAAACAGAACTTTTTTCTGTTCGTTTGGAGCCTTTTTTGCGATCTCGTCCTGTACTCTTTCCTTCAAAAAGTGCTCCCTCAATAAATCGTTTGTTACGTTTTCTGTATGACATGTGGAACCGTTATGTTGGAATCAGATCAATAACATTCAAATTCAGACTGAAATAATCATTGATCGTCGCTCTGTAACCGATCCCCATTAACGAATTTGATACATTTGAATCTTCCTCACCATCGCCGATATTTTCTTCGGAACGCACAGTTTTTTTGTCTTGGTTTTGTTTTAATATCGAGCAGCGTGAAATGCGTTAGCAATTTATGGATCATTTGGTTAATACGGTCGCTCGATTGGGCAGTTATGTGCACCATAAAATTCACGAAGGGCTCCATAAGTTTGGCGCACATAACACTGATTTTGATAATAAATTTCGACAATTTACAAACGTTGCTCTGATGTTAAACTTTCCTCGATAATTTGCCAGACTATACTAAATAATTTTGACACTAGAGGCGCCGCCCATACTCACAGTTCGTTTGACAGCGACCCCTATCGGAAGTTTCGACATACTAAAAATTCACCCTTTATTACTACAGTGCTATTCAATGGATGTACAACTATTTTTAATTTCAGCAGCCCTGTTCTTTTAAGTAGAAAACGAAGGAAAAAAAATCTATAGTGTGGAAGTTAACTCTTTTTGTATACCAAGTACAAAAACTACAAATAAAGTGCTTTATGACAATTCGAAATTTCATTTTTTAGAAAGTGTTAGGAATTGTTTGCTTCAGTCGATCGTTAATAAACTTGGGCGTCTGAAACTTTTAGCACGCCATCTGACGAATTATACTTAAACATATCGTGTTATCCATCTCTATGTTAAACTAAGAACTTTTCGAAAAAACTTCGTATAAAGAGGCAGTGATGGTTTTTGTTGAATATTTCTTTTTTCAATTAAATTTTCTATATAACCGTTCTAATATACGAAAAAAAATTAGAGAAGTACAAAGAACAGCTGGTGTATCGACGACGGATCTGGTAGGACGGATGTTACTCCTCACTAGGAACCATTTCAAACAAGGTCAGTATGAGTACAGCGTAGCCAAAGAGCATTCAACGACCATGGGTCAAGATTCTACAGCGAGATCTCCATGGACAGGTTGTAGCCAATTCTTGCCGACCACACAGAAAATTATACAGTTTTCGGATGGAATTGCCCCGAAAGAGGGCGACAAGATCATTTACGTAGCTGGGGCTTTCGATTTGTTCCACGTCGGACATCTGGACTTTTTGAAGAAGGCTCGCGAACAGGTACTTTATGGTTTTGTTTATTGTTTTAGTTTTATAATGTTTTAATTCAGTTTTTATAGCATCATTATTATATATATATATATATATATATATATATATATATATATATATATATATATATATATATATATATATATATATATATATATATATATTACTGCTCAAAGGTTTGGAACTAATAATTCTATATAACATCATTAACGTCTCTGTAACACTTTCTTAACAATTTCCTCTTTTAGACTAAATTTAATGTAAATTATTTGCTCTATAAGTGTATCCATTAAAAAAAATCACAATTACAACAATTTCGAACTTAATAAGTCAAAGATATGCCACTTCTCTCAGTTGTCAAGGGACATACCAACTTAAAAACAAAGGGTTTTATGGATAAACCCAGTAAAGAACCGGAATTTTTCACCTCTCTTTTTGATCATAATAGAACATCAGTTTTTTGAAATGGTTCCAAACTTTTGAATTATAGTGTACAGATAACTTACAAAATTTAGCTTTGAAGAACAAGTTCCTTTAATAAGTTTGTATTTATTTTTTACAGGGGGATTATGTAATCGTTGGTTTACACACAGATCCAGTTGTGAACAGATATAAAGGCTCCAATTATCCCATTATGAACTTGCATGAGCGCGTTCTAAGTGTACTAGCCTGCAAGTATGTGTCTGAAGTTGTAATCGGTGCGCCTTACAAGGTAAAATTTCATAATAATTATTTTGCATAATTCGAAAAGTCAATATCACTTTGTTTCAGGTCACTGAAGATCTAATGGATCACTTTAAAGTCGACCTGGTGATTCATGGACAGACCCCTGTGATGGACGACGTGGATGGGACAGATCCCTATCAGATACCGAAAGCTCTCAGCAAATTTATGAACATTGATTCTGGTAAGTTGTGAATCATCGTCTAAAAATAATTTTTAAAGTCTCTTGTGGAATAAACAGTGAGCTGCCCTAAAAATTCAAGACGCTAATATCTCTTCCTCGGGAAGAAGATCCTGTGAAGCTTCAGCTGCATTGAGCCTTAACTTTCTCCAATCTTCGCATCCATCAGCAGTTTTGCTGGAGATTGATCAGTTTTTGCTGTGCAGCAGTCTCACGTTGTCATTTTTTGGTGTGCAGCAGTTCTTCAGCATCTCTTCTTACACTGTGCTACCACCATGTCTTTATACACTCTGTTCGCATCTTCATAATTTTCATTTTATTCGGCTTTCTCGCCACGTGTCCCGCCCATTTGTGTCGCTGAACATAATCTCGAGTTTCTATGATTTCTGAATCTCCAGTTTCCATTATCATTCACAGCACAAAAATTTGGACTGAATGCTTTGCTTTCAAATACTGCTACCATTTCTGTGTTGTTAAGTAAATTCTGTTGTTTCCTCCATTATTTGATGAACTATGAATAACTATCAATTGTTGAGAGCTTGTCCCCCTCTAAATCCTGCCTGATATGGTGCCTACAGTGATACCTACCAGTGGCTGGGCTGCATTCATAAACTTCAACCCACCATTTTTATCTTCTCTTGTAATTTTGCTTAACAGCTCCTTAAAATATGTCTTCCCACTATCTGCGTACTTGATCAAAGTCTCTCTAGGATGAAAGTGGTCTACAACCTCCATTATTATTAGTAAATTATTCTCATGAGTTTTTTTTCTATAAACACATGATCAATTTTATTTGTGATCCTTCTCACTACCACGTTCATATTTCATTTTTCTGTTGCAAAATGTATTAATCGTCTATATAGAAGTTTTTGTTTTCTCATTTTGCAGCAAACGATATGACCACAGATAGAATAGTTGATCGCATTATAAAAAATCGCCAAGAGTTCCAAGAACGAAACAAGAAAAAAGAAAAGAAAGAGCTGGAATTGCTAAATGGAACAGTGCAGAGCAATTAAAAAGTGTAATATTTAAAATTTTCTTAACATGTCCGTCTGTTACGGCCGATTTCTTGTGAGTAGTTCGCGTCTAAATGATTCTTAATGGGGAAGTATTTGTTTATTTTATGTTTAAAGTTGAGGAACACCCACTGTGACAGTCATTTTGCTCCGTATTTACACTTGTACACATTTTTACATTTACATACAGCCTGTTTAAGTGTTTTTTTCTTATCTATGGTGAATGTATGTTGTATATATTATTTTTTTTAGTCTCAAAGACCAAAGATTAGTTCGTTTTGCCATATAGTGTGTGATCAGTTTCCAAAAAAAAAATGCTCTTGGAGTTATGTTATTTTTTATAGCTGTGTTTATATACCAAACAAAAGGAAAACACTCTGTTATAGGTGAAATTTCTCCGAAATATCGAAACGAAAAGCTTTTTTGCAATGTTCTCTATTTATTAAAAATGTTAATTTATTTTTTAGTTGTTGAAGTTGCCAGTGGAACGAAGTTTTATAACATTTATCTTAACTTTGCCAGAGAATGTTTAATATGTATTTTTAGTCCTATTTTATTACTTTGATAATGAAAATATTTCTACTTTTATTTGTTCTAGGAAAATTATTTTTATACACGTATACATGTTAATTGTACTATATTTTTTGTCTGTTGTATATTTTATTTAAAGCTTTTATCCTGGAAAAATTGTTATAGAAACATTTGTAAATATACTTCTTTATTATTTATGTAAATAAAATATTTATAAAAATTGCTTTATAGCGGCTTTAATAATTAATTGTTCAACAATGTATTTATATGTAATCTATTAATAAAAATATATTTAAAATGAATTTTGTTTTAATCATTCTTATAATATATTTTATACTTAAAAATGTTATATTCATATACCTAAATCTATGCGCAACTAAACATATATGTACTGCATATTTTATATTAAATTATGCAACTAAACATACACGTAACGAATATTAATCTGATTTCATATTCTTAAATTGATAAAACGGTTTTCGTTTGAATTAAATTAAAATATCCGATGGTGAAAGACACTTTATCGCGCTGGATATTATATATCCAGCACATGAGATACAAAAAAATACCTCCTCCAAGAATTGATTATTTTCTCTTCTCATTTATTGTTGTGACATTGTTGACAGATAAATTTTGCATTTCGTTCAAAATTTACAAATATTATTAGGATAGCAGAAACGCGAAGAGGTATATTACTTTGTTGCACCTGATTCTTATATATAGGATGGGATTATTTGCTTTTTAAGGCACAGAAGAGTAAGTAAGAAGACCACAGAAAATGAAAAAAACATTTAATATAACTGATATTATTGCACTAATATTTCAGTTAATTTAACATTTTATACTATTATTAAAATATGCTAGTACAGGAATAAAAAATCTTTTCGCTTTCATATGCTCCTGATAGGAAATTAGATTTTCGATATTTTATTTCCACTCTGATACTGAAAATAAATTTCGTTTTAGTTTTGCAGTTAGGTGTATGTAACCATTCCTCTTCAAAATAATATTAGGATAACAGAAACGCGAAGAGGTGTATTGTTTTGCTGCGCCTGATACGTGTATATTTGGTTGCATGTAATATTTATTTTACAGATTTATGTCAGGCGTACTAAATACCTCTTCTCGTTCGTATGCTCCTGATAGAAAATTAGATTTTCGTTGAAACTGTCAAAAATTCGTTGCCAATATTATATAATTTTGTTTTTTCAGTTTTTTTTTCTATCGCGTTCTTCTCCCAACTTATTTATTATTTATTTATTTATTTGAGACAGAAAATTTCATATTCGTTCAAAATAGGTAAATAATATTAGGCTAACAGAAATGTGAGGAGATTTATTGTTTCGTTGCGCCTGATACCTGTATATTTAATTGTTTACGTATAATTTAATGGTTTTTTTTATATACACCTATCAGGAGTAAGTAAAAGATATTTATACCACTTCGCTTTCATATCCTCCTGATAGAAAGCCAGGTTTTCGGTGTAATTTAGAGGGGAACGTTCGTTCGTTCCTTTGTTATTTATTTATTATATTTATTAATTATAGTTATTTATTATATTATATTTGTTATTTATTATAGCTCACGTGCTATACGTGCATTTTCGTTGCCTGTTCAGTTATCAGACACGATAATATATCATTTAGATGTGTCAGAATGGGATTATTTTATTTGCTTTTTAAGGCACCAGAAGTGTAAAAACCCACAGAAAATCAAAAAAATAATAATAATTGATATTTTTGCACTAATATTTAAGTTAATTTAACATTTTACACTATTAAAATATACTAGTACAGAAGTAAGAAAAATAAACACCTATTCGCTTTCCACATGCTCCTCTTATTTTTTATTTCACTTTGATACAGAAAAATAATTTATTTATTTCGTTTTAAAAGACTTGAAAAATAGCGTGGTCCTCTTCAAAATAGAATTAGGATAGCAGAAAGGCGAAGAGATGTACAAATTATTTTGCTGCGCCTGATACGTGGTATATATAATATTTATTTACTTTACAAGTTTTTATATCAGGCGTAGAAAATACCTCTTTTCGTTTGTATGCTCCTGATAGAAAATTAGGTTTTCGTTGAAATTGTCGAAAATTCGTTGCCAGTACAAGTTCTGTTGTTGGAGTAAGTAAATTAATTTAGTTATTCATTCCTCTTCCTTTATTTTATTTGTGAAAGAAAATTTGATATTTGTTCAAAATGTGTAAATAATATTAGGATAGCAGAAACACGAGGAGGTATATTGTTGAGCGCCTGATACGTGTATATTTGGTTGCATATTATTATTTTATTTATTTGACACATTTATCAGGAGGAAGTAAAATAGAATTTTACCTTTTCGCTTTCATATGCTCCTGATAGAAAGCAGATTTTTTTCAATGGAATTTAGGTGGGAACGTTCGGTCCTCTATTATTGTGCATTTTCGTTGCTTATTCAGTTATCAGACTCTATTATATTAATGAGATGTGTTAGGAAAGTAAAACTATAAATAAGTAAATCATTTATTTAAAATTAAACGTAATATTTATGTTTTATAGTACATTAAAAATAATTTATATCAGACTCGATTATATTAATTAGATGTGTTAGGGAAATAAAACAATAAATAAGTAAGTAAATAATTTATTTAAAAATAAAACATAATATTTATGTTTTATAGTACATTAAAAATAACTTAATTAATAAACTAACCAGTACTAGAAACAATGGCGCCCATATCTAAAAAAAACATTGTTTAAAAACCAACATACATATATAGTTAAAAACCAAACTTTTATTTTAAGAAAAAAAAATACTAGAAGAAATTAATGAACAGTTTAGTTTTTTTTTGTAAATATACAACTTACCTTAGTATTGGATTTTTGGAAAACAATGCCAGATACAACACCTTTTTCTAAAGGTTTTGCCAGCCCTGGCATAACTACTTCATTCAAAGGCTGACCAGTCATTGAAAACTTAGTTGCACTCACAATTTTTACTTTCACAAGTTTTCCCATAAATTCTGGCCTCATTGGTACTAAGACTTGCTCATAGAACCTATTGTGGCCTACATAATGCTTCTTATCATAAGAAATCTGCAAATAAAACAAGCTTATTTTGTAAATTATTCGTAAATAACGTTAAATAAACTCCCAACTAACCTCAGTTACAAGAACATCTTGTTCTTCACCCACTTTGTGACCATAAGGTTCATAACTATAAAATAGATCAGTTAATCTGAAATATAACAAAATATTTCTTCAAGAAGAGTTTCAGGCAATAGGAATATAATAAAGACCTTTTAGTTCTCCCTTTGACTTCCTGAGGATCCACTCTGGGCATTAAAGCAGCAGGAGTTCCTGGTCTAGGGAAGAACTGATTTATGAACAAGCTGGGAAATTTATATTTCTTGCAAAGAGACAGAGTATCTTCAAAATTCTTCTCAGTTTCAGTTGGAAATCCACATATGATGTCTGTTGCAATTGTCATTCCAGGCACTCTATTAAACGTCATGGATACATTTTAAATCAGTACATAGTGTAAACAACAAACCTTTCTCTTAAAAACTCAACTACATGTTCAAAATCAGCCCTGCAATACTCCCTTTTCATATCAGAAAGCACTTCATCACTACCACTTTGAACTGGAACATGCAGAAAACTATACACCCTTGGATTTTTCATAATTTTTGCTATCTCCTCCAAATGTTCCAAGATATAGGGTGGATTGGTCATGCCCAGGCGTAATCTACAACCTTCTGGAATGACTTTCACTAATTTCCATAACAACTCTGGTAGGGAACTGTCAATATCTCTACCATAAGTACCTAAAAAAAAATCAGAACATAAAAATTGAGTTTACTTTTTCAAATATGGAGTAATTTACCTGTATCTTCTGAAGTTAACCAAATTTCCACTACCCCTTCATCAAAAGCTTGTTTGGCTCTTGCAACTATCTCTTCTGGTGGATAACTACCCAAGTCACCCCTTGCATGTTTTGTTTTACAGTAAGTACACTGATTTAAACACCCTGTATTAATAGCTATAATTTCTGCAAAAATAATATAAATATTGTAACATAATTACAAACCTTATATTAATACCTATTAAAGGGTTTCTTCTAACTTTAGGTAAAAGTAATGAGGCACCACCCATTTTCTTACCGTTCTCTTTTTTTGGACCCAAAAGCTTCACAGTATTTCCTTTAAGAGTTTCTTCTACCACTAGAAATAATAAAATAAAAATACAATTACATAAATATAATAATAACTACCTTCAACTACCCTATCTATTTGCTGCACACCAATTACGCTGTATCCTTGAACAAATGAAGATTTTGGGGCCCCTTGTGGTACACAGCCTGCCAAGACCACATGTTTACCTTGTTTCCTTGCTGATTCAATTTCATTTCTAAACATAATACTCTAATGCACACATTTGTTTTTCCAAAAGGCACAGTAACCTACCGGAAATGATCTTCGGCCGGATTCTTCACAGTACAGCTATTTAATAACCATAAATCTGCTTCAGACTTGTCCTGAGTTAAATTATAACCATATGCACTTAACTGACCTGCCATGTACTCAGAATCTGAACTATTATGAGCACAACCCCACGTTTTAATATAAATATTCTGGACACCTGGAATGTTATCTCCAACTGGAGCTGGTATATTTTCATCATTCTTCTTCCGTGCTTTTACTTTAACATGCTTTTTGGAACTATACCTCTCTTTGGGAGTTATATCTTGAGAAGAAATAAGGTCTTCAATGTCTTCAATAATTTCTTTGCAAGGAGGCTCCAGACTGGAACTGTTAATGCATAATTAACATAACGAATAAAAGCCATTCGTGAAAGAACCCACCCTGAATTTTCCACAAAATCCATAGGCAGGGACTGGTAAATAAAATTTATGTACTAATATAGAAAAATAAATTATTTTTCCCGCATAGCCTAACTTTGTAAGCATGGAAATGTCACTAATGCCTGATCACAGGGAGAGGCTTGAATTTTGGCATTTACAAATATAACTTGTTTAGTATTGCCTTAAAAATATTTAGGTCCTGTTATGTATATAATTATTAAATTATTTTATATTAAAATTATTCATTAGTTTAGTGTGAAATTAGCTCAAGTCCACTAATTGTTGGTTGCCTAGTTCCTAAGGGGGAATATAAAGGTTATTATAATCATATATATATATATATAGTAATATATATGGTTATAACAAATTGCGATAAATGTGGCAACACTGGTCGCTGAAGTTGACAGAAGACGCTTCATGAGCCTTCAAATAGTCCTACTTACCAAATTTATTTTTTATTCGGCTGTGGTAGAGGAAGGATGGATGGAAGGTATAATAATTTTGCATTTATTTTATTAATCTTGTAACTTTTTACTGAAATATCATCACGTATCTAAACCTTATTGGTTATAATTTAAAATAATTTAAGTATTTTTTATTTATCACAATTTAATGATGAGACAAATTGTCTCGTTCGTATGAACATTAATGATTTAATTTAATCGGAATATTCTGATCTAAATAAAATATTTGTAATAAGTTTTATTTAATTATTGGTCCTTATTGAATATGTTCTTCTCTTTTCAGTTATTACTATGCGAGAAATTATTTCCAGGCTTTTTAAAACATGGACAGGTAAGGAACATGTTTTTTCTTATTACGAAACGAATTAATTTCCTGATGATCATATTTTAGACAAGCATATGACTGAATATGCTGTGCTGATACCTTTTATCTGATATATTCTATAAAATAACAGACATACTGATATTTTTCAATGGGGTAATATTGGCATTTTATTTTTAGATACTTAGAAGGGACATCAAAAGGCATTTATGCAATAATTGTAAGTATTTTCATAAATGCATGAACTTGGAACTTTACATTGCAAATTTGTGTGCTATATTCACCGTCGATTCTGATACCATCTCACTTTTTTTTAAACTAATTCAATAATGCTGTAACTATTGTATGGTTTTAGGCAAAAGGTGTGTTTTCAAAGAAATTACCGTCTAGGAAATTATAAAGCAATGTACATCTTTGCCAGCCCAACAGAATCTATGATGAATATGTTATTAATTGGTCCTAGATAAAGCACTCATTATTTTATTTTAATGAAAGGAATGAGTTCTTGTTGAACAAAAAATGTATTTGTTCATTTAAAATATTTTTTCTGAATGCATACAACTGGAGAGAGAAACACTATAAGAATTGATTTTTTTATGATGAAAATAATTACCGTCTGAAGTATTAATGATTATAATCATAGGCTGCTTTTTTTACTGATTATTTTTTTCTGTATGTTCCTTGGGTATATTTTTCATTAAAATGGTACTATATGAATTTATATTTTTATTGCAGATGATAGTGAAGTTATACTTGGTTCCCTGAGCTTATTACCCTTTTAATGGTAAGTACTTTTTTCTTTCCCTATAAATATTATTGTTGGTAGAAATGATGTTTTTTTAGTTATCCCTGTCATAATATAAAAAATATTGATGATAACATGGTTTCTGATATAAAACTAACCAAATTCCAGTTATTTTCATAGTTAAATATTTCTTTTAAAAGATCTTTCTATCTTTTTAGGTTGTGATATGTTGAAAGTCATAAAGGAAACCAGTTTAGTCTCCTGAATTGGTAAGGAATTATTATTATTTTTACTTAGTTTTAATAACATATTAAATAGGATGATTTAATATATACGCTATTCTGAGATTTTCTCAATGAAAACCACAGTATTTCACTGAATGAAAAGAAGAATATGTTAACTGTTTGTAAGCCTGATGTTTTACTTAGACCTTTGTTTTTTTTTTCAGGGCTCAACTCAAGGTAAAAACATGCAATTTCTTCATTTTAAGAATCTGTTTTGCTGACATGATGGTGTAATATACGCTCTGACATACGATGATGTCGAATATTTTTTTCTGATTATTAATTATAAATTTGTAACTGGAATATAGCTTATTCATCTTGTAATTATATTTTATTGTTTACAGAGGACATAAAGGCGAACGTACATTGTGAAACAAATAGAAAGTTTTGAATTAAGATGTATTTTCATTTTCCTTTTAGTTTGCCCTATTTTTAAGTTTACACCTCTCTTTCTTGATCAGACCACAAAATTACACAACCTGTAGCTTTCATATGGAACAGGGCAATTATGGCGTCCTACAGATTGAAATATCACACTGTGGCTTTTCCTTATGGGTAGGTCAAATCTGGTATCCTGCTATATTGTTTGCGGTAAAAACATTCATGTACCATAGTTATATGCTGATTCAAAAACCATGGCTGTAATGATTGGAATTGGGCTGTAAAAATCTGCCCAGAATACCATCAATACTTTTACTCCCCCGATATTACGCTATGAAATCACAACTGTAATATGACAAATAAGAGCACTCTGAAGAGATTACTCTACATACTGAAAAATAATCAACAAGCATTGATTTGATACTCGTTGCCTTTTTCTAAGAATCCTAGAAGCGGATGCGATTAACCGCAATAATACAGCGAAAGGGAAAATTTGTGAGAATCAAATATCCTGATGGTGCTAACATGGTTAGCGAAACGCGCAGTGAGGCATTAAAAACAACTGATTCGGGGTTTGGTGTTAATTTTCCTCGACTTTGGTATTCAATGACCTGATTAAAGCCTTTCCAAGACACTGACTTTCAGTAAAATAAAACTAGATTTTTTATTCTTACTCACCAGATTTTCAATTTTGAATCTATAGAACGAAGGTGGCTTTTGATCAACTAAATTTTTAAGCCCTTCTACAGCCTGGAACTTTTCTCACTTCATGAAGTGCTGAAAAAATAATATCAAATAAGCAACTGTTTTGGTTTTTATCTTGACATCTCAAGGAGAAATATGTTGGGTCCTGAACATAATTCTCGTTTCATCGACTGCATAACCTGTTCTAATCAGAATTTTTTCCCGCCTCATAGTAATTTTAAAGCGACATCTATCAGCTTCCAAAGGAAGTATAATATACGACCTTATTGCGAGTATATATTTTGAAAATCAGTTGTTGAAAGGATGTTTCAAAAGCACCATTTGAGGCCTAGCCTCCTTTTCGTATATCAAGTAAAAAAAATATTCTGCGGAAGCTTAAAACATTATTTATGTAGCTTTGGGGGATAATGTTTCATAAAGTACTTGTAAGAACTAGTTCCAGCAGTTTCGAAATGGAAAATTTTACTTAAATGATGCACAACTAAGACAGCCAAAAAAAGGAGAAGATGAAGAATTGGAAGCACTGTGGAAATATAAAGTCGTCATACACTACTAGGCCACGAAATAATACCGCCATTTATCAGAGTTTGTGTGTATGTAAACAATGTTGTGTCAGAGGTGAAAATCGTTGTTAATTTTGGGGTTCCGGCAACCGGTATCGTAAAACCAAATACCCATGTCCATGAAACGATGCTGTGAAGTGGTGGGATCAGCTGGGCATATCTAGTCAAACGGTTATTGCTGACCATTATTAGTGGCAACTGATTCGTGTCAGTGACTCTTTGGGGAAAAAAGATTGACAAGCGAAGTAAATTTGCTTCAGGACAATTCACGGCCATAAGCAGCAATAAAGACCGTCGAAACTATCATCGTGTCAAGCTAGGAGATCTTATCGCACCCGGCGTATTCACTAGACTTGACCTCTTCTGATCCCAGAAATATCACCTACTTGATCACATCACCTGCACATCCCTTGATGATCTCGGGAAAAAGGCTCTCGACTTTATTACGCCAAAATAAAAAATATCTATCTGGGATTCGACTTTGCCTGAAATTTGGTGAAAATTTATAGAAAGGGTCGGAGATTACCTGGATGATTAAGTTTGTATTACTTATTTTATATATAAATCTTAAAGGGGGTAAAAAAATTGCCGACAATTAAGCTGAGGACCTCATAATAATCACATGGTGATACCAGGTGGGCACGGTTAACAATTCTTTTTTTTTTAAGAGATGGCGCTGGAAACAAAAGTCGGTTCACAGTGTAATCTTTTATGTAATTTTGTTACTATGACAGTACCTTTCAAAACGCCAATGATCTTTAAACGATTTCGGGTTAGCGACATATTTTTTTCGTGTGGTAAATATATCCATTTTCGATCAAATATAGAGCACTTGCAACACGTACTGCTTCTCTTGTTCTGGTCTCATTCTTGCAGAAACTTACTGTAACAATATCCCAACGCAAGCCGCTTGTGGGCGTTGGTTTAAACGATTTAAAAGTGGTGATATCGACTTGAAAGACAAAGAACTCCCAGGTCAACCGAAAAAACTTGAAAATACAGAATTTCAAGCATTGTTGGAAGAAGATATGCAAACTTAACAACAAATAGCAGAGAGGTTAAAGGTTGGTTGCCAAACCATTTGTGATCGTTTGCATGGGAAAGATCCAGAAGGCAAGGAAATGGGTACCACATCAGCTGAACGACGGACAAATGGCAAAGCGAAAAACGGTGTGCGAAGTTTTGTTTTGTCTGCATGAAACAAATACTTTTTTTGCATCAGATCGTGACTGGAGACGAAAAATTGATATATTTCGAGAAGCCAAAACCCAGAAAATCGTGGGTTGACCCGGGCAACTATCAACATCGACCGAATCGATTTGGAAAGAAGGCAATGCAATGCATTTGGTGGGATCAGAATGGTGTTGTGTACCATAATCTTCTGAAATCAGGTGAAACAGTTAATAACGATGCCCTATCACACACAGTGATCAGAGACATCATGTGTGCACTTGGCTGGGGTCTCTTGCTCCACCCGCCGTACTCACCAGACTACCACTTGTTTTCATTGATGTCTCACTCACTTTCCATGAAACACTTGAACAATTACAGAGCTATTGAAAAATGGCTTGATGATTGGACCACCTCAAAAGATGTACGGTTTTTCTGGGAGGGCACTCACAAATTGCCAGAGAAATGGAAAAAATGTGCAGTTAGCGATGGCGCAAACTTTGAACAAACTATTTTTTACCTTTCACCCATGCAAAACGTGTTTTTTTTCTAGATTAAGAACTATTAACTACCACATCTAGCAAAACAAACGTTAAAAACCACCATCTCAATGTCAGTACACTTAAAAGAATAAAAGGATTTTTTCACCTTTTGCGGTCTTTGTACAAATACTTCAATTCATCCCGAAGCCCACGTGACCTATAAAAGTAGACAATCAACATGACACGGTGGTAATGGTTAACACGAAATCACTAATGTTCTCAAACCACGACATACGTTCATTGTGTTTTTTTCAGTTTTTACAAATAATTTTTTTCTTTGAATTATAGCTATAGTTTAGTAGTAATTGTGAAAATAAACATAACATTGGACCAGTCTTAGATTATTTTGAATCTAACAAAAAAAAAAGTTAAAATAACCCCATGGGAGTAGAACCCTGATTTTTTTTTATGGGAAATATTGTTGAAATAATAAATTGAAAACACGCGATGAACAAATCTCAATGACAGATCTAGGGGAAACTTTAGTAATATTTTTGGTGACAAATGACAGCACCTTTAAATGACTCAACATAAACAACAATTTTAAATAAATTAGTTACTATGTTTAAATAAATCATTAGTCATGTCGGTTACAAAATGTTAGATCCAACCAGCGTCAGAAATAGTTTCTGACAGTTAGGGTTCGGCGCAGTAACTGAAAACTGTTCCAACCATCGTTACTGCGTCAAATCCTGACTATGAGAAACTGTTTCTGACGCCACCTTAATCGAAGATTAAATAAAGGTTCTAGAATAGACAATAAAATAAAAGAAAAAAATTAAATCAACAACACCTTGAATATTGTGTGATTTTTTTCTCAAGCCTAGATGGAACACAAGTAACTAATGGGGAAGGGAAAAATACTTTAAATAAACAATTTATTTGATAGACTTAAATCATACGTTTCTATAAATAAAATTTTCCTATACATCGTGTTTTATACTTACAAAAAAAATGCATGATTCTTTAGTCGACATCACCTTCAAGTCTTTTGATGTTCAAGCATCTATTAACGCATATCAGTGATTTCAAATTAACAAAATTCAACATGGACACAGAGGACGTGCTCATCAATTCAGTAAAATAATTGTAACCGAGTATAAAGCTTACCAATATGAGTAAATAGATTTTAACCTGCATCTCCCTCCTTTAGTCAGAACTCAGAGTAACCGACTATGTGCAGTCCCTTGAGGAACTCCTCGCCGCAAGCCATGGGCTATTTCGCGTCTCCGCTCTTGATCTTCTCCACGATTAACTCTAAACTGGCCGATAGCTTCTCCAGCGGCTCTTTGGTGTCCTCAAAGTCCTGTTTCTTGATGGCCGTGATGGCGCTGCTGATGTTTAACTTGATCGAATTCAAAAGAGAGTTTTTGGAGTCGATCTCGGGCAGCAGAGCGATGTCAGTCAATTCGAAACAAACGTACAGTACTTGGTGGCAGGTGGTGAGATATGTGGCCCATTGGTTATCTTTGACGTACGCTTTGTAAGCTCTCTGAAACCGTTGCGCTTTGAGGATGGTTGTCGGGGCCAGTTTAGCGTACAGTTCCCACAACGGAGGTTCTCCCGGGTAGAGAGTCACGACTCGTCCGAGTAATTCTCGAGTTTTTTGCAGGAATCTCGCCGCAGGGAGTCCTTCGCAGTCGATCGTGTCGTCTATAACGTCACAAACCAGCTCGGCCAGCACATGGGTATTCAGATATTTCTCCTTCAAGTCCAACAGTCGATGATAAGATCTTATCACGTCGCTGTACATGGAAATATCCGAACTGACTACGAGAAAATTCTCCCAGACCTTCCAATTTTCAAAATTGCATTTCAGCGCTTCCAGTAAGGCTTGATGGGCGCTGCGCTTGTTACCGATTTTTAGGTAGGCCTGGGCTAGGTTGTTCCATGCTTCGAATCCATCCGGTTCCAAGGTGGTGTAACGTTTGTAAGCGGTGGCTGCTACCTGCCAATTTTGGGTCTGGTGAGCTGCATAACTATATAAAGAAAACAAAAAATATGTTTGATCTTATCATTACTTTAATATATTGAATAATATTAAATATATACTATTTTGCTTTGCACAACTTATGAAGTACTACCAAAGTAAGATGGAGAATAGTACCATATAGTGAAGAAGAAATGGGCGAATATCGGGTAGGGATAGAAGGGCCCGCTCAACAATAGATCAGTTGTTCATGAAACATCAAATACTGGAGAAAATAGCCGCATTTGATACTAGAGATGTTCATAGATTTCAGACAGGCGTACGCCGCATACCAAGACCAATAGTGTACAAGGCCATAGAGGAAATGAGAACACTAGCTAAGCTTATTGATGATCTCAGATGACCATGTTTAACTCTCTAAGGCAGTAATAAAAATCCAACAGCACATCATGATAAAACATGAAATTAGAGAGTTATACAAAGATCTAGATATTGAAGACTATGTGAGGATTCAGAGGAATCATGGAGGGGCCAACAGGAAGTAACAAAAAAGAGGTAGATCAAATACACGGTGATCGGACAGTGTAAAAGATGCTGAAGATTGGTCTGAATGGAGGTGAATGTTTCAGGTGGTTAAGAATCTCTGACGGGCTTTAGCACCACAAGAAGATTTTTCAATATAACCTAGTAAGTGTCTGTATTTTCTAAATGACGAATTCATATATTTTTTTTTCTTTTGGGTTTTTCGCCACGATCTAGAACTCAAAAATATCTGTTCTTATGTAAAGAAAAAAAAATCACTGGGTAAAAACCAAAACGGAGACAAATTTCTCAGTGATTCTTTTTCTGAAATAAATTTGCCTAACCATAGCCTATTCACTGAAGAAGGAAACTAAACCTATACATATTCACGCATACTGCACGTAATCATTACAGGACCGCACTAAGAACTGTCCTCTTTTTGAGCAGGGTATAGCTAATATCGACAACTTCATCAGCTGTGCCCGTATCATACATTTTATGAAAACAAAATACTATTTTTAATAGATCGAATGCAATTCAATAAATGAAAAAAAATCAGTGTAGTGTATGAGTTACTGCCGCCAACTCTATGTTTCTGTAGAACAGCAACCTGCGTATCATCTGGTTTTTCATTGGTGGTTTAAATCGGGTCGACCGATTTCCGCCAATAGCAGGGCCGCTCAGCGTTTCTGGGTAAAATATCATCCGTTGGTCATTGTTTATGTCGACTCTCTTTCTTCGGTGAATAGACTTTAATAATTTAATTTAACTATTTTTTTTATTAATAACTAATAATTTGTCTCCGTTTCGGTTTTTATCCAGTGATTATTTTATTTGCATAAGAACAGATTCGTGAGCGTGGCAAAAAATCCAAAAAAGAAATAAAAAAGTTTTGGTGTGTTTAATTTTCGATTAAAAAAAATGAAAACTTAGATTTTGTTAAACACTTAAATAGAAAATCCCAAACCATATCATAATTTACATAAAAATTTAAAAACAATGATAGACTGCATTTTCTCAAAATTTAGTAAGTAGGAATAAGCCAATAAGATGGCTAGTCTGAACTTTACTGTAGGAAGTAAATTTAATTGTATCTACACAAACATAATTTAATTACGACCAAAAATTAATTAAGGATCTAGACAAATTAGCCTAATATTGTAGACCGATTAAATTAAAAACCAAGTTCTGAAAATTATTGAAACATTCTTTGATTTTTTTAATGAAAGCAAAAATAAAATCATACTGTTTGATATCCAATTGAGTCAAAGAGCAAACAAAATGGGAATTAAAAATGTTTTTAAAATTCGCGCGTTTTAATATCGATACGACCAACTTGTGTTTTTAAGTTGGTATGACTGTCATTGACTTAGGGGTGGCGATAATGCAGAAGGCTGAATACCAAGAAGCATTCATGGAGGGAGTAACAGAAAGAGGAGTAGATAAAGACACAGTGACAGGACGAAAGAACTACTGTACATCAAACACTTGCAAGTGGCTACCGGTGATCGACGGGCTTTAGCACCACAAGATTTGGTAATACTGCATGGTAATTTATACCCAAAGGCCAGACACATGGCGTCGAGCTACTTCTAAACAACTCAAATTAAGCAACGTCCATATTTGGACGGCCTTTAAAAGACAAATCCAAAAAACCTCCCAAACTATTTAAAAGCCAATAAGATAGCTGGTACAAATTTTATTATAGGAAGTATAATTCATTTTCCTCTACACAAACATTTGTAATTAAGACCTAAAATTTATCAAGGAGCAGCCTCTTTAGCCAAAAATTGTAGATATATTAATAGAATTAAAAAATATAAGTTCTAAAAATTATTGAAACATTCTTTGATTAATTGATATGCAATTAAGACAAAGACCAAACAAGAGTTAAAAATGTTTTAAAAATTCGCGCGTTTTGTGTATCGACAAACTTGTGTTTTTTAAGCTGGTATGACTGTTATTGACTTAGATAGGCGTGGACTATAGCGATAATGCGAAAGCTGAATACCGAGAAGAATCATGGAGGAAATAACAGAAAGAGGGGTAGACCAAAGACAGCATGACAAAAGAACACTTTCAAGAGGCTGCTGGAGATTGATCTAAGAGTCTCTGGCAGGCTTTAATACCACAAGAAGATTTGTTAACACAAATTAGTAATTTATGGCCAAGGGCCTGACACATCACGTCGAGCTTCAGTTCTATATAACTCAAATTAAGCGACGTCCATCGTGGTGAATGGCCTTAAAATAAACAGATCTAAAAAACCTTCCGACACTTAGCGGTAAAAGGGATATCGGATTCAAAAAAAAATCTTAGTAACTTTCCATGCATGTCTGATGTGGATGACGCTTTTGCAATTTTCGACAGCAAAAAAATTAAAAATTTAGAAGATTTTGTTCTTAATAGGGCAAATGCCAAACAATATAACTTACGTGTGAACTCAAAACCAATGATGATAGACTGTCATTTTTAAATGTTTTAGTAACTAAGAACAAGCCAATAAAAAAGTTGGTTCAAACTTTATTGTGGAAGCTATAATTAATTATCCTCTATACAAAGATAGCTATAATTAAGAGATAAAATTAATGAAGGGGTTAGCCAAAACTAGTCAAAAATATATTAATTAAAAAACAAAAATTCTGTAAATTATTCAAACATTTTTGGCTTTTTAATGTAATATTATAAGGGAACAAAGCAAAAATGAAATCAAACTGATATCAAATTAAGAAGTCCAAGCAAAATAATATTACCTATCAATATAACCAACTTTGGTTTTTTAAGTTTATATGACTGTCCTTGACTAAGATAGGTGTGGCTCATGATGATAATGCAGCAAATTGAATACCAAGGAGAATCATGGAGGGAGTAACAGACAGAGGGATAGATAAAGACACAGTGACAGATCAAAAGTACTGCACATTAAACACTGGAAAGGGATTGTTGAAGATCGATATGGATAGAGGTAAAGATTGTGGAAGGTCAATGATCACTGGCGCGCTGTAAGATTACACGAAACAGACATAAATACTGAACTTACCCCAATCTAAACCAAACATTTGCTTGAAGTGGATTGATTGACACGCTCTTCTCAAAACGCGGAATGCACTCTTCGTACTTCTTCCTGTTGAACAGAAAATTGCCCCAATGCCTCTGAGCCCTGTGGCTCCTCCTTTTAGACAACTCCCATGCCTTTTCATAGCAAGTCACATCATCAGTTGCATCACCTGATAAAAAAAAATCAATCAAAACCACAATAATCATACTCACAGTTTGACCTTACCTAACAGACACCACAATTTCACTGTAGGTTTCTTTTCAAGTTGCTTCTTGATAATTTCAGCAGCTTTATGTCTCAATTTTAATATAGTGTAACATACAATAACCTCTTCCCACAGTTCCAGCTTTAAATAAACATCTAGGGCATTTTTAGGAAGTCCCACATTCAATAGTAGATCTGCATATTGTGTGGTAACCTGGAGATATAAATGTTAACAACTTCTTTCTTTAATAAAATAGTATACAGACCTTCCATAAAGGTGGCAGTCCTGTACTAAACACATCATTAAACCTATCACACAACTGTAACTGTTCATTTCTAAAACTATTTATAACCTCCTCACACTGTCTTAAAGCTCTTTCAATAGTTCTTCGGTTTTTAGACTCTGATTTACATCTTAGAACAAAAAATGGCAAATATAAAGTATTGAGCCAAAATAACAGATCAATAACTTACCTCAAAAGTAACGCTACAACTCTAACACAAAACGTATTTTTATGGGACAACACTAATTCTATAAACGGTACCAGTTCTTCAGTTTGCAGTTCATCTGGAGGTTTTGCTATTAACATTTCTTGGACTATTGTCAAAAACAGCTTCTGGGCAGAATTTGATAAAACAATCTCTTCATTTATGTTACTTGTATAGGCTACATTGTCCAGTCGCACTTCATCATTCAAGGGAAGGTTTTTAGGCAGTACTGAATCTTCAGTGTTTAAAGCCACATCAAAATCATACTGTTGTATTGTGTTATCTACATTTCCATTAGTTCTTTCATTAGAAATATTTGAATTTTGATTTTTCTCTTCTAAACAGAAACATTTAATCAGTAAAATAGCAGAATCTTTGAAAGCTTTGATAACTCACCATTAATATTAACTTTTAGTGCCAATTGTGAGACTTCCTTTTCCTGAAACTTTGTCCTTTTTCCTAATACCCCCACATAATCATATTTCAAATTTAACAAGTCTGTAGCTGAATTAATATGTTCTTTGGCTTTTGAAACATGTCTAAAGAGAAGATACAACTGGGCAACCTCAATATCTAATGCTATCTTAATGTTATCTAAAAGGTTTGACAAAAATCAAGCTGATATATGGTATTAAATTATATTACAATTACCTTTTAATGTTGGGTTAATTTGAAGTAACTTATATAGCCTATCAGCATCTGACAAAAGAGAAGGACTAAGCTCTTCTAAACATTGCTGATGTAGATATAAAGCTCTCCAATACCACCATATATTAACAACACTGTTTACAATACACCATTCAAATATTATCTTAGCAGTAACCTAAAATATCAAACCCACTTTCCATACCATTTTACTGATACTAAATCAAAAACTTACCAGCAACTGAGGAAACTCAGTTAAACAATTTATTTCCTCATTATTGTAACTTAACATCTTTGAAAAATCTTGTAACTTAAATGTATCTTTTTTTAAGAACTTTCGAATTTTCTCGCTGGGATCGGGTTTTGTAAAATTCACTTGAGTAAATGCTACCAGACATGCTATGCCAAACTAAAAAATAAAGCGAAAAATCAGCTATTTAAATACTTGTTCCTATTTTTTTGTTAAGGACATAACCTAAAATTGTTGTACCTTAAAGATTTCCGCCCGCTCTTGATCAGTCTTTGAGTTGAGTTTCACTTTAAGATTCGTGACATCGTACTGCACATCCAGAAATAAATTCCAAGTGTGCTCGTCCAGTAAATAGTTTTCTAAATCCTTGAAAGTTTTCTTGATATTCTCCCTTGCCGATTCTCGTTCATTTTCTTCTACTTTTCTAGGTATCAATAGGTATTCTTGAAGCAATTCAACTAAATCACTCATTTCTTTTCACAAACTGGACTCTATAATTGAAAATATATCGTGGGAAAATATGTTGGAATATCACTTAAAGTAAAAGTGCGTCGTTTCGCACATGGTTTGTCCAAATCCAAATTGAGACAAAATATATCTGTCAAATGTAAACCTTTGTTCTTCTTCTTTTATGAACTTTGCTAGAATGGTTTTAGTTGAAAATGAAACTAATTTTTGTTACAAACAATAATATATTCTATATTAAAATTTTAATTTTATACAAAATAAATTATTCTAACAATATTACATTAACACAAAATATTTGTAATTACGTTTCTACTTCTTAGGATCGTAGCACAGTAAAATGCCTTTTCATTTTTAAATTACGAGGGGAGTTTGATAAATCGACGGATGGTTAAGTGGGGATTTCTTGTACTGGAGTGGGTAATTTATCTCCAGAATTTTTCATTAAGCCTATATGCAGTTGATAGGCGCTTCCAAAAATGTGATCAGGGTCCAAGAAGTCGTATTTCTCGCGTAACGTTTTAAGATCCTTGTCGTTGATCAAAAAAGCATTCCATCCCCACTGTTTAGCACCCTGGTAGTCCAAAGATGGCTTATCACCGATATGCAAACATTCTGAAGGTTTAATGTCCTTCTCTTCTGATTTTTCTAGAGCCAAATCGAAGATTTCTTTATTTGGTTTTTCTATCCCTACCTAACAAGTAAATTATGGTTAATATGTGGAAATGACAGCTGGCAAAAATGATAAAATTGTTATTAATTGACAGATTTACAAACCTCATATGAACCGATGACAAATTTGAAATAATCCTTAAGCCGCATGTTTGCCAAAATCGTCTCCAGTCTCCGATCAAAATTGCTGATTATGCCAATCGGAATATTTTTACTTTGAATATACGTCAATAAAGCAGGAATTCCGTAACAATGTTGCCAACAGGCAGAAGTTTTATACATTTCTAACAAGTGAACTGCTACTTTATCCAGTTTTTCCTCGTCGAAAGGAAGTTTTGAGGCTTTAAACGTTTCTTTCGTCACAGTCGTCCACCTGAAACAAATATAATTAAAATAAATGGGCTTAACCCCCAACTTTATAGCTTGACATTTCGCAAACGGGTCACAGGTGCGACTCCCAGACGCACATCTTTAATCCATTCATACAAATTTCTATTATGACAGTTCCTGTTTTGTTAATAAATAATTTGTCGGGTAGAATAATATATATAATAAAAGGATTAAAAAAAATTATACATTATAATCTTAATATCTTAAAAACATAGCTTAGTAAAGACTCTTTATGCGTCCAACAGGCCCACCTGAAACATTACGATTAATATTCTTAATTTTTTTAACAGATGGTGCTAGAAACAAGGGTCCGTTCAGTCTAAACTCTTATGTCATTTTGTTGCTACGGCGTACCTTTTAAAACGCCATTGGTGTTTAAACGATTTCGAGTTAGCGTAATATTTTTTTCTTGTAAAAATGTTGAGTTTCGAGCCAAATAAAGAGCATTTGCGGCACGTACTTTTCTTCTTGTTCAATCAAAAGAATATACTTGTGGAAATTTACAGTGGCAATGTCCCTAGACAATTCAGAAGTGGTGATTTCGATTTGAAAAACAAAGAACTTGCATGTCAACCGAAAAAAATTGAAGATGCCGAGTTACAAGCATTGTTGGAAGAAGGCCGTATGCAAATTCAACAACAAATGGCAGAGAGGCTAAATGTTGGTCGCCGAACCATTTGTGATCGTTTGCATGCCATGGGAAAGATCCAGAAGGCAGGAAAATGGCTACCGTCAAGAAATGATCAATTTGAACCATGCACTCATCGAAGAGCGACCAGAATGGGCTACAAGACACGGAAAAGTGATATTGCAGCACGACAACGCCTTATCACACAGAGCGAAAGCGGTCAGAGGCACCATTTCTGCACTTGGCTGCCCCACCCGCCGTACTTACGTGGACGTACAGACTTGGTCCCTCCCGACTACCACTTGTTTTCATCGATGTCTCAGGCACTTTCCATGAAACAAATCAACAATTGCGGAGATGGCGAAAATGGTTTGATGACTGGACCACCTCAAAAGATGTACGTTTTTTTCTGGAAAGGCATTCACAAATTGCCTGAGAGATGAGAAAATTGTGCAGCTAGCAATGGTGTCTACTTTGAATAAACCATTTTTTACCTTTCTCCCAAATTAAGTGATTTATTTTAAGAAAAAAATAAAAATTATTAATCGTCACACCTAGTATATCTAAATGTCCATTATATTTAAAATTGTATGTATTACAATTGTTTCGACATGCAGCGCCTTTTTTAAATAAGAATATATTTCTCCAAAAAAAGGCACTGTGTGTTGAAACAATTGCAAAACATATAATTTTAAATATAGTTGAAATTTATATATAAATCTTAGTTTGTTTATTTAAAAGGAATTTCCATCAAGTATCGGCTCTGTTAAATAGACGATTACTAAACAATAAAAAAAACAATAAATCGAAAAAAACCAAAATAAAACAATTAAATCAAAACTTATATTTTCAAAAGCCCCTGAGTAGATCGGAATAATTCAGAACTGAAATATTTAAGAAAAAAACAAACTACTTTCAGAACAGTCCGTGTATTGTCCAACTAACGAAGGCCAAACACTTCAGCTATGTTGCCAAATCATCTACGGGTTGGCCAATTGTTTACCTTAAAACTTACCAGTTTTCCCATCCCAAGCCGGATTTTAAACCAAAGTTAGGATGTTCGGCGTTCATTCGGAAGAACTGTTCCTTGAAATTTTTATTGAGCACATTGTTATCAGCCACAATACCGTACATTGCTCCGATTTCTCCATATTGTTGTCCAGGAGCGGTTCGCAACTTCAGAAGCGTCCCTGTGACGTCGAACGTGACCAACCTGAGTTTGGACAGGTTCATGGTTGATTTCCTCTCAGGCACGATTCACCTGAAACCGATTGTCAAGGTGAGAAAACCGAACTTGACCAGATAACTAGATGTTTAAAGCATTATTTGTTTTTGCAGTTGTCAGATCTATGCGGGCCGGGTGCTTGGCCTGCGATTGTGCGACAACGCGATGATCAAAGGTCGATAGCAGATTACGAGAGACGCTCGAAAAGAAATTCACAAAATTTAAAACACATTGTAAATAGGTTTATTTACCTTTAAAAAAAATGTAATGTATTTGGTTGTTCCATAAATTCCTGTCGATTTTTTATTAAAGAGTTTTATCGTAAAATACAACAATTATTTTGGCTCTGTTCGCCCAAATTCGGCAGTTATTCCAGAAGACATAAAAACAGCCCACAAAATAGTTTTGGCCGATCGTAAATTGAAGTTACGTGAGATAGCTGACACTTTAAATATATCAGAAGGCAGTGTATTCACCATTCGTCCATGGGAAAGCTCTGATCGAAGTGGATATTGCGTTGCTTAAAGTCGATCAAAAACAGCAAATTCGACGATTCAACGCGTTGTTTGGAGCTGTTTCAGCGAAATAAACAGGATGTTTTCATACGGTATGCGATAATGCATGAAACATGGATCCATTACTACACTCCACAAACAAATCGGCAGTCAGATGAGTGGACAGTAACTGGCGAAAGTCATTCAAGGCGACCAAAAATGCGGATGCCAGCCGTTAAGGTTTTGGCATTCGTATTTTGGGATGCGCAAGGTATTTTATTAGTTGATTACCTTGACAAAGGAAGAACCATCAATAGCGAATATTATATGGCCTTATTGGTGCGCTTGGAAGGAACGAAGGAAGAAATGGCGAAAAAACGACTTCAAATGAAGAAGAAAAAAGTGTTCTTTCATCAATCTCTCGCAACAATGGCAAAATTGCATGAATTGCACTTTAAATTGCTTCACCATCCACTGAATTTTCCAGATCTGGCCCCCAGCGACTACTACCTATTTACAGATCTAAAACAAAAGCTCCAGGGAAAGAAATTTGGCTCCAATGAAGAAGTGATTGACGAAACTGAAGGCTATTTTGAGGCCAAAGCTAAATCGTTCTACAAAATAGACATCGAAATGATATCACAAATGGATCACTCTTGAAGGAGAGTTGTTTTATTACTCATCCTACGAATTTATTGAGTGATGTGTTAAAACTTCTCGAAGCGCACGTTTTCCTAACCATGTTAGCATCATCAGTAGATCCAGCTGTTTTCTCTCAATGGCCTCCTGCATAAACTCCACTTCAGTATATCTGTAATATCCACACTTCCACTATGCAATCCGATAATTCCTAATCCTCTTATAAGAAATTTCATCCCCACTCCATCAATACTTTTCAGTTTAATTTTAAAAAACAAGCATTATACCAGTCTCCCAATAAATATGATTATATTCAAGGTATAAATAATATTTATTTTTCAAGGAGAAATTTTCAATTTACCCTCGTGTATTGTTATTGACATCGCTGTTGGTCCCGAACTTTTGAGCGGAAATGTACAAATAAGATCATTAAGGCAATAGGCATATATAAGGTTTTAATTCTCAAATATTTGATCAATTAAACAGGAGTATATACAGGATGCTCAATAATTAAATGATATTGGATTAAATAAAAATATTAATTTTGAAAATTATTATAATATATGATGTACCCCAATTATAAAGAGATTTTGAATGTTCAAGACAGGAAAGGATCTAACATAGACACGGATCACTACTTGACTAGAATCAAACTTAGCTTAAAACCTCGAAAACATATTCAAAAGAGACTGCTAATACCAAAGTTCGACCCTACGAAAATAAAACCAACCCTAACAGAAAAGCTTGATAAACAACCAGCACAGAACTGGCAAGAATTGAAACAAAAAATTATTAAAACAGCCTTAAAGTTGGTCCCTTTACAAAAACGTAGAAAACATCCGTGGTGGGATGAAGTTTTGCTCATCAAGCAGTATTAAGTCAAAGTAAAGCATTTAAAGAGTGGAACAGTCAAAAAACAGCAATAAACTATAACATATTTTTAGAAGTAAAAAAAGAAACATCGATGCTACTTAGATAAACTAAAAGAAAATATGAAAACAATCAACTTAATGAAATAGAAAAAGATTTCCAAAAAAATAACACCCGAAACTTGTACAAAACATTTAAAACTAAATTAATAGGCTATAAACCCCAAAGTCTTTGCTTGCAAAAGGACAACGGACAATTAGCTCTAAATAACCAAGACAATTGCAAAGAAATTGCGAAATATTTTGAACAACTACTAAACAGATCCTGAATTTAAAGTTGATCCTAAGACATCAAAAACTGTACAATAAAAATCTCGTTTGTACATTTGTGGATTTCAAAAAAGCATATGATTCTATTGACCGCGAATGTTTATTCCAAATCTTGAAAGAACAAGGACTAGATCTGAAAATGCTGGCAATTATTAAAGCCACACTAACACAAGGTCAAAAGTTAAATTCGTGGGTGACATCTCAGAGCCCTTCGAAATTTAAACTGAAGTGAGACAAGGGGGTGAACTTTCGCCACTCTTATTTAACTGTGTTCTAGAAAAAGTAATACAGGAGTGGCGTGAAAAAAAGTCGGCCCTGAATATTGACCAGCCCATTAAACTGGGGAGAACCAACATCAAAATTGATTGTCTGGCGTTTGCTGATGATCTAGCAATTTTGGCTCAAGATATATTAACGGCACAAAAACAAATTGAAATCCTAAAAGAAACAGCAGAAAAGGTAGGACTCCAAATTTCCTTTGAAAAGACACAATACATGACCTGCAACAGACTAAGAACAACATTTCTAAAAACAAAATATGGTAACATCGGACGAGTCTCTTAATTCAAATATTTGGGTGAAATAATCATGGAAAATGGGTTGGAAAAAGCAGCCAATAAGGGTAGATGTCAAAAAATGGAAACTGCATTGAGACTTACACAAAATATTTACAACAAAAAATGTATATCTAAAAACACAAGAGACATTACAACACATTTATTATGCAAGAATGTCTATATGGGGCAGAAACGCCCATTTTGAATAAAAAGAGAAACATCGAGGAGATTGAAAAAAGGAAAGAAAAATATTAGACCCCAAACAAATAAATAGTACAACATACCGACTTCGAGAAAACAAAAAAATCAAACAGTACACAGATATACATAACGATATGAGAAAAAGAAGACTTAAGTTTTACGGACACATAAAATGGATGAATCCGAGTAGGCTAACCAGACAAATAGTCGAATTTTATGAAAATAGGAGTAGAGCTAAAGTAGAAATAATTAAATGGATTGCTGTAAGTAAAGAGGACCTAAAATCAGCAAATATTACACAAAGTGGAATTCAGGATAGAGGCTGTTTCAGACACAAGGTTAGCGTTTGGGAGGTTAGCCAGAGAGAAAAATGTAAAGACTAGAACAACTTGGTCTGATGAAAGAAAAAAAGCCCATAGCGAAAGAATTAAATCAATATGGGCGCAAAGGAAGGCTAACAACAACAAACGCCTCTAACTGTACTTCGCGTGGTCCACTAGGGCCCATACGTGAATAATAATAATATATGATGTATTTGGCATTAAAAGAAATTTAAGTGTGCCATAAGTTCGTGTGTTTTTTTGAAATTAATTCTTGTAATGACAATTTAGCAATACCAGAGTAGACTAAAAAGTTTCCAGACTAAGTTTTATTTCTCAACATATCAACAGTCCATCTCTTTAATTCATGTCCAAATAGTCCTCATTCGATGAAAATGTCTGTCCTCCGAGAGAAACTTTGAGCATATAAAAGAGAAAAAAGTCGCTGTGGGCCAGATCTGGTGAATATTGTGCGTGGTCAATCAATTCGTGAATTTTTACCATGTCGACTACTGAAGTGTGAGACCATGCGTTGTCTGGTGGAACAAAACTTTCTTTTTCTTCAAATGCGGCCGTTTTCTCGCAATTTTTGCGTTCGGCTTGTCAAGCAATGATGCGTAGTATAATCCTGTTATTGTTTTTCCCTTTTCAAGATAGTCGATTAACACAACTCGATGAGTATCCCAAAAAAAAGCAGTCGCCATCACTTTCCCGACCGATGGAACAGTCTTCGCCGTTTTCGGAGTCGATTGACCCTTCTCAGTCCACTGTTTCGACTATGTCTTGGTTTTAGGAGTGTAGCGGTGTATCCGTAAGTTTGATCGACAGTAATTAATACATGCCAAAACTCCGAATTATTTTGCTTAAACTGCTTCAACAGGACTTCAGAAATGCCCTGAATGCCCATCGTCAACCAAGCTGGTACGACCACGTTTAAATTCAGCTGCCCAAAATATCACGGTGGCAAATGATAGTGCACAGTTAAACGACTGGGCATCTACATATAGCAGAAATTTTCAAGGTTATCTTTCAACGCATGTGCAATTATATTACTAGAATATTTTTAACGAGTAACGCCATCTTCATGTTGAGGGTGGAAACTTTTCAGACTACTCTCGTATTGCAATCTTAGGTCGTGCCAAAACTATTTAGGCCCCTAGCTTTGTAATTTTTCTTCTCGATCTAGATCTACCGCTTCCCCTGTTCCTTTCATCCACCATCCTTAACAGTCTTCCTCCACTCATTATCTCATATCATATACTATATCCATTGCTGCTGTCAATCCAGTTCATCTTATTGCTTTTTTCTTTCTTCCATGCGTTCTTCGTAAGATTTTTCTTTCCCACGCTTTAATCATGTGTTGTACTTTCCTGTTTATGACCCATGACTTGGTTCTGTAGAGCAAGGTGGGTCTGCGCACTGATTTATAAAGCTTTTTTGTAGTTCAATTCTCTTAATTTGAGTTTCTTTTTAATTTTTTTAAATTAAGCTGACCACATTTTCCTTTTCACATTCATTGTTTATTAGACACCTAGGTACAGGTGTATTCTTGTACTTCCCTCGTTCTTGCTGATTCTATAAGTTATTCTGTTATTTGTGTTAACATTTTTACTTCTTGACCGCATTACCGGATCATCCGCATATGTCAAACACAGTTGCCTCTTATATATTGATGTATTATATCTGTTAATACTTCTCTTTTTTATTATTGCCTATAAAGCTATGTTGATATCTCCTTCCCTCACATTTTTTTGACCTGGTCCAGTCATCAAGCCATTTTTCAGCATCTCCGTTATTGTTGAATCGTAGTAGTAGTCGGAAAGGGCGAAGTCTGGTGAGTATAGCGGGTGGGGTAATAGTTTCCAGCCAAGCATAGAAATGATGTCTCTGACCGCTTTCGCTGTGGTCAGAGTGGTCATGGAGTGTTGTGGTGTTGCAAAATCACTTTTCCGGTTCTTGAAGCCCATTCTGGTCGCTTTTCGATCAATACATGGTTTAAATTGATCATTTAACGATAGCAAATGGTATTAACTGTTTCACTTGGTTTCAGAAGCTCATGGTACACGACACCCTTCTAATCCGACCAAATGCACAGCACTGTCTTCTTTCCAAATCGAATCTTGATGGTTTGGTTAGGTTATGTGTCAACCCATGATTTTCTGCATTTTGGGTTCTCGACATATATCTATTTTTCGTCTCCCATCACGATCTGATGCAAAAAAAGTATTTCTCTCATGCCGAGAAAGCAAAAATTCCCACATCGGTTTTCGCTTTTTCATCTGTTTGTCCTTCAGCTGGTGAGGTACCCATTTTCCTGCCATCTGAATCTTTTCCATGCCAGATGATCACAAATGGTTCGGCGAGCAACATTTAACCTCTATGCCATTTGTCGTTGAGTTAGTCTTCTTCCAACAATGCTTACAATTCGGCATTTTCAATTTTTTTCGGTTGACCAGGGTGTTCTTTATCTTTCAAGTCGAAATCACTACTTTTGAATTGTCTAAACTAACGCCCACAAGCGTCTTGCGTTGGGACATTGTCACCGTAAGTTTTCATAAGTATACGACGGCTTTCACAAGTGTTTTTTTTTATTAAACAAGAAAAGCAGTAGGTAGCCCTTTATTTGGCTCGAAACTCGACATGTTTATCACACGAAAAAAATGTGACGCAAACTCGAAATCGTTTAAACATCAATGGCGTTTTAAAAGGTACTGTCGTAGCAACAAAATGACGTAAGAGATTAAACTGTGAACCGACCCTTGTTTCAAGCGCCATCTCTTAAAAAAATAAGAATCATTAACCGCCACACCTAATATACCTGGAGAAATTTTACTGTAGTATCACAGGAAAAAGAATCTCTACAAATAAATGGAACTTCGGCAAAAGTTTGCGTTCGAATTAAATAATTCCCAAACTTTGAGAATAACCCCCATATGGTATAAGTATAATTATTAAAGTTAAGAACCTTTGACGTATTTTTTAAATATAATTGTGACCCAGGCGAATTGTTATCTGATTTATCAATTAACAAATAAACAACTAGATTAAAACTAACACTGAATCAGCTTTAGAAACCGAAAAAAAATATATAAACAGAATATTTGTCTTTCATTGCCCCCGACAATATAGAACAGCGCATGTACATTTCCACAGCTGTTTTCCATCCGTTTTCCACGCATATTCCTTCACGAAATTGCTTCCCTACACAGTCCTGCATCCCAAATTCAACCGAGAAAATCTAACCTTACGCGGAAACAGGAAATAATTAACGATCATCTCGCCATTTGAAGTAAAAAACATGGAAATATCAAAGAAAATTCCATTTTTTAAATTATTGTAAACAATACAGTAAGAGAAATGTGTAAAGTATAAATTGTTTGAAAACATGATCGTTATCATGACTCTTGATGGTGGCAAGAGCTTGGACTTTTTTCAACCTGCGGAATGATCGTATCTTCAAGAAATCTCCAAGTTCTTCTAATTTGTTTTCAAGTTTTCGTCGTATTTTGCAGGGTTCTTCAAGAAGGTAAGGATTTATTGAATAATGTACAAACAAGATCTTTGTTATTTTAATGTTTATCGTTGTTTTTACTAGGGGATGTTGCAAATTACTTGAGTTAGATCAGATATAATAATAATAATAATAATAATAGATTTTTATTAATGAATCAATGACCCAAATGGGCGAAATTCTGGTTTCTCTTGGGTCATTTATACTTGACCCATAAATTTACAAATAACTATCGGGTTGTTTGTCTATCATCAGTCTATTGAGTTTGGTTTGGAATTGTCTTGAGAGGGAGAACATAACATTTTGGACACTGTTGAGTTAGGAGTTGAGCTTGCTCTTGCTGCAGCCCTAAAGAGAGATTTGGTTCCTCTGAATTTTAGAGGTTCAATCGAAGAAAGATCTTGGAGGCTCTTTATAGGGCTTGATTTGAAAGCGCCCAGAGCTAGTCCGAGTGCATTGTTTTGGATTGATTCTAGAGAATTGAGATAGGAGAGGCAAGAGGAGTTTTAGAGATGGCATCCATAGTCGAGTTTGGATCGAATTATGGATTTGTAAGCGTAGAGTATGGAAAACTATAGTCGGGGATAGTTCTGGACTTAAGGGAGTCAATGTGATCTTTCTAGAAAACATAGTTATCGAAGGTAAGTCCCAGGAATTTGAATGAGGGTTTAGATGGGATAGGAAAGAGAATGGATTCTGTGATATAGTCGTTATCTGCAGAAATGAACTATCGCTGATTTACTGGGAGAAATTTTAAAGCCCGTCGAGATAGACTATTTTTGGAAGGAATTTAAGCAGTTTTGTAACAGTCTCTCCCATTCTTGTGGAGGAAACAGAGCAGAATATCAGGATGTCATCAGCAAATAGACGAGGATAGACGAGGATCAATGAAGTCAAATAAGAAGTTTACAGTGATATTGAATACGGCAGGGCTGAGGATTGACCCCTGGGGGATACCGTTTTAAAATGGATAAAAGGGGGATAAGTGGTCATTTACTTTTAGCTGGAAAGATGTAGAAGAGAGAAAGTTAGGAAAAAAATAGAGGATATTACCTCACAAACCCCAGCCGTAAAGGCTGAAATAAATGAAATGATGGAGTTTTTGGATACCATACCAAAAGCTTTTAAGATATGTAAGAAAGCAGCTATAGTGTGATGTTTTTTTTTTCAGAAATATGTGCAGATGTTTATTTCTAGATCAATTAGAGGATCCAAAGTAGATTTGCTGGATTAAATCCATACTGGTGTTTGGAGATGCAAGATTTGGACTCAAAAAACCAGGATAGTCTTTTTAACACCATCCTTTCCATTAATTTGCACAGATGATTTGTTAATGAAACAGGGCGATAGCTGGAAGGGAGTGATCTTGGCTTGTCATTTTTCCAAATAGGAATTACTATGGATTCATTCCATGTGTACGGAAAAAGATAGCTTGACCAAATAACATTGAATATTTGGAGGAGGAGGAGGTTGATGATTTGGCGGATTTGTATCCCATCCAGACCTGAGGCAGATGAACGAGATTTGCAGAATGCGGCTCGCTAAGAGAGAAGGGCAATGATTCGAATAATTTCATCCTTTAGTTTGGAAATTGATTGAAAACTCGATAATATATCAAAAATTAAGTTATCATCTCACGATATCGTACACAATTCACAGTTACAGCTTCACCAGCAGCATTCTGAAAGAAATACTGCCCAATTACACCTCCTGGCCAAACCAAACAGTGACTCGTTTAGGATGTAAAAGTTTCTCATGAATCAATAATGGATTTTCCCCAAGCCAAATGTGGTAATTTTGTTTATTAACATAGCCACCAATTTCAAATTGTGCTTAATCTGAAAAGATACTTTTTTGAGAGAAATCATCTGTTTGTTCTTTAGTCGTCTGTCCAGTTTTCCAAAAAAGTCGTTTGTCGTGTCACGAGCCATCTTGCAGTTTGTAATTCGAACTAATAAGACATTCAAGATAGCATCGAGAAAAGTTACTGGATAGTTTTTTAAGATTTTTTTGTCGCATTATTCAGATATACAATAGAATCAATAAAATAAAATCAATAAAATAAAATCAAAAAATAATCTTTTGATTTACTAGATCTCACTTCGGACTCTTGTTCACCACCCCAACTAGCCTTAAACGGTTCTCAAACAGAAAAAGGCGAACTAAGAATCAAGGAAGATTACTCTCACGTAAAGGAGGTGAAATTCTCTGGTTCCATTGGCCCCCTTGGAGAGAAGAGATTATGCAAAATCAAGTGTATCGGTGGCCAATGGGTTGGACCACTGTGCGTGGACCAACAAGGTGATGGTGCTCGTGTTGTGTGACACAAAGAAACGACTTAAAGATTCTTCGTTTCAGATAATGGTCGGTTTCAACCTCTGTTCAAAAACTGCAAGTTGGAGTATATTAATCCACATCTGGTCGTTACTTTTAAAAATATCACGATACACGTGAGTATTAAATGGGTAAATCTTCTAAAAACACTGAGAAACACGGTATTTGTGACACATACATTTGTGGGTGTTTATCCCAAAATCATTTGTGATAAACACTTTGGGCTATTTGGGTTTATTTTGGGTGAACTTCAACAACTTTCTTCAATTTGTCACAATGCGACAATATTAACATAAAAATATATTACCATAAAAGATAATAAAATATAGAAAGTGCCGCCCGATAATCTATGGGAACCAGGAATATCAATACAAACTCACAAACGTTCAATGATATAATTAATGGTATACTCCAGAGATAAAAACCCTGGTCAAAGAAAAAAGAGATCTGTGTAGCGTGAGTAGAATAAAATCTATCCTTAAAGGAGGAATGTTATCTGGAAGAAACGAGCAGTTTAACAATTGATATTAACATGATAATTAACAATTGAGATTAACAGATGTCATGATGTCATGATGACATCATGACATCTAAAGCCAAAAGAAAATTAAAAAGAATCAAAAAGCTCCTGGATTAGGCGGATTATCTAACGAACTTATAAAATACGGAGATTATTATGAACAATATAAGGTGTCCCAAAAGAAAGTTTCTTTTGGGACACCTTATATTGTCCAAACCAAACCTGTTGTATGGGTGCAGTTTTAAGTCCTTACGTAGAATGTGGTGCAATGGTGCATGCAACGGAAAGCTCTGGATTACCACGAATGGACTGATTTACCATTTTCACATTTTCATCACTTCGCAATGACCTTGATCGCCTGGATTTAAGTTTATACATAGTTGAACCGCTTTCTTCAAACATTTGGCGCATCTTTAATGTTGCGCAAACTACGACGATTGCAGAACTCTGCGCTGCAGTTGTCGAATCAGTTTTGGTAAAATTCTGGCTCACAACGCGCAGTCTAGCCCCGAGAAACTCTACCGACTAAGTTCCTAAACGCGGAGGTATCGACTGTCACGCGCCCGGTGCCCCTCACAGTTTTAGCGTTTGCGCAGTGAGTTAATGAAATAGAAACTTTCTTATGGGACAACTTGTATTAACTTATAAAATACATCGAAAATGAGAACTTTTAGAAGAATCGCTGGCTACAATGGTATGGCAGAAAAAGAAATAGTGACTCAGGGCAGGAATGTTACATAAAGGAAATTCTCAAATGGGGAGAAAGACGTAGACGAGCACCTGAAACGAATGACAGCCGGAAAGTATGTGGATACTCATCATTACTCAGGGGTATCAACACCTAATGGAGAATAAGTTGGAAAAAAATAGGCACCCGGACTGTAAAAAAAAGAAGGAGAAGAAGAGAAGAAAAAGAAGCCGGAAAGCATGTGGATACCACGGACTCATGGGCATCAACACCTAATGGAGAATAAGTTGGAAAAAATAGGCACCCGGCCTGTAACAAAAAGAAGAAGGAGAAGAAGAGAAGAAAAAGAAGCAGCAATAATTTATAGCAAAAAAAAAAAATACGGGTGATTAAGTGAAAAATGAAGGTCATTTTCTGTTTTTGGGTTAAACTTTCCATAAGACACACCATGTATTGTTCAAATCGCAAAATAAAATACTCATTTTTGTTTACCATTGCTTGAGTTTAAAAAAAACAGTCACACTTAAGAAACTAGAAATCATATAACTTGTAGAACCCTGGATTAGTATTCCCTCACGGTTCCCAACTACAAATACGATGCAAAGAACTTGGTCTCTACAAATTACTGGGCACCGCTAATCCTCGATGTCACAATGGCGAATGGTCCACCCGATTACCCAGCTGCGTCTCCACCACTATCCTCACCAATTACACAGGTAAAATGACAAGTTTTTTTTAATATACCTATCTGCTCTTCGGGTGTGTCCCCACAGAAGATGCACCTCCCACCATTCTGATCAAAATACCATCAGGATCGGCAAGCGTTGAACCTGGTGGAGAACTGGCGGTCTTCCCCGGGTCCACTCTGCATTTTGAGTGTATGTATCCACGAAGAGTCGGGTCTCCTGACTGGACATGGACTAGTCCTCTTGGACAGTATTTAACAGGTGCCTTATTCATAGGCATGCTTCGAAATATATTGAAATTTATTTCTTATTGTAGGTTGGGCAATAGCTTCAGAAGAACGAGACTGGAAGTATCGACTCTCAATTTATTATGCCAAGTCGCAGGATTCTGGCACTTTTACTTGTGCAACTCCTCGAGGGATTACCAACAGCATCACCCTCCACGTTATTGGTAGGTTCCCAGACACTTAGATCGTTCCAAGATGTTGAAAATGTATTTTTTCAGCGGTGACTTGTGATCCTATCTCAGTTAGCGGGATGCACCTCACTGTACGTGTGGAAGGTACCCGCTTAGGACACAACGCCTACTTTCAGTGTCCAACGGGTTACGTGATCAGTGGGACCCCTAATCTGACCTGTCAAGCCTCCGGTATGACCATGGAGGGTCATTCTGAAAGTTTTGAGATGTGAGAAGCCGAGTGAATGAAATTATATGAAGCGGACAGCATTACAACAAGTATTATTGGGCTAATGCAATAGGTTGTCCCGTTTTTGATGGCAAAATCGTGTTATCTACTTCAGTTGTAAAGTTTTGGTGCTGTTTGACAGAAGGAACTTTAGCGAGTGCTTGAGGAAAAAAATGTGTTATTTAATAATAATGATTTATTATGATTAACACTAACGTCGACTGACCAATGGCAAGTTGATGTTAATCAACAACTGAGCATCCAATATGACCAAAATATTCAAA